>OY986437.1:144277085-144877085 GCA_963920525.1 Dichetophora obliterata
ATAATAATAATAATAATAATAATAATAATAATAATAATAATAATAATAATAATAATAATAATAATAATAATAATAATAATAATAATAATAATAATAATAATAATAATAATAATAATAATAATAATAATAATAATAATAATAATAATAATAATAATAATAATAATAATAATAATAATAATAATAATAATAATAATAATAATAATAATAATAATAATAATAATAATAATAATAATAATAATAATAATAATAATAATAATAATAATAATAATAATAATAATAATAATAATAATAATAATAATAATAATAATAATAATAATAATAATAATAATAATAATAATAATAATAATAATAATAATAATAATAATAATAATAATAATAATAATAATAATAATAATAATAATAATAATAATAATAATAATAATAATAATAATAATAATAATAATAATAATAATAATAATAATAATAATAATAATAATAATAATAATAATAATAATAATAATAATAATAATAATAATAATAATAATAATAATAATAATAATAATAATAATAATAATAATAATAATAATAATAATAATAATAATAATAATAATAATAATAATAATAATAATAATAATAATAATAATAATAATAATAATAATAATAATAATAATAATAATAATAATAATAATAATAATAATAATAATAATAATAATATAATAATAATAATAATAATAATAATAATAATAATAATAATAATAATAATAATAATAATAATAATAATAATAATAATAATAATAATAATAATAATAATAATAATAATAATAATAATAATAATAATAATAATAATAATAATAATAATAATAATAATAATAATAATAATAATAATAATAATAATAATAATAATAATAATAATAATAATAATAATAATAATAATAATAATAATAATAATAATAATAATAATAATAATAATAATAATAATAATAATAATAATAATAATAATAATAATAATAATAATAATAATAATAATAATAATAATAATAATAATAATAATAATAATAATAATAATAATAATAATAATAATAATAATAATAATAATAATAATAATAATAATAATAATAATAATAATAATAATAATAATAATAATAATAATAATAATAATAATAATAATAATAATAATAATAATAATAATAATAATAATAATAATAATAATAATAATAATAATAATAATAATAATAATAATAATAATAATAATAATAATAATAATAATAATAATAATAATAATAATAATAATAATAATAATAATAATAATAATAATAATAATAATAATAATAATAATAATAATAATAATAATAATAATAATAATAATAATAATAATAATAATAATAATAATAATAATAATAATAATAATAATAATAATAATAATAATAATAATAATAATAATAATAATAATAATAATAATAATAATAATAATAATAATAATAATAATAATAATAATAATAATAATAATAATAATAATAATATAATAATAATAATAATAATAATAATAATAATAATAATAATAATAATAATAATAATAATAATAATAATAATAATAATAATAATAATAATAATAATAATAATAATAATAATAATAATAATAATAATAATAATAATAATAATAATAATAATAATAATAATAATAATAATAATAATAATAATAATAATAATAATAATAATAATAATAATAATAATAATAATAATAATAATAATAATAATAATAATAATAATAATAATAATAATAATAATAATAATAATAATAATAATAATAATAATAATAATAATAATAATAATAATAATAATAATAATAATAATAATAATAATAATAATAATAATAATAATAATAATAATAATAATAATAATAATAATAATAATAATAATAATAATAATAATAATAATAATAATAATAATAATAATAATAATAATAATAATAATAATAATAATAATAATAATAATAATAATAATAATAATAATAATAATAATAATAATAATAATAATAATAATAATATAATAATAATAATAATAATAATAATAATAATAATAATAATAATAATAATAATAATAATAATAATAATAATAATAATAATAATAATAATAATAATAATAATAATAATAATAATAATAATAATAATAATAATAATAATAATAATAATAATAATAATAATAATAATAATAATAATAATAATAATAATAATAATAATAATAATAATAATAATAATAATAATAATAATAATAATAATAATAATAATAATAATAATAATAATAATAATAATAATAATAATAATAATAATAATAATAATAATAATAATAATAATAATAATAATAATAATAATAATAATAATAATAATAATAATAATAATAATAATAATAATAATAATAATAATAATAATAATAATAATAATAATAATAATAATAATAATAATAATAATAATAATAATAATAATAATAATAATAATAATAATAATAATAATAATAATAATAATAATAATAATAATAATAATAATAATAATAATAATAATAATAATAATAATAATAATAATAATAATAATAATAATAATAATAATAATAATAATAATAATAATAATAATAATAATAATAATAATAATAATAATAATAATAATAATAATAATAATAATAATAATAATAATAATAATAATAATAATAATAATAATAATAATAATAATAATAATAATAATAATAATAATAATAATAATAATAATAATAATAATAATAATAATAATAATAATAATAATAATAATAATAATAATAATAATAATAATAATAATAAATAATAATAATAATAATAATAATAATAATAATAATAATAATAATAATAATAATAATAATAATAATAATAATAATAATAATAATAATAATAATAATAATAATAATAATAATAATAATAATAATAATAATAATAATAATAATAATAATAATAATAATAATAATAATAATAATAATAATAATAATAATAATAATAATAATAATAATAATAATAATAATAATAATAATAATAATAATAATAATAATAATAATAATAATAATAATAATAATAATAATAATAATAATAATAATAATAATAATAATAATAATAATAATAATAATAATAATAATAATAATAATAATAATAATAATAATAATAATAATAATAATAATAATAATAATAATAATAATAATAATAATAATAATAATAATAATAATAATAATAATAATAATAATAATAATAATAATAATAATAATAATAATAATAATAATAATAATAATAATAATAATAATAATAATAATAATAATAATAATAATAATAATAATAATAATAATAATAATAATAATAATAATAATAATAATAATAATAATAATAATAATAATAATAATAATAATAATAATAATAATAATAATAATAATAATAATAATAATAATAATAATAATAATAATAATAATAATAATAATAATAATAATAATAATAATAATAATAATAATAATAATAATAATAATAATAATAATAATAATAATAATAATAATAATAATAATAATAATAATAATAATAATAATAATAATAATAATAATAATAATAATAATAATAATAATAATAATAATAATAATAATAATAATAATAATAATAATAATAATAATAATAATAATAATAATAATAATAATAATAATAATAATAATAATAATAATAATATAATAATAATAATAATAATAATAATAATAATAATAATAATAATAATAATAATAATAATAATAATAATAATAATAATAATAATAATAATAATAATAATAATAATAATAATAATAATAATAATAATAATAATAATAATAATAATAATAATAATAATAATAATAATAATAATAATAATAATAATAATAATAATAATAATAATAATAATAATAATAATAATAATAATAATAATAATAATAATAATAATAATAATAATAATAATAATAATAATAATAATAATAATAATAATAATAATAATAATAATAATAATAATAATAATAATAATAATAATAATAATAATAATAATAATAATAATAATAATAATAATAATAATAATAATAATAATAATAATAATAATAATAATAATAATAATAATAATAATAATAATAATAATAATAATAATAATAATAATAATAATAATAATAATAATAATAATAATAATAATAATAATAATAATAATAATAATAATAATAATAATAATAATAATAATAATAATAATAATAATAATAATAATAATAATAATAATAATAATAATAATAATAATAATAATAATAATAATAATAATAATAATAATAATAATAATAATAATAATAATAATAATAATAATAATAATAATAATAATAATAATAATAATAATAATAATAATAATAATAATAATAATAATAATAATAATAATAATAATAATAATAATAATAATAATAATAATAATAATAATAATAATAATAATAATAATAATAATAATAATAATAATAATAATAATAATAATAATAATAATAATAATAATAATAATAATAATAATAATAATAATAATAATAATAATAATAATAATAATAATAATAATAATAATAATAATAATAATAATAATAATAATAATAATAATAATAATAATAATAATAATAATAATAATAATAATAATAATAATAATAATAATAATAATAATAATAATAATAATAATAATAATAATAATAATAATAATAATAATAATAATAATAATAATAATAATAATAATAATAATAATAATAATAATAATAATAATAATAATAATAATAATAATAATAATAATAATAATAATAATAATAATAATAATAATAATAATAATAATAATAATAATAATAATAATAATAATAATAATAATAATAATAATAATAATAATAATAATAATAATAATAATAATAATAATAATAATAATAATAATAATAATAATAATAATAATAATAATAATAATAATAATAATAATAATAATAATAATAATAATAATAATAATAATAATAATAATAATAATAATAATAATAATAATAATAATAATAATAATAATAATAATAATAATAATAATAATAATAATAATAATAATAATAATAATAATAATAATAATAATAATAATAATAATAATAATAATAATAATAATAATAATAATAATAATAATAATAATAATAATAATAATAATAATAATAATAATAATAATAATAATAATAATAATAATAATAATAATAATAATAATAATAATAATAATAATAATAATAATAATAATAATAATAATAATAATAATAATAATAATAATAATAATAATAATAATAATAATAATAATAATAATAATAATAATAATAATAATAATAATAATAATAATAATAATAATAATAATAATAATAATAATAATAATAATAATAATAATAATAATAATAATAATAATAATAATAATAATAATAATAATAATAATAATAATAATAATAATAATAATAATAATAATAATAATAATAATAATAATAATAATAATAATAATAATAATAATAATAATAATAATAATAATAATAATAATAATAATAATAATAATAATAATAATAATAATAATAATAATAATAATAATAATAATAATAATAATAATAATAATAATAATAATAATAATAATAATAATAATAATAATAATAATAATAATAATAATAATAATAATAATAATAATAATAATAATAATAATAATAATAATAATAATAATAATAATAATAATAATAATAATAATAATAATAATAATAATAATAATAATAATAATAATAATAATAATAATAATAATAATAATAATAATAATAATAATAATAATAATAATAATAATAATAATAATAATAATAATAATAATAATAATAATAATAATAATAATAATAATAATAATAATAATAATAATAATAATAATAATAATAATAATAATAATAATAATAATAATAATAATAATAATAATAATAATAATAATAATAATAATAATAATAATAATAATAATAATAATAATAATAATAATAATAATAATAATAATAATAATAATAATAATAATAATAATAATAATAATAATAATAATAATAATAATAATAATAATAATAATAATAATAATAATAATAATAATAATAATAATAATAATAATAATAATAATAATAATAATAATAATAATAATAATAATAATAATAATAATAATAATAATAATAATAATAATAATAATAATAATAATAATAATAATAATAATAATAATAATAATAATAATAATAATAATAATAATAATAATAATAATAATAATAATAATAATAATAATAATAATAATAATAATAATAATAATAATAATAATAATAATAATAATAATAATAATAATAATAATAATAATAATAATAATAATAATAATAATAATAATAATAATAATAATAATAATAATAATAATAATAATAATAATAATAATAATAATAATAATAATAATAATAATAATAATAATAATAATAATAATAATAATAATAATAATAATAATAATAATAATAATAATAATAATAATAATAATAATAATAATAATAATAATAATAATAATAATAATAATAATAATAATAATAATAATAATAATAATAATAATAATAATAATAATAATAATAATAATAATAATAATAATAATAATAATAATAATAATAATAATAATAATAATAATAATAATAATAATAATAATAATAATAATAATAATAATAATAATAATAATAATAATAATAATAATAATAATAATAATAATAATAATAATAATAATAATAATAATAATAATAATAATAATAATAATAATAATAATAATAATAATAATAATAATAATAATAATAATAATAATAATAATAATAATAATAATAATAATAATAATAATAATAATAATAATAATAATAATAATAATAATAATAATAATAATAATAATAATAATAATAATAATAATAATAATAATAATAATAATAATAATAATAATAATAATAATAATAATAATAATAATAATAATAATAATAATAATAATAATAATAATAATAATAATAATAATAATAATAATAATAATAATAATAATAATAATAATAATAATAATAATAATAATAATAATAATAATAATAATAATAATAATAATAATAATAATAATAATAATAATAATAATAATAATAATAATAATAATAATAATAATAATAATAATAATAATAATAATAATAATAATAATAATAATAATAATAATAATAATAATAATAATAATAATAATAATAATAATAATAATAATAATAATAATAATAATAATAATAATAATAATAATAATAATAATAATAATAATAATAATAATAATAATAATAATAATAATAATAATAATAATAATAATAATAATAATAATAATAATAATAATAATAATAATAATAATAATAATAATAATAATAATAATAATAATAATAATAATAATAATAATAATAATAATAATAATAATAATAATAATAATAATAATAATAATAATAATAATAATAATAATAATAATAATAATAATAATAATAATAATAATAATAATAATAATAATAATAATAATAATAATAATAATAATAATAATAATAATAATAATAATAATAATAATAATAATAATAATAATAATAATAATAATAATAATAATAATAATAATAATAATAATAATAATAATAATAATAATAATAATAATAATAATAATAATAATAATAATAATAATAATAATAATAATAATAATAATAATAATAATAATAATAATAATAATAATAATAATAATAATAATAATAATAATAATAATAATAATAATAATAATAATAATAATAATAATAATAATAATAATAATAATAATAATAATAATAATAATAATAATAATAATAATAATAATAATAATAATAATAATAATAATAATAATGATAATAATAAAAATAAAAATAAAAATAATAATAATAATAATAATAATGATAATAATAAAAATAAAAATAAAAATAATAATAATAATAATAATAATAATAATAATAATAATAATAATAATAATAATAATAATAATAATAATAATAATAATAATAATAATAATAATAATAATAATAATAATAATAATAATAATAATAATAATAATAATAATAATAATAATAATAATAATAATAATAATAATAATAATAATAATAATAATAATAATAATAATAATAATAATAATAATAATAATAATAATAATAATAATAATAATAATAATAATAATAATAATAATAATAATAATAATAATAATAATAATAATAATAATAATAATAATAATAATAATAATAATAATAATAATAATAATAATAATAATAATAATAATAATAATAATAATAATAATAATAATAATAATAATAATAATAATAATAATAATAATAATAATAATAATAATAATAATAATAATAATAATAATAATAATAATAATAATAATAATAATAATAATAATAATAATAATAATAATAATAATAATAATAATAATAATAATAATAATAATAATAATAATAATAATAATAATAATAATAATAATAATAATAATAATAATAATAATAATAATAATAATAATAATAATAATAATAATAATAATAATAATAATAATAATAATAATAATAATAATAATAATAATAATAATAATAATAATAATAATAATAATAATAATAATAATAATAATAATAATAATAATAATAA
Source organism: Dichetophora obliterata (assembly GCA_963920525.1). NCBI lineage: Eukaryota > Metazoa > Arthropoda > Insecta > Diptera > Sciomyzidae > Dichetophora > Dichetophora obliterata. The sequence goes on from OY986437.1 coordinate 144,285,778, forward strand.
TAATAATAATAATAATAATAATAATAATAATAATAATAATAATAATAATAATAATAATAATAATAATAATAATAATAATAATAATAATAATAATAATAATAATAATAATAATAATAATAATAATAATAATAATAATAATAATAATAATAATAATAATAATAATAATAATAATAATAATAATAATAATAATAATAATAATAATAATAATAAAAATAATAAACATAATAAAACTAATAAACATAATAAAAATAATAATCATAGTAAAAATAGCAAAAACAATAAAAAAATCATATAGTGAAAATTATAGAAATAATAAAAATAGTAAAATAATAAAAATATATATATATTTATAGTATTATATTCTAAGACTGCTTCATATTTTAAATAATAAATTTAAAAAATACTTCACCTGGACTTGCTACTAATAAAACAATATGAAATTTCAATATACTAAAAACTATATTTTTTGACTTAAGTCTTTTGTACCAAACGCCAAAGAAGTAATCTTTGAGTTTTTAGATATCGCTTATAACAATAACGATCCCTGTAAAAAAATATTTTTATGATTTTGAGTCACAATTTGTAGTTTTTTTGGGTACGTTTTTTTTTCTCTCTAATTTAATATCTAAAACTTTGCTTATATACACCATATATATACACCATAAAAATATTCCTTACGGTTAACCGCGAAACAGCTATGTAAAAATATCAAAAAAGTGCTCCACTTTGAGTCAAAAAATGGATGACATCGTAAATATTAAATTTGAACGTAAGTAGGCAAAAGTGTTATCTCTTTCACTAATTACGCTATTAAAACTTTTTGGGCCTTGTGGACTCCTTACCAACCTTAATGTCATTGAAATATCTTAACGATATAGATAAATGTGGTCCAAAATAATCTTAAGTGAGAAAAAATTAACCCACCATAATAAGGGTTGGGCTCAGGGACAACACAAGACATAACAACTAACCATGCGTTTACATAGATCTAATTATACATTAGTTTTTAATCTACTTTTTAGTTGACCTTTCGATAAGTTAACATAAAAAAACTTCAGTTTTTATCAAATGTACTCATGCAATTTAAAGGAGCTGTTCTACTAAAAGGTAAGTAAATTAAATTGTTAGCGTTTCTACTGCTTTTACGGTTAGAAAAAGTGTGAGTTCTGGTGAATCGAACCCACCAGTTATGAGTTGGTGTAAATAGACGATATCTGCAGACTTCCTTCTCTCATTTAAAGATTGCATTTTTAATAGTTTTAAACGATCCTCATAAGGAGGAAGGTTTAGAGTGTCAGTTCCACTTAAGCCCCTTAGAGCAAACCGAAAAAAACGTTATTGAATTCGTTCAACATGTGCATTGTAATCATACTAATTAATTCTTTGGCCCAGCGATTTATAAACCCGAGCATAGAAGATGCTTTTTTACAAATGTTATCAATATGAACGCTAAACGATAGCTTAGGACCCTTGCATATACCAAGATCTTTGACAGAATCTACACGATTTAAAACATTATCCTTTATCTTTTAATCAAAAGTTATATTATTCATTTTTTGCGAAAAGGTCATAGTTTGGCATTTATCTGGATTTAGAAAAATTATATTTTTAAAACACCAAGCTTCAAAGGATTTTAAATCATAGTAGAGTAGATCTGAATTGTCTTAAGCATCTATTGTTCTGTATATTTTCATATCATCTGCATAAAAGAGCAGATGGGAGTGTTTGATGGTGTGGTTTACATTATTAATGGCTAAAATAAACAGAAGTGGACCAAGGTGGCTAACCTGAGGAATACCTGATTCAGCAATTAATTCAGCAGATAATATACCTCAAAATCGTATTTGCTAAGATCGCTCTGTCAGATACGATTAGATCTAGCTTACAAAAATTTGTAGAAAACCCATCAACTTTAGTTTAAATATAATTAACTTGTGTGGTAGTTTATCAAATGCTTTACTAAAATCAGTGTAAATACAATTGACCTGGTTACCTGAATAAACTGAATTTAAGCAACATGTTGTAAAATCGAGGAGATTAGACACAGTAGATCTGCCAGTAACAAATCCATGCTGACGAGTCGTTATAACCTTTCCACAATGAGCCTTCACACGATCATACTACACGAGCCGCTCAAAAAGTTTTGGAATCGGAAAAAAGTTTTGAGAGTCTATCGATAGGCCTATAGTTGTTAATATCATTCCTAGAACCTTTTTATTAATAGGACTTATAAAAGATACATTCCCTAATTGATTTATTGAATAACATGGAGAGTGGTTGGCTTAGAACGGAACCACATTACGTTAAGACTGCGACAGGAATTCCGTCAGGTCCAGCGTTAAAATTTTTTTCGATCGATCCAATATACTTTAAAATATCCTCTGAATTAAAATATAGAGGGTCCAATGCAACCCTGGGTGTAGAGTTCATATATTCAAAATATTCTTCATCAGGATTAAAAGAGTCTGAACAGATTGACTCTTTGAAGAGAGTGGCAAATAGGCCACAAATTATGACGGGATCGTCAATAAATCCATCAGGAGTTTAAATGATGAGGGGAATCCATCAGATTCACACGGACTCAGAAAACATAGCAAAGATTTCCATATACCAAAAATTAAATCATCAAGATTATTACTATTAAATTATTCTAAAATTGCATAAAGTTTTCTATGAAGTAAATGATTCAACTTCAAAAAGTCAGCTTTTTTTAAAATTGAATTCATAAACTTTTTCTATTGAATTGGAAATCACTATATTTTCTCTGTCGGACTTGTATCATATGCTCAGTAGTGGATGGTAGTCATGAACAGAAATTAGAGCATGAAGAGCCCTCTTAACAATCATGTTGTTACTGTCTGTAGTTAAGACCAGGTCAAAAAGTCTTTCACGACTATTATAAATACAACTTACTTGTTGTAAGTCAGAACATATATTATCAACAAATATATGCTCTTGTCGTGTCTTCGAATTAGATGCACAAAAATGTATATCATTGTCTGAAGATTCCCATTACCAGTCAGGCAGATTAAAATCACCCAACAATAAAATGTCGTCACTAACGTCAAGAATATTTTTAACGCATTCTATGCAATCCGCAAGGCTTGCCTAAACTTCCACACTGCTCTTTGGGGGAACATAAGCATTAACAACATATATATTAGAATTACATGTTTTGCGACGCTTATTTTTGTTCTTGTTGTTCCTCTATCTTTTTGAAATATAATGGTCTTTTTCTGATGAAATAATTGGTTGAGTCCCGGAAGGAACAGTCTGTGACAAAAACGGTGGGACATTTTCCGGAATTGATATTTCATCATAGATGCTAGTACTGGATGCGGCTCTAACTTCGCTAAAAAATGTGACAATTTCTCTAGAATTGTTATTTAATGTATTAAGACTTTCCCTAAAAAGCTTTATTTTTTAATACAGTTCATCGGGGGAAAGTGCCCTACACGAAGCACAGTACCAGCGAAGACCTGACCGTACAGATACTAAATCGTCTAGGCACGATTTGGAAATACCGACACAAGATGCATGAAATATTTGCTCTACAACAACTAAACATGAGGTACAGAATGTTTTGACATTTGCAGAGCTAGTTCAAAGAACAAGCGACAATATTTTCTACAGAAAAATATTCCATGTTTAAAGATTGAAAAAGTAAGCAGATGCCAAATTTGCTTTAAGGGCTATTATTTTTACACAACGAGTTCGCAGTTAAGTTCAAACAAAGAACAAAAACAACAATCACTGAAACTTAGATAAACAAATCACTGCACAAAGAGGAAGGTAAAGCACAGCAAGCATGCAAAACAACAACACTTTGTTAATTTGTGTAAGACATTAAATTGAAAATGAAAATGCAAGCTAATACTTTACGTTATTTACATTATATTATGTTATATTAAAACACACATTCGAATGTTATGTTAATAATAAACACACTCACAAGTATTACTTACAGATAATATATGAATAAAAATAACAAAAACAAAAAGTACACTTATTCAAACAATTCAACACAACCGACACTAGACGAAATCAACTCAATTCCCGCATGCAGTTTCACTGATTAAATTTTATGGGCGTTTGACAATGGAGGCGTGGCAGAAACGCGCCGGGTTTCAGATAGTTATTTATACCAGCGCCTAAATTGTGCTGTTTTGTTTTGATTTATTTCTTAGTTTACGTTATTTCCGTTATTTTACTCATTGCAAATAGTTTTTTTTTTAAGAGATCAAAGAACTAAGGCATGCGCTTTATACAAACAAGGTTTGGTCACAGATAATATAATAGAAAGATGTGCCACCGCCATACAAGCAAGTGGCACAGTAAAATTTGAATGTGGATTTATCATAAATCCACATTAAAGCTTTATGAGAGTCAGCGAGCGAACGATTTAAAGCTTTTGAGAGCGAGAGAATAAGTAAGCGACAATGTGAGCAAATGTGAGCATAATATTGAAAAACAATAGAAATGATATGTAAAGATTTGATACACGAAACATCTGAATAAACGATGTAGCTGCCAACAAAATATGTAGCAGAATTTCATTAGCTTTTACTTAAAAAATATAGGCAATTTTTTTACTTAACTACCCTCCGAACATTTTATAATTTAAATTTATTATATTTTTTGCATTATCTTTTATCTTTTTGTTATATAATTTCAAGAATATAATATCATAAAGATGACATATTCTAGGTATATTTTGTGTGTTGACTTGGTTTTTTTTTTGCCGTTTTGCCACATGATATTTTTAGTGTTATATTATTGTAAGGGCGATTTCATCAGTTGAAGCTTAGCCGGGAAAAATGTTGTAAGCAATATTTTTTTTATTGTTTTTCCGCGGAAAAATTTTTTATTTAACTACATTTATATATTTTTATTATATTATTGCAAATACATCTTTACTATATGAAAAGTACTCAGAAATGCAATTTTCAATTGTTCTTATTTATACAACAAAAACATTTTTTTAATAACTTTTTGAGTAAAAATTCAATATTTTGGACAGTTTTTGAAAAAAAAAATTAAAGAATATATTCACTGACCTAACGCTACAGCTTTTATTGAAACTTTGATCAAAAAAATTTGAATTAAATATATTTAAAAATAGCGGATAAATTTGCATCGAAAGTAAAATTTTTGATTTTCATGTCGTTTTTTCTCATTCTTGGGGAACGATGTTTTATGAAAAAGTCGTTGTATCAAAAATTTCTGAAATTCTGAAGATATGTAAATGTTTTTGGTATTAAAATTACTAAAAATTTTTAAATTTAATTAGCGAAAAAATTTTTTCAAGAAAGATTTTCAATATCAAAATTTACGTAAGTGAAAATGGGTGGAATGAGCGTGATCAGAACTAAGTATGTTACAATCTAATCTAGGATGCACACAATATATGTACTCAAATTGGGCGAAGTCCGTTAAGCCATTTAGATTTGTATAAATGTCAATTAAACAAACAAGCCAGAAAATAAGTTTTATTAATATAGACTTTGTGTTAAATTTTATGAGTATTATAGAACGAATGCAATTCGAAAAGAATTGAAGAATTATCAACGATTTTTTAGATTTTTTTAAGTTTTGAAAAAAATATGTCCCCAGTTTTGATCCCATAAGTATTTTTTCATATTACAAAATTTATATATGTTTGCAAATAAGACGTCATTTGCTATCATTTGTATTGATCTAACGATTTTTGTTAAAATTTTCTAAATACTACATTTGTGAAAGAATTTCAAAACATGGTTAATACTCAAAATTACCTAATATACAAGCCAAATATGCGATATCGGATAGCTTTATAATTATATTTCGAAATTCGGTATTCGATCAAAATTTGCAAGCAGCGTTTCCCTGAAAACATGTGATGGGCAAGGGTCGTGGCACCTCCTACACCACCCAAATTTGCGATATCGAATTGCTTTGGAGTTATAGGCCGCATAGCCTCGGAATTTGGTAGTCGACTACAATTTACACGTTTCACTGATAACATTTTATGGGCGTTACCCCTCCCATACAACAGAAATTTTTGATATTGAATAACTTTAGAGTTATAGGTGGCCGAACAGCCACGGAATTCGGTACTCGACCACAATATACTCGTGTTGTTTCAGTGATAGCATGTTATGGGCGTTTGGCTACGGGAGCGTGGCAAAAACACACAGTGTTTACGTTATTTTTGTTATTCTACTCATTTCAAAGAAGTTACAGTGTTGCAAATCCTATTATAACGTAAAACTGCTGTTTAGGGATTTTTTAATTTAGCTAAAAACGCTAAGAACATTGTTTGTAAACAATGTCTTTATTTGTACAATTGTGTTTTTAAAGCCTGAAGAATTTGTTTAGTACGAACTACCACGTCGACTTTGATGCAGGTAATTTTGATTATTTTTACTAAAACCGAAATACGTAAATATAAAACCTGCAACAATCATACTTTTTGCCTTAATATTTTCGTTGAAATATTTTTTTAACAACAAAGTAGAAATAAAAACAAATTATATATCAAAGTCATATTTTTGAGCACTTTAATATGGGGAAGTGTTAAATAAACGGCATATTTTAAACTCTTTCACAAATGTAGTATTTAGAAAATGTTTACAAAAATCGTACAAATAATCGTATAAATAATAGCTTAAATAAAAGGTGTAGATGTCTCATTTGTAAATATTTATAAAATTTGTAAAATAAATGAATACTTTTGGAGTTATAGGATCGTAACTGGGGAAATATTTTTCAAAACTCAATAACATCCAAAAATTCTTCATAATAAAATTCTAACCATCCTGGAAAAGTCTTAATGATTTTTATTGTCTAGAAAAAAATACTCAATCGAACTAGCAATGTCGTTTTCGTCGCACAAACTTTTTTTCAAATTGTTTACCACTGTTATTAATTTGTTATTCACTTTTAAATAAAAAATACAATGAATAAAAAATTTTGTTATTCACTACTAGTTTATAAATAAAATGTTAGCTATTAATTTTTTATTCATTATTAATGTTATTCATTATAAATTTCTTATTCATTTCTAATTTTTCATTTACTTTTGAATAATAAATAAAATGAAAAAAAAATATCTTGTTATTCACTTTTGAATAATAATTCAAATTAATAATAAATAAAAAATTAATAATGACTATGGAATTAATAATGAATAACACATGAATGAATCAAAAAGTAATAATATACAAAAAATTAATAATTGAAAAATTTGAAATTCTTTTGCATTAGTGTTATGCATTAGCCTCGGTTAAAAGCAATTCAAATTGTCTTTCACGGTTGTTTCGCCTAACCAATTATTCACGTATGGTTCCAATCAATTCCTCGAAATAATCTATCCTTTCCTTTCAGGTCAAAGACCAAACCAAAGATTATATATTGGGGGTTGGAATTAATTTTAAAGGTTTTTTTTCGGTTTTTGAGCATTTATTTAGAAACAACGGTACAATGTATATTATTCAAAGTATTGTCCATCGTTAGCTACAACATTTTCCCATCTTTCTGGCAGCATATGGATTCCGCGCCGGAAGAACGATTCGTCTTTTGAGGCAATCCACGAATCGACCCATTTTTTGGTATCCTCGTAAGAAGTGAAGCGCTGCTCAGCCAAGCCATGCGTCATCGATCTGCATAGGTGGTAGTCGGAAGGGGCTATGTCTGGGCTATAAGGCGGGTGGGGTAGCACATCCCAATTCAGCGCCTCCAACGTTTCCTTGACGGTTCTTGCAACATGTGGCCGTGCGTTGTCATGTTGAAAAACCACTTTGTCGTGTCTTTTGGCATATTCCGGCCGTTTAACCTTTAATGCTCGGCTCAATTGCATCAATTGTTGTTGGTAGCGTTCCCCATTGATGGTTTCGTTAGGTTTTAGCAGCTCATAGTACACGACACCCTTCTGATCCCACCAAATACACAGCATAAGCTTGGCGCCATGAATATTCGGCTTGGCCCTCGATGTTGATGCATGGCCGGGTGGTCCCCACGATTTTTTTCGCTTAGGATTATCGTAATGGATCCACTTTCCATCGCCAGTGACAATACGATGCAAAAAACTCTTCCTTTTATGCCGTTGAAGCAGTTGTTCGCACATGCAAAATCGCCGTTCAACGTCTCTCGGCTTCAACTGGTACGGCACCCAATTTCCGTGCTTTTGAATCATTCCCATGGCCTTCAAGCATTTGCCGACCGTTGATAAGTCGACTCCCAATGATTCTGACAATTCTTGAAGGGTTTGACACGGGTCTTCATCGAGCAAAGCCTCCAATTCCTCATCTTCAAACTTTTTCGGCTGGCCCGGACGCTCTTTGTCTTCCGTATCAAAATAACCACTTTTAAACCGACCGAACTAGTACTCACAAGTAGAAATCGATGGAGCATAGTCCCCGTAAGCCTCAGTAAGCGTGCGTTGTGCTTCAACCGCTTTTTTCTTCAAATGGAAGCACAAAAGTAAACCTTCCCGCAAATTGCGTTTTGTTGGAACGAAAGTCGACATGTTCACAGAGAAAAAAATATATGTTGTTTACACTTCAGTGGAATGACACATACTGAAAAATGAAGCTTAGACAATGTGCTTTGAAATGAATATAGTCACAGGTGTGCCCGATGCGATCTATTGATAGTTACGCCATCTCTTAGAAAACCTTTAAAACTAATTCCAACCCCCAATAGTATAAAGATGTGCCACGTAGAACATTAAAAAGTAACAAATATTTTTCTGTTCAATACGTAAGCTTTTGTGAGCGCGATGAAAAAGCTTTCTTGAGAGAAAAGTTTCTAATCCTTCCATGTGTTATGCATTAGCCTCGGCAAGCATTTCCAGCCCTTAGTTGTTTCTGTCCTTTAATTCCACATTTTCCACAATTTAGCAGTGGATTTTTTGTTTTCCATAATTCTTAAATGTGCAGGAAAGAAAGTTTACAGTGTTGCAAATCTTATTAAAACTTAAAATGGCAATTTAGGGATATTTAAAATTTAGCTTAAAACGTACAATAACATTGTTTTTATGTTATACATTTATAATTAAAAAACAGTGAAAAAAGAGATATATATATATATATAGAACTGATTTCTTTAAAGGTCAATATATTTTAACAAATTGAGATTTTGTATTATATATAATATAATTGTATTATATTCTAATTTAATTAATTTTAAACATTTTTTACCTATAATAGTTCATATTGACGCAAGTGCATTCTTTGTATAATGTCGCGGCAATCATTAAACACTCTTTTAATGTTTTCAGTGTCAACAGCGCACGTAAAATGAGGGTAACAATAATGCTTTCCATCACCGCTCGCCGTGGATATACGCTGAAAAAAAGTTGTAAATAATAAGAATCGTTATAGTTATAAAAGGTTCAATTTAAATTATCTATATCTATACTATTATATCTATACTATTACATAAAACTGAAGTGCAAATTGAATGTTATTAGTTTACTCCAACATGGCCAACATGACTTGGGCCGATTTTCATAAAAAAACCAAGATTTTATAAGAAAATTAGAAGATTTTTGAATCGAATACCACTACAAAAATTATTACTACGTTTTTTTTCAGTCAGTTCGACACTCTTCTCTCTTTCACTTCTGACGTCACATGTACGTGCTCGCAAAGAGAGCGGACATGCGCATGGCGGAATCTTGTATAAATAATTCTTGGGCGATATATTATCAACAGCGTTGCCATATTCACAGTTTTAACTGTAAATTACAGTTTTTTTTTAAACAGACCTACAGTTTTTTTAAATAACTCGTGGTGCAAATTAGTTTTTTAAAATTTCAGCTTTAAAAAAATAATTGAAATATTCAACTCATAAATTACCATAATCGGAGAAAATCAACTTTGGAGGACATTGCTTAAAATTTTATGTTAAGCTAAGTAATCAAAAGTTAATTAATTAAATTTGAATGGGAAAAAGCATTTTTAAAAGATGTGGAACTTCTGTCTCCAACTTAAGTTTTATATACTTACAACCATCCATATCGCAATTGAGTCGACATTTGACAAATGTTGCAAGCATATTTTAATGCCAAGAAGCTTACGATGAATGGCGAGAATTACGTCTAATGATGTGCGATTTAAATTTAAATCCTAGTAGTTTTAATATTGAAGTTTTCTGAGAATCTATTTCAAAAATAAAAAGCGATGGCAGTGAAGCATTTCCTCCTTAATGAAAAATTAATTCTGCTGCTCTATGCATTCCAATAGAAACAGCAAATGTAGAAAATATATATATAATACATAATTAATATTAATAAAGCAAAACGTAGAACCAATTCAGAAATTCCCGCACTTTGTGGTATTCTTCTAAGAACAAAAGATCGCTTAAAAAAGAATGCATAAAATTATATTCAATTTGATAAATCAAACCAAATGTACAAAAAATTGAGAAGTCAATTTACGAAAAGTAATTAAATCAAATTTCAAAAACATACAACAATATGTAATATATTCAAAGCAAATCAGAAGAAATAGGCATTTTATTTTGGCATTGCATTTGAAATGTCTTATATAAAACCCTTTTAAAAATACTGAATAATGTCATGGGATAAGATCTTCGAAAGTACAAATGCTATATAAAGTTTTTTAGCCGCTTATGTTATTGTTTATGATTTCTTATAAATTGTTTTTTATTATTTTCATTTTAATAAATTATCAAATAAATACCAATAATACAGGGTCCGCCATATAACTTTTTTTTCAACTAGTGCTTATTTCGTGAATGGTAACACTTAGCTCATGTCTGATTTGACAGATAATTAGTTTTATTCTTCCGCTGAACGAATATGGTTGTGTATACGCTTTGCCAAAAAAAATCATCTTTTCAGATGAAGCTTATTTTGATCTTGGCGGGTATGTAAACAAGCAAAATTGTCGCATTTGGGGCACAGAAAACCCGCACGCATACATTGAAAAGCCGCTGCACCCAAAACGAGTCACTGTTTGGTGCGGATTTTGGTCCAGAGGCATAATTGGGCCATTTTTCTTCGAAAATGAGCAAGGAGTGGCCATTACAGTCAATGACGATCGTTATGGGGACATGTTAAACGAATTTTTGTTCACAAAAATTGAAGAGGAGGATATTGGCAACATTTGGTTTCAGCAGGACGGCGCTACATGCCACACAGCCGAAGCTACACTCGATGTTTTGCGCCCTGTTTTTGAAGATCGTATTATCAGCCGCAGAGCTGATGTCGTTTGGCCACCTCGGAGCTGCGATTTGACACCGTTGGACTATTATTTGTGGGGTGCCCTCAAAGATAAGTGTTACGTCGACAAGCCAGAGACAATTGACGCTTTAAAGGACAATATTCGTGAAGCCATTGGTGAAATACAGCTGCACACAATCGATAATGTGCTTAAAAATTGGACCGATCGTGTAAGCTACTGCATGGCCAGCCGAGGCAGCCATTTGAATAAAATTATTTTCCATTATTAACCGAAAGAATTGTACTTTCAAATAAAAAAAGAAATGTGAGAAAATATCCAGTAGTTTTTTTTTGTAGAATTTTCAAAAAAAAAAGTTATTTGGCGTATTAAACGTTTTTTTAGGGCTGCAGTTTTTATTTAATTTTCAGCTTTTTAAAAAACGTCTGGCAACGTTGGGCACGGAGCAAGCTACAAACTCCTGCGTAGCGACCAGTGTGGCCACGAGCTTAAAAAAAAGAAAGCTAAACCGGCCAAAAAGACAAAACAAGCTAAATGGCTTTAAAAAACAACCAGATCATTTTCATACAATTTTAGGGTTATATAATTTTTAACCTAACCTTTATTTTTAATGTTTTTCTATGATTCAAACACAAAATTAAAATGTTTGCACAATTAAAGTTTAAATCATTCTTGATTTTAAATACAAATTCAAGTTGTTTGATAATTTAAGGGAGTATTCCTGGTTGCCAAAAATTTTTTTGGCATATTTTTATAGCTTGGATATCTGAAAATATCGTCCTAAAAGGATTTTTGAAATTCGAAATACTTTAGGAGATATGGCCTTTTTTGTCCACCAATGTTTTCGCCAAAATGATATTTTCTTAATCTCACTACTTTTGAATGCAACGGTTTGAAACAACCACCGAATTTCGTTCAACGCGTTCTTTAGTAGGTAATAATAACTTGTTTGTATACGCATTTTAAAAATAAATGAATACACATTTTAGAGCTTAAGTATACGAATTCGGTGCGTCGAGCTGGTGGTCGAGCCAATACTTCAAATAATGAACCTAATGGGCATCCCGATTGGCAACGTCACATATGATTTCGCCATGTCTCGGAACAAAGAACGTTTGAAAAGGTCCGAAGCCAGAGCACTGGCCGCATCAAAAGAAGGTAGAACTGCCGAAGAGCACAAAGGGCCACTGAGTCCCCATTTTTTGAAGAAGAGGAAGGAGTTCTTTATGGGGCTGGCATTACAGATTGATATATGTAAGTATTTCACAAAAAAATCTTTTATTGCCTAAAATTTTGATTGAGTTTTTTCAAAATCACATTTTTTAACTTCGAAGTCACTTTTTTCCGGTTCTACAGAACCAATTTTGATGAAACCAAGTGCAATCGACGCAGAATTGTCAAATTACACGTCAAAACTGCATGCTCAAATTCTTTATTTAAAATTTTTTTGTTGATGAGTTTATCTCGAAACCACGTTTTTCGAGCTTGCGGCCCTGATTGCGCCCGTAGTTCTTTACCAATTTTGATGAAACAAAGTGCAATCGACGCAGAATTGTCACTTTTCTGATTCCTACCTCAATCACAATTTTAAACACTTTTTACTATTTTTTTTTAAACTAAACTACAAAAAAAAGACCCAAAATAGCTTTTTAATTTTTCAATGACCGCCATTTTAAAAAAATAATCGCAAAACTATGATTGAGGTAGGGATCAGAATTACATCTGAACAGAAAATAACGCCCTTTACTTTTTTCAATTCAGATTATCTGAAGTCGAGTTATCCGGGCCGCAAGCAGCATACCTTTTCTTTCGACGCCCAACTTTGAAGGCCGACAACTTTTTGAATAGCCCTCGCACAAAGGAAAAAAAGTTTTTATTTAATTTAATATGTTCTTAATACAATAAAAAAACAGAATTTAAATAACTCTTTGCGTTTTCAAATGAAAAGTTTTTCAAAAAGGGCCCAAAAACAGCCTTCCAACCAGGAATACTCCTTTAAAATCGTTTATTGAGCTTTAGGTCAGGTTAGAACAATTAATTGCTCTAGCGAATTTTTCCAAAGAAACAACAACATTTTCAATATGAAAAGGAAAACATCGCTAGCTGATTTTACTGAAATTTTGGCCCTACTAAAGACTTCATCAGAAATCTTTGTGATGTCGGCAGGAATCGATCCCGGGCCGTGCTTGCCTCGTGCAAGTGCATCTTAGCGCAATACACCAACAGATCCGATGAGATAGATTTCAGTGCAAATGCTCAGTTTTTCTCCCTTTTCTTGTTGTTGTTTTTATTTTGCTTTAGTTTATGCTTACGTTGTTATATGGAGTCCAACAGTTTGTTGGAATTCACCAGGAGATATACTTTCGAACGAAAGCAGTTAAAAGAGTCTTTACAAAACTCAACGTAAACAAAGCCTCTGGTCCTGACGGCATTCCGCTAATTGTGCTTAAAATGTGTGCTTCTTCACTTTCTCGGCCTTTGGGCAACCTTTTCAACATCTCCTACAGAACAGGAGTATTTCCATCTTGTTGGAAGGTTGTAAATGTCCAGCCGGTAACTAAAAAGGGCGATGCCACGAACACTGCAAACTACCGACCCATTGCGATATGTTCTACTCTTTCAAAAGCTATGGAGAGCGTAATAAACTTCCACGTTGTAAACTATCTAGAGCACAACCAACTGCTCAGTGACCGTCAATATGGTTTCCGTAGGGCTCGCTCTACTGGTGATCTGATGGCGTTCTTAACCAAAGAATGGAATAAATTCGTTCACTTTTTTTGGCGAGAGTAGGGTTGTTGCTCTTGATATGGTTGCGTATGGTTTTGGAGATAACTTCGCTCGATAGATCACGTGTTTTCTCAAGGACAGAACGATTTGGGTCGTAGTTGACGGTATTTCATCCGAGAAGCACGCCATCAACGCAGGAGTACCACAGGGTTCAGTCCAATCGCCAACCTTGTTTCTGGTTTTTATCAACGACCTTCTGTCGTTGACGCATAACCCAATACGTTCGTTTGCGGATGACAGCAGCATTTGTCATTCATATTCATTCAAAAAACGCCCAAGCTCTATGGAGATTGAGAGAAAGAGTCAAATTATGAATACACACTCCTTAATGATCTACAAAAAATCTGAGAGTGGGGTCTTGCTAATAGAGAAGAGTTCAATGCAAGCAAGACTCAGTGCTGTCTGTTAACCCACAAGCGGATAGATTTTCCCTTAGCTCCCATCTATATGAATGGTGTGGATCTTATGGAATCAGCCGCTCTTGACGTTCTGGGCATATCGATCCAATCTGATCTTCGTAAGAATATCTATTTTTCTAATCTGGAAAATGCTGCACTGACTTCGCGCGTATTATGGCCAATGATATCTATGTAGCATACGCAAGCAGCATAACACTCTTGTAGAATATTGTGCCACTACGTCTCAGATCAACAGCTCGGATGATCTTTTCCATCATTAGGTTGAAAAAGTCGCACGATAAGGAATCACCTTGTCTGAAACCTCGTTTGGTAATAAATGGTGGGGAGAGGTCCTTCCCGATTTTAACTGCGCTGCTGGTGTTGCTCAGTGTCATCCTGCAAAGTCGTATTAGTTTTGCAGGAATACCAAATTCAGACATGGTGGAGTACAGGTGCTTCCTTATTGGGCTGTCGAAGGCGGCTTTGTAGTCGACAAAAAGATGGTGGGTGTCGACTTGTTTTTCTTGAGTCTTCTCCAAGATTTGTCGTAGCGTGAAAATCTGGTCGATGGTGGACTTTCCAGGTCTGAAGCCACACTGATAAGGTCCGATCAGTTCGTTTACAATTGGCTTCAATATTTCACATAAAACGCTCGACAGGACCTTATATGCGATATTAAGAAGGCTTATCCCACGGTAATTGGCACAAATAGTGGGATCGCCTTTCTTGTGGATTGGGCAGAGCACACTGAGATTCCAATCGTTCGGAATGCATTCTTCCGACCATATTCTGCATAGAAGCTCGTGAATGCACTTAAGTAGAGCTTCGCCTCCGTTCTTAAACAGCTCAGCAGGTAAGCCATCAACTCCCGCGGCTTTGTAATTTTTAAGCCGAGCTATAGCTGTCAGAACTTCATCATAGTCGGGCAGCGGAACCTCGACGCTGTCATCCGCAATTGGGGTTTCCGGAATATCATCTCTATTGGCGGGATTGTTGTCAGCGTCGCCATTTAGAAGCTTAGAGAAGTATTCCCTCCATAACGTCAGTGTACTCTGGACATCTGTCACTAGATTCCCGTTTTCATCCTTGCAGGAAGAGGCCCCGGTTTTAAAACCATCGGCAAGGCGTCTTATTTTTTGGAAAAATTTTCGGGCCTCATTCCTGTCACCATGCATCTCAATCTTCTCTTGCTCGCGCTTTTCTGCCTCTCTTTTTTTCCGCCTGAAAATATGTCTCTCTTCCCTCCTCTTTTCTTTGTATCGCTCCTTAGCAGCGCGCGTTACAACCGACTGCAGGGTGGCTTTGTAGGCGGCGTCTTTCTCTGCAGTGGCGTTGCGACACTCCTGGTCGTACCACTGGTTTCGGCGAGGGCGTTGGTAGCCAATCACCTCTTCAGCAGCCGCACGCATGGAGTTGGAAATGTGTGTCCACTGCGCGCATATATCATCGATTGGAGGAGTGTTTTGAAGCAGGAGTGAGAGTCGAGTGGCGAAAGCATCGGCTGTCTGTTTCGATTGCAGCTTGTCGACGTCTAGCTTTCTCTGTGTAGGGTTGCGTGTATTTTTAGCTGCGCACAGACGTGTACGGATCTTGGCTGCAACAAGATAGTGATAGGGAAACTGGGGGCGATGGAACATTGTAACATGTCTGACTGTCTTAACCTGGCGAGGCCAGCATAATCTTTGTGAAATCGTCTCAAGTCGACTCAAACCTCCACGTGGTGTTTCCTGGGCAACGTCAAAACTGACAACCGTTAGTTTGGCGGCTAATCTGAGCGGCGGGCCTCCCTAGGCTTAAAATAGGTTGTGCGTCGGGTTTGAAGCCCACCCGTAAAAACCAATTCCAATGAAAACAAACTAGGGTCATCATCCACCACCAATAAAAAAGACCAAAATAGACCAATAAAACTTATGTTTCAAAAAGAAAATGAAGACCTATTCCGTTGTGTGGAAAATGATATGGAAAATAAAATCTGCCAACTCTAGATAATTAATATTATTTCTGAAAGAGGCCGTGAGTTTCATGTCAATTTGAAATGTTGTTGACAATGGTAGATGGGAGCGTTTGCAACATTTTATCAAGTACAAATGATTCATCAATGTGTTATATTTGCGTAGCTACTCCAAAAGAAATGAACACGGAAAATGTAGCAAACCTGCTGCTGCAAATTATAGATTCGGTTCGTCTACCCTACACTGCTGGATTCAATATTTTGAATGCCTACTAATCATTACCTACCGAGCAATAAAAACATGGCATAAACGTGGTTTCTTACATAAATAATCAGTAGAAAATAAAAAGAAAACAATTCAAATAGAATTAAGAAACAATAATATGCCCAAGGGAGCCACCCCAAAGGTCTAACCGGTTCAAACTATTTTCAATATGCATCTATTTTTTACTTGACTGCGGCAAAGCAAAAGGAGAGGTATATGTCTTTGACCGGTATGTATTTTCATCTGTTCCACTCTCACTTCTAAGCTACTTATCATAATTTAACAAATGAGGTCGTTGGAAGCGTTTGCTAATATTCCTATAGGATATGAGATGTCACATTAAATGACGCCATCTAGAGGATAGAAAGTCAACTAAACCCCTACCTTCTGAGCTACTTATTATAATTTGAAAAAATATATCCCCACAATAATTGAAATAAAAAATAAATTAAAAAAACTTAAACGACTACAAAAAATCTAGCTTAAAAGGATGTGTGGTACCCAGTGAATAATAATAAAGTGCAATTGATTAATTCATCAATAAAATATATTCATACTTCTTTATTTTAAGTGCGCACGTTTTTTCCAAGCTACCACATTCAATTGGGCCTATTCTGCGGAATCTTTTATGAAAAAATTCTGTTATTCTGTTATGATTTCCCATACAAATTTTTTAATTTGTCAAAAATCTGTTACGAGACCAAAATTCGTATTCTGCACGACAATCTTTTATGAAATCTGCTATAAATCATAGCAAATTTTTCGAACTGTCAACAAATCTTTTACAAAATCTTTTATTTGGTATTCTGCATGACAAAATCTGTTATGTAACACAACAGAATAACAGATAAATTTTTCTGCCTTTTATCAGAACGAATATTAATAAATTTAATAAGTCAATCTAAATCAGGTTGTTTTGTGTTTCGTTATGTTTAATTTATGAAACAAAGACTTGGAAGACTAAAAAAATAACTTTAATCCGTGTACTTTTTTTTAAATTGCATATAAAATGTTTTTTCTATTTTTGTACAATCATTTATAATTTTTATAATAGTTTTTTCTTAATAAAAAATATTCATATTTGTATGTGTTAAAAATGCAGCATTAAATATTATATAAATGTCAAGCTGACTTATATCTAGAAAGGAATATATTCTACTTTCTGTCCACCGCCCCCACTACGAAAGTTCACTTTGGATTTATTCTACTGTACTATTGCAGAAGACGTTTGGTAGGATTAGCTACTCTTATCGCCACCGTGCATACGCGTTTGATGTTTCCTTTGGAATTTCCAGATATGGTTACTATCTTTTTACCTTTATCTAAATCAACGCTTACATTATAATCAGATTGTATTGTCTGAATATTAGATCCTGCGCATCCAATATTTATACATACACAATCAGAACGCACATCTAGTTGTTCGGTAAAGTCATAATTGCGTCCACCACCACCACTATTTCTCTGACCACGGCGATCGCGATCATCATAAATTTTCTGTTATGAATTATAAAAGATGCCGACCATAAAATATCTGTTAAAATTCGTATTCTGCCTTCACGGGGAAATATATTGTCTCCCCGTGAAGGCAGAATACCAATTTTAACAGATATTTTATGGTCGGCATCTTTTATAATTCATAACAGAAAATTTATAACAGAATAACAAATTTGAGAGAATAGGCCCAAAAACCTTATATCCACTAATGTCATGGTTATGGCGTTGCCACATTAATTATTATTAATGGTATTACCAAAAGAGGTTTAAATTTATAAAAGGGACATGGAGGGAAAAAGATATGAGGGAAATTTTAATTCAAAAAACCCTTTCAGAAATAATGAGAAAAAAAAAACACGAACAGGGACCAAATAAAGGGAATGTAGGTGGTGTAACAAGTTAGGCCACGTAGAAAAAGACTGTTACGCTAAGAGAAATTGGGAGAATAGGCAGGGAAACTTTCAGGGGCCCCGCAAAGGCCAATAAGCTGGGACCCCCGAAATAAAAGATCACTTTTGGCCGACCAAGATAGTAACAGATCATTCGACATCTGAAAAGATTGTGAATATCTGTACATCTAAGTCAATAGAAAGGATAGTAACAGATAATTCTACATCTGAAAAGATTGTGAATATCTGTATATCCAAGCCAGGAGAGAGTTCAGTAACAGATCATTCGACATCTAAAAAGATTGTGAATATCAGTAAATCCAAGCCAGGAGAGAATTTAGTAACAGATCATTCGACATCTGAAAAGATTGTGAATGTCTGCTCGTCCCAATCGGAAGAAAAGGTAGCGAATGTAGGTCCGAATTCAGAAGAAGTAATTAAGTTGCTACGCGCAACATCAAAAAAATTTTTTTATAGCAGTTTAATAATAATACAAATAATTATATATATGGTGAATATGGCCATGGGTAGCATGAAAAGAGCCCATAGGAATATAAAAAGGGAAATAAAAGAAAGAAGAATACTTTTTGAAAATATTATGAGAGCGGTAGAGAAAAGTATAGAAGGGAACTTCAAAGGAGTAATAAAATCATTAAATAAAAATATAATAAAAGAAAAATTCGAGGTGGTATTCGAAAAGTTAAATGGAAATATGATAAAAGAAAAATGCAATGTGCTATTGGAAAAATTAAATGAAAACATGATAAAAGGAAAATCTGTTATGGTATTCGAGAAATTAAACAAAATACCAAAGGAATACAATGTGGAATTAGGAAAATTAAGTGAAAATATAACAAATGATGGTTGGTATAAAAATATGACGGTGTTGGAAAAGAAGAATGGTGAATGTTTTGGAATCTCCAAAGTAGATGATGTGTTTATAGAAATTCCTTGCAAAAATGCTATAAATGGTAGACTCATTCTTCTTGTAGATTCCGGAGCAGACACGAGTTTAGTGAATCAAAATGCATTAAAAACAATTGAAGACAGGGGAAAAGAAATAAAAAATTTGTGTGGAGCATTCGGGGGTTTCGTGAAAACACTTGGGTCAGTGAAGATAGAACATGACGAGGTACATAATCTTAGTTTCAAGTTGCACATAGTTGCATTAGAACAAGGACTGCCTGCAGATGGCATATTAGGCCTGGATAATTTATGGAATAAAACTATAATAAATACGATAGATAAAACATTAACTATATACAACAGAGAAGGAGGTAATAGAAAATTACAATTGAAACAAATGAATGAGTTGAGTTCAATTAATAACAGTGAAAAAATACAAATAAAAGCTAGAACCATACAAACAGTAAGAATTAAAGTAGAGACCAAAATTCCGGTGGTAGTTGTACATAAACAGGAGATTGTGCCAGGGGTTTATTTAGGAGAAAGTTTAACGAAGGTAGAGAACGATACCACTTATGTATCAATTTTGAACTCAAACAATGAGGATGTTATCTTGCCAAGGTACTATAAACCGAAATTTTCCAATTATAATATATTTAAAATGAAGTCAGGCTCAATGTATGGAGTAAACGAGTGTAAAGTAAAAGAAAGGATTAAAAAATTAACACAAACAATTAAATTAGATGAAAGTTTGCACGTAGAGGAAAGGTCTGCAATCGAAAATTTAATAACGGCATATCATGATATTTTTCTATTGGAAGGGGATACATTAACATATACCCCAGTAATAGAACATAAAATTCAGGTTCAAGCAAATCAGCCTCCAATAAATCAAAAACAATATAGATTACCTCAAGCGCATAGAGAAGAAATTCAAAAACAGGTAGAACAACTGTTAGAAGACGACATTATTAGGCCGAGCAAATCACCTTGGAATTCGCCATTGCTGTTAGTACCAAAGAAAGCAGGAAGCGATGGTACGAAAAAGTGGAGATTAGTCGTAGATTTTAGAAAGGTAAATGACGCAACAATTTAGCAAGTTTTTCCAATACCAAGGATAGATGAAATATTAGATCAATTAGGGCACTGCATATATTTTTAGATTACAACATTAGATTTGGCTAGTGGGTACCATCAGGTTCTCATGAGTAAAGAAGACAGACAAAAGACAGCATTTGGTCATTATGAATTCAACAGAATGCCATTCGGACTCACCGGAGCTCCAGCGACTTTCCAGCGATTGATGAATAATATACTGACAGGATTACAAGGAATAGATTGTTTTGTTATATAGATGATGTGGTAATTTATGGCAAAAATCTAACTCAACATGGAGAAAGATTAGCACAAGTATTCCAGAGACTTAGAGAAAATAGCTTAAAATTGAATACGGAAAAGTGTCAGTTTCTTCGCAGAGAAATAGCTTACCTGGGACACAAATGTTCGGAATTAGGAGCGCTACCAGATCCACCAAAATTAAAATGCGTGAAGGATATTCCAATACCGAGAAATAGGAAAGAGGTTCAGGCATTTTTAGGCTTAGCTAATTATTATAGAAAATTTATAAAAAATATGTCACAGATGGCATCACCCATAAATAATTTACTGAAGAAAGAAAATAAGTTCCAATGGTCAGAAAAGTGTCAGAAAGCGTTCGAAAAAATAAAAGAAGCAGTGACTTCATCACCCATTTTGGCATATCCCGACTTTAGCAAACCGTTTTTATTAACTACGGACGCAAGTGGAGACGCATTAGGGGCAGTATTGTCACAAGGGGAAGTAGGAGAAGATCGACCAATTGCGTTTGCCAGTAGATCATTGAATAACGCTGAAAAAAGGTACTCAACAATAGAAAAAGAGTTTTTAGCGATTGTTTGGGCGACAAAAAAATTTTAGAGCATATTTGTTGGGTAGGCCATTCAAGATATATACAGATCATCAACCATTGAGGGGTATAGCAAATCTGAAGGATCAAACGTCAAGACTAGCAAGATTTCTAAATCTTGTGTCTACACAAAATGTCAGAGTATGATTTTGAAATAATTTATAAACCTGGGAAAAAGAATTTAAACACCGACGCCTTGAGTAGAAAACCGCGTGGAAGCGAAGAAGTCGCACTAGTACAAACGCAGGAGAAGATAATAGGAGTGGAGAGGCCATTTACGAATTTATATATTGATCTGATTGGTATACTACCAGAAACGTGTTTAGGAAATAAATATATCTTGATTAGGCCGGGTCAATTTGTATGGACGAATTTTTTGGAGGTCTGGCTCAGCGAAATTCGTAAAATACATGTAATTTCAAGACTTTTTCTCCACTACAGCATATACAAATTCTGAAAAAAAGCTGTGCGGACTTTCGTAAATAATTTTGTTCTCAATTATAAAATATGAATGTATGAATGTATGTGTATGAATCTATTTACGAAAGTCCGCACAGCTTTTTTTCAGAATTTGTATATGCTGTAGTGGAGAAAAAGTCTTGAAATTACATGTATTTTACGAATTTCGCTGAGCCAGAATTTGACCCGCCCTAATCTTGATACTTCAAGACGAATTCTCGAAATATTTGAAGGGTATTGCCTTACCTAATGCGGACGCAATCACGATCGGAAACGTCATATTGAATTATAATATTCCTGAAACAATAATAACTGATAACAATTCTAGTTTCACGTTAAAATTATTTTCGAATGTTTGTAAAAGATTGGGAATCAGAGATTTCCAAATTACAAAGGACCGAACACTATCGGAAAGTTCTTTGAAAAGCAAAGGATCACATTTCATTAGGGAACATATAGCAGAATACTTGTTAAAGTCAAAGATTCCAAGTTGGGAACAAGGGTTAAAAGAAGCAACAAATTTATATAATAGTAAAATACAGACGTCAGCACAGAAGAATTACTTTCAGGATTTACACGGGGAGAAGGCAGAGCTAATAAACAAAGAGGTTAATATGGTTAAGACAAGATCAAAGACAAGAGAAATGGAAATAGCTAAGGAGAGTAAAGAGAACACAGAGTCAGTAGCGAAGGTAGATGACGACATAGCTCAGCAAAACGATAAAAACATAGTGGTTCTTGCTGACAGAAAGGATATAGAAAGAATATTAAAAGATTTTCATGATTTACCATTAGGAGGTCATCAAGGAGCACTAAGAACGTTCTTTAGAATAAGACAACAATACAAATGGAAGGGAATGCAAAAAGAAATTAAGGAGTATGTAAGAGCATGCCATAAATGTCAAGTAAATAAAAGTTCTAGACTCACCAAAATGCCTATGGTTTTGACAGACACACCAACACGTCCGTTTGACAAAGTTTATATGGATATAGTCGGCATATTGCCAGAGACTGTGTCTGGTAATAAATACATTTTAACGTTTCAAGATGATTTTTCGAAGTATATGGCATGTGTTGCGATACCAGATGCCGAAGCAAGCACGATATCGAAAGCATTTTTTAACGAAATTATAACTCGCCACAATACACAAAGGGTGTTAATTACAGACAACGGCTCAAATTTTATTTCACGCGTGTTTTCAGATGTATGTAAAATGTTAGGTATTAAAAAATTACATATTACACCGTATCATCCGCAGGCAAATGGTTCCCTAGAGAGAAGTCATAGGCCTTTGGCAGAATATTTAAGAGGGTTTGCCAAAGAACGGGTCCAATTGGGATCAGTGGTTATCGTCTGCGATGCACGTTCACAATAACACACCGCATACGACAACAAAGCAAACACCTTTCAAAACATTATATGGGTTTGACTCAGAAATGCCAACGAATTTAAGGCGAAAGTGTAGTCCGATGTTTAATGCCGAGGATACTTCAAAAGTTATGAAATATCAAATTCAGAGAGCGCACGAACTGGTAAGACAGAACCAGGAGCGTGCAAAAGAAGTATCTAAAAAATATTATGATAATACTTTAAATGCAGTAGAATTTAAAATTGGGGACAGGGTGCTAATGAAGAATGAAGCAAGGAAGAATAAATTTTCACCAATATGGATAGGACCGTATGAAGTTTTAGCAATAAAAACCCCAGTAACTACCGAGATTTCGATAAAGGGGAAAGCAAAGAAAATTCATAACAATTTACTAAAATTGTTTCATGGGAATTAGAAATAGAGAAAGACAGTTAAGGTGTTAGAATTTTAAATAAAACGAAAAGGAAAAATATTTTTAGGGAAAACCTAATAACATATATTAAAAAAAGTACAAGAAGGGGAAAATAGTATAAGATTCGTATTAGGAGAAAAAAAAAATAAAATAAAAAATAAATATAATATTAAAAAAAATGGAGTAAAGTTGTAAAGAAAAAGGTTATTATAAAACAGAATTTTAAAAAAAAAGTTATATAGAAAGAAAATTAGGAAAGTAGTGAATGTGAAAGCATATACGGCAATGAGAAATAAATGGAGTAGAGAAAACTACTAACTAAAGGAACAGTCAAGAAAAGGTTATATAAAAGGCATTTAAATGGAACAATTAGAGAGCCAAGGTATAGCAGGAGAAAAAAAAATAAGAAGCGAAGAAAATCTGAAGTTGCAAAAGGCAAATGTGTTGGCATCTTCAAAGTGAAAGACGTTGTTACAGAAATCCCTCGCAAGGATTAAATTCAAGTACAGAGCATTCTACTTGTAGATCCCAAAATAGTGCCACTTTATTTAAAATAATTCCGTAAACTTTATTTTGGATTTAAAGTTTAATGTAAAGTAATGAAAATTAAGGTTCGCATAAATCGGGATTTTTTTTTAGTAATAGAAGATAGCAGGAAAATATAGCAGGAGGATAAGGGGACTGTGAAAGATAGTAGCAGAATAATCTGGAGTAACAAGCAATTGTCTTGGAATTTTCAAAGTAAATGACTTAATTACGGAAATCCCTGGCAGGGATTTATCCTGGTCACGCATTATAGTTGGAGACTCCAGGATAGTGCCAACCTATTTGAAAAGGTTAATAAAGAAATTTTAAGAGCATTCCATGAAGATGCGGTAAAAAGTGATTAAAACAATTGGAAATTAAATTTGAAAATTGTAGTTAAAATAAAGAAAAAGAACAAAATAAATAACACAACCTTATTTGAGCGAATTAAACAAAATTCTCACTAGGGGAAAATATTAAATAAAGTTGTAATTTAAAAGTTTGAATTGAAGAAATTGGATGAAAATGAAACATAATACATAAAATTGAAGAGTAAAGTAAATAAAAATAATAAAAGGAAATTTGAATGTATGATTGCGAAAACTAAGTTGTTTTTAAAGATAAAAATAAAGTTTTTTTTTGGTGTAATAAATGCACAAAGGTTGAAATAAATTCAAAGAATAAAATAAAAATCGCATCAAATAAAAAATAAAAATTTGATAATCAAAATTCGAAAATAAATAAAAAACCGCACTATGCGAAAAGATTGAGCTTCAATATATATTTATATAATTGAAAACTATAGAATTAAAACATTAAGATTAAAATAAATAACAAAGAATATATGAAAAAAAAATTATTATATACGAAGGTCACTGAAAAGAACAAATAAAACACGTATATATTGTAATAGTTGTTATAATTAGCGCAAAATTTAAAACAGTACAAAAACATTTTGGCGCCAGATTTAAATTTAAAATTGGCTGTAAATTAAGTAATTTTGAAATGAAAATATTTAAATAAGACATAAGTATAAATTTTATCTAAAAATGAATATGAGGGTTACCGATAGTCTTGTATGCATCACAATAGCAGGAGTGCAACGAGCATAGATACCAGGATAATACTTTGGGTCTAAAGATGCAACGGAATTCTATGACTAAAGCCGAAAGTGGCCAAATACAACCTTATTTTTGCATTCTGATACGAGGTCACGTACAACAAGTAATTATAATGGAGTTTTAACCAGAAATATGATAGGCAGCGAGAAGAAGCTACAATAAACAAGGAACGGCATTAGTTTAAAAATGCCAACAGTTCTGAGTCATCGTCAAAAAGACACAGTAAAATGGAACAGAAGTGCAGGTTTGCAGTACATAATGTTAATTAAGCAAAGATGTTAGACGCATCGCAACAATTTGAAGTTATTTTTTTTTTAAACATTTTTCAAATATATGCTGGCAGTTTTTCTGTGGAGCATAGTGCGAAGGAATAATGGAACCGACTTTATAAGCAAGTGGAATAAGGCCGATAAGTGGTCCAAGAGCCCACCACACAACGATATAACACAACAATAGAAAACATTTCTTTCAGCGAGAGAGACAGAAGAAAATAAAAACAAACTAAACTAGAACTCAAAATGCTGATATAAAACACAACAAAATTCAACATAGATGGAACAGCAACTTCAATTATAAGTCAAGATACATGATGTAAGACTACACCGTGGACCCAGCAGAACAGGCCAAATTGGCATTATTGTACAAAAGAAAAATCCTTGTACCAATGAAAGACAGGAAACACGCCGTGATATTTTTGGCACACCGATGGACAACGGGAGGGAGAAATAAAAACAACAGAAGAAACCAGAAGATGACTAAAAGTAATAGACACCACACACCAGGCAGTAGCAGGCCAACGGGGATCAGATTACACCACAAGGGATGCATTCATACAAGACAGAAGTGACTTTAAATATATTAAAAGTAGTAAAAAATTGTTATAAATACAAGCACAAATTTGTACAATTAACATGTACATAACAAGAATAGGCAATGAATCTAAGAAACTTTGTACAATTAACAACTTAAGAGTTAAGAACATAGTACAATATCAAATATGCTATTAATAAAATTTAAGATATGTAATTACCTAAATTAAACCAAATTAAATTAAATCAAACGAAGAATGATGTTGAAAAATGAACTAGCATATAAAATTGTGATTATTTAGCACATAAAATTATTAGACAAGCAAAACAAGCATACAAACAATAGAATTTAAAGTATATTGACGAAAATTTTAACCTCTTCAAGGTAAAAATTTTCTTTGTGTAAAGGGGGAGGAATGTTGTGACTCTGTTGTGACTCACAACGCGGCTTCCCCAAAATGCTATCTGTTTATAAATGGTTAAGTGCCTGCAATGAGAACTGACCTACCACAATTTTGGCGATCAGCTTTCATTGAATTGCAGCGCTTTAATTTAATTCAATGCCAAGGCCGGCACCTTCAAAACAGAAGCAATTAAAGTAAACACTGACGCCAGTTGGGCGATCAGCTTTCATAGCAAGTGCTATATTAAAGACAATAAAATAAAGCCAACAACTTACTTATGTGCGGCTAGTGCCAAAAATGCTGACAATGCATTTTCGGCAAGTCAACCAACGTAGAGGTAATATAATTTAAATTGTATTTTATTTGTTGTAGTTAGCATGCAAACTTTTTATCGTCATGCAACTAAAAACAGAGGTAAAATATTTTAAATAATATTTTATTTTTGGATTCAGTATTTTGGGAAATATGACCCAATTACACATGTTATACATGTTTGTATGTTTGTTCGGCCTAAGTTGGCATTATTAAATAAGTATGTAGGAATGTAAGACTGAATAATAATGTTTACTTTAAGAATGTCTGTATATTTTAAAGAATAATTAATTGGAACTAGAGTAAATTCTTGAGCCAGATTTAACCTAGGCCAAGAATGCAAGACCAAATGCAAGATTAACATTTCCTAATTGTTAAGAAATTACGTATATGGAAATAATTGTAAACTAGATCAATAAAAACTAAGACTAATTATTGTGCAAGATTGCCTTCCGCATCTTGCACAAATGCTGAGTACACCTAATTATCGTAAAAATCGAGGTGTTAAACATAAGTAGTTTTAAGAGAATAGTGAGTTGATTTTATAACTGTGCAGAGAGTTAATCGTTAACTGTGAACACAAATAAAACTGTGAAAATAAAAGTATACAGTCACCAGAGTGACCGATAAGAAAAGTACAAGAAACGTTATTTTCTCTAAATAAAACAAAGGACCTAAGGAAGGACCAGAGGACTTTTCAACATAGATCGACATGAGTAAGTATAATAACATTCCGGCAACCTCACGGCTGCCTACTGACCGGCATAACTCACCATGCCTAGCATAATAAGGTGAGAAAGTATAACCAGTATTTGGGACGAGTTCCCAGTCTGACAAGTAGGGCCACGATTAGGACCTACGCGCATCCTCACGGGAGGACGCAACAATGGTCTTCTCATTGTTGGCATTGTAGGATAAACCATAAACAGTGTCGTTTGGTAGAGCTATAACTTCGCCCGATTGTAAGCAACTTCGTGCTTGATTACAGCATTTGTAAAATGTGGTCATAGGTTCATCAGCAGAGCAAGTTTGCATCTGCATAAAATAAACTTGTTTGTGAGCACAAGCCGGACAATCAGCATCAGTTGAATCTACGTTCTCCCAAGCAGCTGCACCGCCCATAGCATGATCCACTTTCATTAACATTGCAGGAATCTTATTAATAATTCGTCTCAAATACTTGGAGCAGTACTCACCTTTAGCAGTGGAAAGGTACGTGTTGAAATGCTTTAATTAATGTTGCAAATGTAAGGACACGTGTTGCATGAAAAGCGATGACCTGTAGTGTCTTCCTCTAAAATTAAGATATTACCGCATGTCGGACAGAACATATTTTTGTGAACCCTGAGTTTTGGTCAGTTTTGGTTATTTACAAAAATGACAGCTTCTGATGCGATTTGTTCTATTATTAATCGAAAAAACTAGAGCTAACACCTATTGCATCTTAATTTAAATGGTAATTTATGATAAATTACTTAATTTCGAAGTAATTTCATTGACAGTTTTTCCACGGCGGAATTACTTAATTTGGACATTGTTTATGCATAAATTAAGAATGAGCCGTAAATTACGATAGTGAGAACATGGTATTACAGCGCGGTTTGTATGGGGGTAGTTTTCACACTTTTTTCAAGCACATTTAATTATTTTAGTTGACACTTTGGGGTATACTACAGCCTTTAATATTCATCGTATAAAGAAAAAATATATGCCAGTAGGTACGATATAGCAGTTCTGGACCATCAGGCTCAAGGCTTTATCACCATCAGCGCCATATGCGGTGGAATGGGGAACTATTATAATTGGTAAGCGGTTTGTGTCTATAGTATACAAAAAAAAATGTTATGTCTGTGTCTATAATATATTCATCTAGCAAATATCATGTTGTTAGTGTGTTTTGTATAAAAGAATGGGAGAAATTTTAATGAGGTTTGTGTCAGTACAGAAAATACAAAATAGGTTTATGTCTATAGTATATTCATCTAGTAAATATCATGTGTGTACAGAGTATAGAAGAGTGAAAGCATTTTTAACGTGAGGTTTATGTCTAAAACAGAAAAAAAAAACTAATATGTTTCAGTTGATCTAAAGAATAGAAACAAAAATTATCATGTGTTTATATGTATAGTAGTTTACATCAGGGAAACTGCTGTTGTTGCTGTTGCTGCTGTTGTTGTTGTTGTAGATATCAATTCCTTCGAGAACATTCTAGAACATTCTAGAAGCTTAGATTTTTGATACTAAACTTCATATAGGGATTATCATATGTTTGTGTGTATTGAAGTTTACAACAGGTTTATCAAATGAATTTAGGTAATAAGCTGCTATTGTTGTTGTTGCTGTTGCTGTTGTTGTTGCTGTTGTTGTTGTTGTTGTTGTTGCTGTTGTTGCTGTTGTTGTTGTTGTTGCTGTTGTTGTTGTTGTTGTTGCTGTTGTTGTTGTAGATATCAATTCCTTCGAGAACATTCTAGAACATTCTAGAAGCCTAGCTCTTTGATAATAAACTTCATACAGGGATTATCATGTGTTTGTGTGTATTATAGTTAACAACAGGTTAATCTAATGAATTGAGGTAAGTATGTGTTGTTGTTGTTATTGTTACTTAAAATTGATATGCAAGCTATGCATTCAAGTTATACATGTCAATGAAAAGCCATTAAAACTTTGATTTATGGTATGTGTATGAAAGTTTCCAGAATTGTAGGGTTCAAGAATTTTCATATGAAACAGAAAAATTTAACCGTTAATCTTTTTGAAAATAAGCTTCATATAGCGATTATATGTTTGTGTGTATTGTAGTTTACAACAGGTTAATCTAATGAATTAAGGTAATAAACCGGAGTTTTTGTTGTTGTTGTTATTGTTGTTGTTATTGTTGTTGTTGTTGTTGTTGCTGTTGTTGTTGTTGTTGTAGGTATCAATTACTTCAAGAACATTCTAGAAACTTAGCTTTTTGATAAGAAACTTCATATAGCGATTATCATATGTTTATGTGTATTGTAGTTAACAACAGACTAATCTAACGAATTTAGATTATCATGTGTTGTTGTTTTTTTTTTATAGAACTGTATCTATTAATTTAAAGTTTAAGTTTAAGTTGCTGATTGCATTCAATAGCATACATATAAGCTTTTAGTATATCTGATTGCGATCTATAGCATACGTATAAGCTTTTAATATAAAAACCTAAATATTAGTAAACTTAATGTTTAAAAGGGGAGGGATAACTTATGGTTGAAGTTTGTACATATATTTGCTTTATGTTTTGATTTATGTTAAGAATTCATATTAAATAACCTAAAAAATGTTGATAATAAACTGTTGTTGTTGCTGCTGTTGTTGTAAATTGAATACTTTTTTGGGCATGCATATAATTAAGACATTGACTTGAACTTATGGTTTGAGTAAATACACTTACAAAATTATATTAGTTAATTTTTCATCATTAAGTTTATGTTAAACTTCCATATAAATATCTTTTAACATGAAATTTGTTTAAAATCTGTTTGATTTTACACAATTTATTGCTGGGTATAGTAACACAAATTTAAAAAAAAAACTAATAACTGTTGCAATTTACTATGTTTTAAGGAATCTAAATGTATAAGTAAAGTTTTTCATTGGCCACATATAAAGAATAAAACTAGATTTGGTACTGTTAGACCGAGCCGTGTAGTTTATTTCAATATTAAAAGCAGACTGAATTCTAAAATACAAAAGTATTAAGGCTAGACTTAAATAAAAGACCTTAAATGCTGATCTTGCATTTACTGTAGAATGTTGAAACTGCTGATCTTGCGCCTCGTGTGTGGTGTTGGGTAACTGTTGCACTATTTCTTGAAACCGCTGATCTTACGCCTCGTGTGTGGAGTTGGGTAACTTTGCATAAAACGGTAATATAGTCGCCGCTGTCGCTAGGCGATCGTGTTAACACCTCCCTCGCTTAAGTGATGGCCGTCCTCGGGCTTCCTGAAACTGTCGATCACGATCTGGAGGGATTTTTTCGTTTGTCTTCTTCTTCATTCTTGGTATAGCTTGAGGAGTGCGTAGCAACCAATTATAATGACAACTGTTGCTAGGCCGGATAAGAGGGGTCTTGTTGCTAATTTCTCCTCGACATCCCCGATATAATTTAGGTTCTCTACGCTCATTCTTTGGAGGCATGGTAGACTTAGTATCTCGTTATGGCTTGTTATGTTCAGAGCAGCCATCGCGGCTGACCCTGGTGATTTCTTCAATACCCCGTCTCGATTCATGTATGTGGACCCATTGATGCAAATTTCCTCGTTGAAAGTTAGGAGAAAGGTGCCAGTGACCGTCCTGTTAGGACCGTTGGTGGAAGTTATAACGGCAGAGTTCTCGTTGATTATAATGATGCCATCATCGACGACTACTAGCGGTTCAAGGTGACTTGGTCTAGTACTGCAACTAGCGATGTTGCCAGTGTGAAGTTGTTGAGCGAATCTAGGGTGATTCAGTTCTTGACAAAACGTTGTTGTAAGCGTCGCGGTGCAGTTTCCGATACCCAGTACTCGGCTGCCACATTCGGCAACATTGTTGTATTCGGAGAAGTGCAAGATAGTCCCGTTACGCTGGACTGGGAATAATGTTACCTTCTTACACTCTAACTTAGGTATTGGATATTTAATAAGAAAATGTAAAAACTTATTATCTAATAAAACCTTAATATAAGATACTTCCATAAGATCTGTTATACTAATATTTGTAGAACGCATGACAATTACATTTTTTATATCTTCAGAGTCCAAAATTACATGCAAAATTACAATAATACATTACAATAATACATGCTGGGGGCATTTTTCAAACCAAAAGGAAGCCTATTAAATTCATATTTCCCGTTACCTACGGAAAAAGCCATTTTCTCCCTGTCACGTTCAGCGAAGGATGTTTGGTGGAACCCTGACTTTAGGTCCAGAGTTGTGAAGTACCTAGCTTTTCCCAAGTTTGATAGTATTACTGAAATTTTTGGGATCGGATACTTGTCGTGTATAGTTTTTTGGTTTAGTTTCCGAAAATCTATGACGAGACGCTTTTTGATATTACCGTATTCGTCTCTTCCTTTTTTATCAACAACCCAAATGGGGTTGTTGTAAGGTGAACGGGATGGGCGTATTATGTCCTTTTTTAATAAGTCAT
This sequence comes from Dichetophora obliterata, assembly GCA_963920525.1. Lineage (NCBI taxonomy): Eukaryota > Metazoa > Arthropoda > Insecta > Diptera > Sciomyzidae > Dichetophora > Dichetophora obliterata. The sequence goes on from OY986437.1 coordinate 144,317,674, forward strand.
TTATTTCACTACTTACAAAATCAGCAACGCCCATAGGGTAGGGGTACAGTTTTAAGTAATCTGGGTCGTCAGTATCTGTTCGGATAGTTGCGACAATGTTCATGTTGAAGGGTAGGGACTCGTTGGGGTCTGCAAAGACGCCAGACAATTTCCGTATTATTTTGTGAAAATTTTTTTTTTACTGTTTGGGGTGCTTCCAAATCTTCTACTTGTGTGAAATTAACATCGACACATTTGAAAAATTGTATATCCTCAGATCCGGTGTTGGTTCTGAGAGTTTTATTCTTAAAATCTAATGTTGACCCCGTCTGTGTTAACAGGTCAAGGCCAATTATGCCATCAAATGTTGATAGCGTAGGTAAAATAAAAAATGTGCTATTGGTGTCGAACAAACGGACAATGCACTTTTCCTTAATGTTATCAAATCCATGGATAGACTTTACGATGAAAGGTTCTTCCACAGGAATTTTACGTTTAAGTTCTGTTAATGGCTTTATGTAATTTTTAGACGCTCCTGTGTCCACTAACAGTTTAATCGTTCTCCCTGCTATACTTCTATTTATGAATGGTAGCAGGGAGTTTTGTCTAAAAAATTTATTTGATCATGCCCCTGGAGGTGATCAATTACTGCCAACGCTTCTGATTCGGCTAAGCTTTGATAATCAGATTCCTCTTGATCTACGGGAGGGTTATTCTGCAAGAGATTATTCGCCCTTTGACGCTTTGGGCCTGTAAATCTAGTATTACCGCTAAGTGGCCTCTTCATTGTTTGGCCTAGATTATGATTGGTATAGTATTGGGCCGAGGCCTGGTTGTGGCCGGCCATAGCCTGATTATGAAACTGATTTCAACCGTGGATTTGGCCAGGACTATTCGACTGGAACTGAGTGGGCTGTCTGAATCGTTGTGAAGAGTCAACTTCCATTGGCTGTACCGGGCCTAAGTTTTGTGGAGTCCTACCTCCAGTATTCTGTTGTCTAAAAAAATGCGGATTTTTTCGTATATTGCCTGTCTGATTATCATACGCAATGTTTTTTCTTTGTTTTGCTGTCTCTGCTCCCCACGCTGTGTCCTGTCTTCTACACTTCTTGCATAATTGCTTGCAAACATTTAGCGTTCGTGGTTGGATTCAACCTCCTGAGCTAATGCTAGCGCTGTCGGTAAATCGGCTGGTCTCGCCGCAAAAAGTATATCACTCAATGCTTTCCTAGTTCCCGAGATGAAGACTCTAAGTGCGTCCGCCCTATACTTCTCATTCAAAGATGCAGCAATAGTTTTTTCATATGTCATAATTGTTTTGTTCGTGAGGAGTGTTAGTTTTCGCTCTACTTCGTCATAATATTGTAGAATCTACCTTCTATTATATAAATTGGTCTCTTGTCCGAGTACGTAAAGTCAAGGCGGCTAATAATTGCCTTAAAGTTAAGGACAGTATTGAAAGAGGAGAGCACCATATCAGCAGAGCCTTTGATTTTATTTCTAATGATTGCTACTGCCTGGTAGTGTTTTGAACTACCATTGTGACTTTTTAATAATTTGTACGCGGTGTGCGCCGCTTGTCTCCAAGATACGTAACTTTCTTGTCTACCTTCAAAGTCCGGCAGCGATTTTATAATGTCTAATGATTCGTCACATGATGTCCTGTAGTTATTTCTACGTCCTTGTACGTTTCCACCTGGGGTGTTGTCACTGTCAAGGTTGTCAAACGTTCGTTAAGACCTGCTATAGTTTGTTCAAAATTGGCCCTCTGTACGGTAAGTGCGCTACTAACTGCACCCTCTATCAAAGCCATTAACTGCGCTGGTTCCATTTTGTTTTTTCCGTCACTTTTCCTTGACCACCAATTTGTGTTACTACTGTTATCGCTTACTCTCTTCTCAGTTGTAATTTGTTTGAAGAATTCAGGACTTTGTTCGTCGTCACTCATGAAATTATTTGAAAAAAGGAAAACAATTGACAAAGAATCGACACTAACACTCTATATTTTAGTTATGGATTAAAAAAATTTAGTATTAAGATTTTGTTATACCGGTGATTAAAAATGTGAGAAAAAAAAAATTGTATTTTTGCAAAGATTAAAGTTGGCGGTTTTTTTCGCAAAATTTTTTTGGTTTGATTGAGTGAAAAAAAAATGGTCATAAATTTTACTCACATTTCGTTTTTTTTTTTTTTAATCTTATCTAAATAAGTCTGCTTTCTGTAGTCTGCTGGTTAATCTTTCAGGGCATTGTTGCTGCTATTATTTGGTTGACTGCGACGTTAGTTGCTCCCGTTGTTTTTTATTTCTTATTTGCTTGTTGATACGTTGCAATTCTTGTTATCTTTTCAGAGTTTTTTGTATTTTTATTTTTTTCGATTGTTTTTCCGGTGCGACGTTAGTTGCTGCCGTTGTTTTTTTATTTTTTATTTTTTATTTTTTAATTGCTTGTTGATGCACTGCAATTTTTGTTATCTCTTCAGAGTTTTTTGTATTTTTATTTTTTTTGACTATTTTTCCGGTGCGACGTTAGTTGCTGCCGTTGTTTTTTTATTTATTTTTTAATTGCTTGTTGATGCACTGCAATTTTTATTATCTTTTCAGAATTTCTGTAGTATTATTTTTCCGGTTCGAGTTATAGTTGGGCACCAGTAAAGTTTTTCATTGGCCACATATAAAGAATAAAACTAAATTTTGTACTGTTAGACCGAGCCGTGTAGTTTATTTCAATATTAAAAGCAGACTGAATTCTAAAATACAAAAGTATTAAGGCTAGACTTAAATAAAAGACCTTAAATGCTGATCTTGCATTTACTGCAGAATGTTGAAACTGCTGATCTTGCGCCTCGTGTGTGGTGTTGGGTAACTATTGCACTATTTGTTGAAACCGCTGATCTTGCGCCTCGTGTGTGGAGTTGGGTAACTTTGCATAAAACGGTAATATAGGTCAACGGCCGCTGTCGCTAGGCGATCGCTAGGCGAAAAAAATAGATTTTAATGTATAAGTTTTTAATAAGCAAAAACTTATTAACAATACCTGACCTGTTGTTGTTGTTGTTATAAATTGAAGACAAACGTGCTGATAGACAGGTAGACTGACAGACGAATAGACGGATAGACGAAGAAATAGACATATGATCACTAAATTGAAGATCAGTGTACAAGAATACAGGTTGTGGTGGTAGACAGACAGACAGATGGACAGACTGATAGACAGACATACAGACGAATAAAGAGCTGTTGCGTTTCTTACGCATATCAAAGCTTATATTACACTTAAAACCAACTATAACTGAATATCGTGTGTTTGTATCTAGGGAAAACTCATAAGCAAAAAATATCAATGCAAGCGTTAGAGAACTATACATATTAATAATTTGAGTTAATATGTTGTTTTTTTTATTTTTTATGACACGTACTATGTGAGCGAAGCTATCATGTGGTTTCATAAGACTTTGTGAATACGAAGGGGTGAAGAAATTAGTCGTGTGTTTTAGGTGTAGTGTCATATGAGGGATATACTTTTTAATAACAGATTTTATGAACTACAAATAATGAGAATATTTAGCATATTTTTTTTTGTTGTAAATTGAAGATAAGCTTGGGGTGAAATTCAGCTAATATATTGATGAGTAGCCGAAAACATGTTAATTTATAAGATTTAGATAGATTCATTAAAAATTTTGTTTATAAAGTTTTACATATAGTCCCAATCCTTTTTTGCAGGGTTTTAGGAACATGTCTTTATCCATTACAATAGCTTCCATTTTACTATAATGACGTTTTACATCAGCCAGCCAGCCAATTTTAGCCACATTTATTGCTTTTGTAATACTCGATAATCCACGAGTTAGAGTGCCAAGTGCAGCAATTATAAGTGCAAGTGGGAGAAAACCTCCACATTTAGATTATTACTCGAGGTGTTTTTATTATTTTCCCTTGAATATATTATTTACAACTTTTCGTGAAGTTTTTAAGGGAAACTTCCAAGTTTTTTACCGAAAACGTATAAATTGATAAGATTTTGATAGCTTAATTAAAAAGTGTATGTGTGTGCGTATGTGTATATGTGTGTGTTTAGAGAAAAACTCATATGTTTCAGTTAATCTAAAGTATAGAAACAAAAAAAAAATCATGTGTTTGTGTGTATTATAGTTTACAACAGGTTTCATCTAACGAATATCATGTGTTTATGAGTATTGTAGCTAACAGCAGACTAATGTAACGAATTTAGATAAGCATGTGTTGTTGTTGTTATAAATTGATATTTCTCTTTATAGAACTGTATCTTTTCATTTAAAATGCAAGCGTGAGTTGCTGATTGCATTCAATAGCATACGTATAAGCTTTTAGTTTAAAAACCATAAATTAGTGAATTTATTGTTTAAAAGGGGAGGGATAACTTATGGTTGAGGTTGAGGTTGACTTGAAAATGTAGCCTAAGCAGAGATGGAGGGGGTTATGAACTTATGGTTTGAGTGAATACACTTAGAAAATTATATTAGTTAATTTTTCAACATTAAGTTCAACAAACTTCCATATAAAATATTTTTCAACATGAAACATGTTTAAAATCTGTTTGATTTTACACGATTTTTTTCTGGGTATAGTAACACAAAGTTTAAAAAAACTAATAAAGATTGCAATTTTCTATGTTTTAAGGAATCTAAATATATATAAATGGTTTGAAAAAAAATAGATTTTAATGTATTAGATTTAATTGAATTAAAAATTATTGACAATATCTAACATGTTGTTGTTATTATAAATTGAAGACAAGCGTGCTGATAGACAGGTATACAAAAGGACGAATAGACGGATAGACGAACGAATAGACCGATGATCACTAAATTGATGATCAGCATATAAGAATACCGCTTGTGCTGGCACACAGACAGACGAATACAGAGCTATTGCGTTTCTTACGCATGTCAAAGCTTATATTACACTTAAAATCAACTATGACTGGATATCGTGTGTTTGTATCTATGTTAAAAGATTTAGATAGATTCATTAGTATTCTTTTCCCTAAAGTGTATACGTATGTGTTTTTTACGTATGTTTGTGTGTGTGTGTTTTATTTTATTCGCGAAGGGGGAACCTTAAAAAGGCCCCACCGTGCAGGTGGGAGTGTACGATTTTTACGCACTAAACCTACATGATACCTCGCGGTATCATAACCTCCGCATTGAATCTTCGACCCTATAGGACCCCGCGGGACCGCCGTAAAGCATAACTTCGCGGGGCTTGGGAACAGCACTAGGCTGGTAACTGTTTGGCTACTGCCGGGATCTACTGTGGGATGGTCGTCGGGTCAACAACCTTTACCTCATCTATCTTGCGCGCGCTTAACTCTTCGCAGCTCTTCGGTTATTTTTCTAGCCAGGATGCTAACCATCGACCAGTTCTCTTCGCTCTTTAGCATAAGAGAAACCATATTTTGCTGTGTTAACGTTTCGCCGAGATAGGCTGAGGCCTCAAGTCTGGCGTTATGGAACAAGGGGCACACAAAAAGAACGTGCGCCGCGTCTTGCAGCGTGTTTCCTGTGCAATTAGTGCAGTAGGGATCGATCGCGTGTTTATACTTGTGAAGGTATGCCCTGAAGCAACCATGTCCGCTCAGTAACTGTGCAAAGGCGAATTTACACGATTCACTATCATCGTTCACTTTGGATGAATCATCTAATTTGTGAAATGTAAATTGAGTTTCATCTTTAAAATGAAGATGATTGTCATCCACATTGAACAGTGAAAGAAGTAGAAGGTCTTCCTACTTTTGATGAAAGTAAAAACAAACCGAACTGATGCGTCATTCGTACTAAAACACAATTAAAAGGTGTTAACATAATATCAAGCAAAAAGTTTATATTTTTTCTATATAATTGCTGAATAGCTTTTGTTTATTTAATTTTTTTAAACGTCATTGAAATAAATCAGCCAACGAATATATTTTGATATTCAACACCAAATCATCCTTCAAATTTAAAATTTACACTTTGAATAATGTAAATTAAAAATTGATTCACTGTCATCGTTCAACGTTCACTATCATCGTTTTGAGTGAAATGTGTAAATCCGCCTTAAGGTAGAAGTTCACTTAGCCGTGGCTTCACTAAGAAGCACCAGAACCAGTGCTGCATCTCCGGATACCGTTCTGAAGCTGCAGCACACCCTGAGTGCGCCAAGTCTGTAAACTGACTCTACTCCGTGTCGGTAGGACTTCGTTTTCATCGCTGTGGACCATACAGTCGCACCATACATCATAGTAGATCGCACTTCGTTGAGGAGCAGTGTTCGTCGTGCTTGTTTGGGGCCTCTTGTGTTCGGCATTATTCTAGATAGCGCCAGACATACTTCGGATGCTTTCCTGTGTGCGTACTGCATATGTTACTTAAATGACAGTCTGGAATCGATCATTACACCGAGATATTTAATGAACGGCTTCGATTCAATTACTGTTCCACGAATACTGATGCTAGCTGTTTCTAGTTTTTTCCGACTACTAATAAGTACCATCTCAGTTTTATGTTCAGCTAGACTAAGTCCCGCTCTTCGAAGCCAATCACAAATCATAGCGATAGTTACACTACTGAGGGCCTCAACTTCTTCACGGTGTTTTGTTGTCGCCACAACTGCAAGGTCGTCGGCAAAGCCAACAATCTTGACGTCTGCTGGCACCTCAAGCCTGAAAACCCCATCGTACATGACGTTCTATAGCAGGGGGCCAAGAGCCGACCCCTGTGGGACTCCACCGGAGACATTGTACGTCTTCGTGCCTTCTTCTGTGTCGTAGAGCAGGACTCTTTCACTGAAATAGTGTGACACGATCTTCGTGAGGTATCGTGGTACTCCAAAGTTCCTGAGGGCTGTCATAATCAGACTCCAGTTAGCTGAGTTGAAAGCGTTCTTTACGTCGAGTGTTGCCACCAAACAGTACTGCTTTGCTCCCCTTACTCCCTCAATTGCTTCCTGCGCGGTGCTTGTAACTAGCTTAATAGCGTCCGTCGTTGATTGGGCCTTTCGAAACCCAACTTGTCGAACGGAAAGTCCTCCTCCGGCTTGGATCGCGTTTTCCAGGCGGTTGCACACCACACGCTCAAAGACTTTGCCTATTGTGTCGAGTAGGCAAATCGGCCTGTAGTCTGAGGGGGCGTCCATGGAGCCACTGTCTTTCGGTATGAGCACTAACTTCTGGGTTTTCCACTGCGTTGGGAAAATGCCCTCTAGAAGGCACGCGTTGAAAAGCTGGGCAAACTGATGCGGCTGCGACATAACCGCAATCCTCAGTGCGCGGTTCGGAATACCATCATGACCTGGCGCCTTGTCGTTTTTTATGTTTTTTACTACGTTAACAAACTCCTCTATGGTTACAGCCAATATGGTCCGTAGCTCGATGTGTTCCTCGACCGGCTGGGCCGCTGGCTGCTGTGGAAAGAGTGTTCTAACTATAGCACTTAGTACCTGCGGGTCCGTAGGTGCTGGTCGCCTGAACGACTTCAGTTTTTTCATAACTAATCTGTATGCAGTGCCCCATGGATTGGTTTCTGCCTCATCACATAGCTGTAGGAAGCATTGGCGCTTACTCGTACGGATTGCTATTTTCAGGCCTTTCTTGAGCATTCGATAGGTTTCGCGGAGATCATTGAAGCTATATGAACCTCTTGCGCGGTAGTACATCCTCCTTGCTTCGAGGCATTTCCTGCGTGCTTCAGCAATTTCCGTTGTCCACCAGTAGACCAGGTCTTGCTTGCGCTTGCTAGACCGCCTCGAGATCATCGCTGCATCGCAAGCGCTTCTTGTTTGGTCCAGGGTCTGCCTTGTCATATCATCTGGCGTGCCAGACAGGTGCATATCGGCCATAACTACTTTCAAAATGTCCTCGTCTAGTGTTTCGACTCTGTACGAACATTTATTTCCTGTATTTATGCTGTGTCGGCTACGCGGTCGACCATTGAGCTTATAGCTTGGTAGTCGCTGTGCGTGTACAGATTTCTAACATGCCACTCTGCTTGCCTAGTTAACTCGCTACTGGCGAAAGTCAGGTCGATGATGGAGCTTCCGCCCGCACGGCTGAATAATGTTGCTTGGGATCCATTATTGAGCAGCACCACGTCTAGTAGAGCAAACGCTTCAAGGAGAATAAAGCCACGTTGGTTTGTTTTTTGACTTCCCTAGTCAACTGCCCACGCGTTAAAGTCACCAGCGATAAGGAGTGGTTTCAGGCCTCTCGTTTCGCTGACTATCGTGTCAAGAATCTCCGTGTATTCCTGGATCGACAGACTTGGCGCTAGGTAGCAACTCACGACATGTATGCCATCTACTTCCGCGCGGACGAAACCGTTTGCACGTGTACGAAGCCTTAGATAGAAGGGAGCCCTTCCACAAGACCATAGGTCGGCTTCCCGGTAATGTCTGAGGCCCATGCTCCTACGGTTTTTTCGGCGTAAGGTTCACTCAATATAGCCAGGTCGATGGCCTGGTCTCTGACGGTTTGCCCGATGAGGTTCTGTGCTGCGCCAAAGGTGTGTGTGTGTGTGTGTGTGTGTGTGTGTGTGTGTGTGTGTGTGTGTGTGCAGTGTCGTAAAGCAGCATTCTGTTGCTAAGGTAATCGGCGATAATTCGCTGAAGATATCCGGGAATACCGAATGTGCCTAGCGCTTGCAATATGCGTGGCCAGCTAGCCGAATTGAAAGCATTTTTAATGTCGAGTGTTACCACTGCGCAGTACTGCTTATCACCCCTTTTCCACCTAATGCCACTTGTAGCGTAGCGAGCTATAGTCAGAATTGCCTGGATAGCATCGATGGTCGATTTCTCTCGTCTTAAACCAAATTGCTTGGAAGATAGTCCGCCTGGTGATTCAAGGGTACCTTGGAGTCTTCTGACGATGATACTCTCTAGTACTTTGCCCAGCGAGTCAAGCATGCATAGTGGTCTGTATGCAGAGGGTTGATCGGGCTGTTTCCTTGTAACTGTGCTAGCTGTGGTGGGAAGAGTTCAGACACCACGCTGTTCATAATAGCTGGTTCAGATGGCTGTGGTGCTTTAGGTCCACGTAGTCTGCTCATCACCACTTTGTACGCCTTGCCCCACGGGTCAATATCCGCCATGTCCCGAAGGCTTTGGAAGCTGGACTCTTTTCTGTTTTCGATCGCCTTCTTTAGCTGTTTTCGGCATTCCTTAAGGTTTTCATGCAACGATTGCCACGTTGGGCGATTTCGAGCACGCGTTACTTTCCTTCACGCCTCAATGTATCGTCTTCTACATTCCGCAATTTCGTCATTCCACCAGTAGGCCGCTTTCCTGATTGGCGCTTTTTTTCTTCTCGGCATTGCTGCGTCACATGAGGTTATTATTCGCTGTCGGATGTTTGCCGCCATGTTTGTCGCTCTTTCATCCACTGTTTCTCCCTCATTCCAAACAATCTGAAACACTTCAGCATCGAAAGCGTGTTGCTTCCATCCCAGCGTCTGTGCTTTAAATATCCTTCTCGGGATACATAAATGCTGCAGTTCGATGACGATCGCACGATGATCACTGTGCGTATAATAATCATCAACATTCCATGTGCTGTTACACGCAATGGAATTGTGCGCACAATTGAGAAGCTCAACATCCAGGGTTGCAAGGCATTCCATAAGGAGTGTGCCTCTACGATTTGTGCTCCTACTACCCCATCTTGCCGACCAGGCATTAAAATCGCCTGCAATCACTATGGGTGACTTCCCTCGGGCCTCTGCAACAAGCTCCGTTAGAAACCGCTCAAATTGGGTGATGTCCGTTTGGGGTGGCGCATAGCACGAAAAGAAAAATATCCCATCAAATTTTGCCCAGGTGAAGCCCGTGTTAGCGGCTGAAGCTTTACTTTGGAATGCCCTGCCACTAAGGGTCCATATTGCGGCTTTGCTTGGCGCATCTGTCACCCACTCAGAGCCGTTCATGTTGTGGTGCTGCTCACACAAGAGAGCAAGATCAAACTGTCGCTCAAAAATCGTCTGTTGCAGCAAGTCCTGCGCTGCGATGCAGTGGTTAAGATTGAGTTGAACGATTTTCATTCTCATCTTTTCCTTCTAACCGCCTTCTGGTGCTCTGGGCAGCGAGCGCTTCCAGCTGCATGATTACCTTTGCATAGCGCGCATTTTTGTTTATTACTGCACGTCACCGCCATATGTCCATTTTCTCCGCACTTTCAGCAGAGGGTGCTCCTATCTATGTCCTCTTTGCAGTCCCTAGCTATGTGATTGTACTTCCAGCATTTAAAACATCGCTTTGGCGAGTCACTCTCTCGTACTCTGCAGGAAACCCACCCAATGCGTATCCGCTGCACCTTTAGTACCTTAACTGCGTCTTCTGCCGGTAGACTGACATAAGCCGTTTGCGTACCTTGATATCCCGTTTTGAGGTTTCCTATCGATCCCTCGTCGGGCCGTCGTATTTCGCACTGCGCATGTAGTGCGTCACATACTTCTGCTTTGGTGGTGACTTCATCAAGATCCCTCAGCTGAATAACGATGGAGTGGGTTTTCACCGAGACTTTGGCAGAGTCGCCTAGCACGTTCTCCACTGCTGTTTGGTATGAACCAGTGTTCTGTTCCGGTTCACTCTTAAGCTCCAGTAAAAGGTCGTTCCTCGCGGTACGTCGGATTGCTTTTACATTTTCTCCAAGAGACTTAAGCGCATCATCGCTTTTTATTTTCCGTAGAATTTCAGCGTACGTCTGATTCTCATTCCCGAAAATAATCAAAGCATCTGGTCTAGCTTTTACATGCTTGGGCTTTGTCTTGGGCTTCTTTTTCAGGCCAACTTTTTCCCACTTCTGTTTCATTTTTGGCGGTGGCCTGCTTTCTTTTCTGCCTTCAGCTGGTGCCGCTGTATCTCCAACCTTTGTTGGAATTTCTACGGCGACAGTTCCAGGTATGATAGGCCCCTTAGCTTCTTGGCTTAGGGTTTGCTTCCTGTTGTTTGCAGACAAAACTGCTGCATATGTGCGTTTTTTCTGCGGGGTCTCTATATCAGAGTCCGGTCTTCTTTTTTGAGGTGCGACGGTTTGGAGCCATGGTGACGTTTGAGAGGAGTAATTGGGTCTAATAACCTCTTTAGCGACATCATCATGCTGTTCAATGGCGGTGAGCTCGTAGAGTGCTTTAATGCAATCAATTGCATCTCGCATTGGCTGATGGATTGAGCGCCTTTTCCCATCCTCAAGCATATCCACTAGCTTCCTAATCTGAGACCCGAGCCGGCAGAAAGACGTTGTTTCTGGCTTGTCAGATTTTCCAGCCCCTGTTGGTGTTTTGGTTATTTCATCGGTGGTTTCGCAAGTTTCCATGTTTTGCCGGGACTTCACCGGAGATCTTATCACCTTGGTCTTCTTTTCGAAGGGGTCGCTTGTGAAAGTGCCACCTCTTGCGTCGTTAGTTGGTGTGTTTCTTGTAGCTGTATCTGCTGCAGCAGCCAAGTGAAACCACCGCTACAGCATTGCGGTCATTGGATGACGACGACTGGGAGCCCGCTTGTTCACTCCCTAAAGCCGCCGGTACTGGGGATCCGACTCCCTGCACCGTACTTGTACTTCCTACTATAACCTTCATTGTGGTTTTATTTTCAGGGTCTCCTTTCCTTAGCATTTTATGCCTTCTGCAAGGCTGGTTTTTAAGGGGGGCCCTTCCCTTTAAACTACCTCCCCTCTGGGGTCAGACGCAGACCAAGGAGCCGCCCAATCTGGGACAGACGCGCCTTGGGTTGTTTTTATTAATTTTTTTATTGCTATTATTTTTAATTTTTTTATTTTTTTATTTATTTTTTTTATTATTTTTTTTTTTTATTTGTTTTTTTTAATTTTTATTTTTTTTATTTTTTATTTTTTGATTATTTTTTTTATTTTTTTTTATTTTACTGGGGTCCGTGGGTTTGTTAGACCCAAAGGAAAACGGAGTCCTCACCTGCGGGATGCCGTTGATGCTCTTTCGGGTGGAAGGAGGGACCGCTTCGGGGAAATAACCCCTAGCCGACGACGCACTCGGTTCAGCCGACTGTGGTCCTTCCTCTTCCTGGAAGAGAGACCGCTTCGGGGAAAAGCCCCTAGACGATGACGCATTCGATCTATCGACTGCAGTCTCTTCTATTCCCAGAAGGGGGACCACTTCGGGAATTGGTCCCTAGACGACGACGCATTCGGTACTGCCGACTGCGGTCCCTTCCTGAAGGAACACCTAGGTTTGAGTACTGCCGACCGCTTCGGTACAGACGTAGACCAGAAAGCCGCCCAATATGGAACAGAAGCTTCTGGATTTGTAACTGGGGGTCCGCGGGGTCGTAATGCCCGAAGGATTTCGATGAAACGTAAACCTCCCCTGCGGTCTCCGTGTATTCCTGGATAGACAGACTTGGCGCTAGGTAGCAACTCACGACATGTATGCCATCTACTTCCGCGCGGACGAAACCGTTTGCACGTGTATGAAGCCTTAGATAGAAGGGAGCCCTTCCACAAGACCATAGGGCGGCTTTCCCGGTAATGTCCGAGGCCCATGCTCCTACGGTTTTTTCGGCGTAAGGTGTGTGTCTAGAGAAAAACTCATGTTTCAGCTGATCTCAAGTATAAACTAAAAATATCATATGTTTATGTGTATTATAGTTTACAACAGGTTTCATCTAACGAATATCGTGTTTGTGTACATCATAGTTTACAACAGGCTAATCTAACGAATTTAGATAAGCATGTGTTGTTGTTGTTATAAATTGAACTTTCTCTTTATAGAACTGTGTCTATTAATTTTAAGTGTAAGTTTAAGTTGCTGATTGCATGCAATAGCATACATATAAGCTTTTAGTATATCTGATTACTTTCAATAGCATACATATAAGCTTTTAGTTTATCTGATTTCGTTCAATAGCATACGTATAAGCTTTTAATATAAAAACCTAAATATTAGTAAACTTATTGTTTAAAAGGGGGGAGGGATAACTTATGGTTGAAGTTTGTATATATATTTGCTTTATGTTTTGATTTATGTTAAGTATTCATATTAAATAACCTAAAAACTGTTGGGAAAAACTGTTTGTTTATTGTTTTTGTAAATTGAATACTTTTGAACATGTAATTAAGACGTTGACTTGGTGATGTAGCCTCAGCAGAGGCGGAGAAGGTTATGAACTTATGGTTTGAGTAAATACACTTAGAAAATTATATTAGTAATTTTTTAACATTAAGTTTATGTTAAACTTCCATATAAATATTTTTTCTGGGTATAAAGTTAAAAAAACTAATAAATATTGCTATTTTCTATGTTTTAACGAATCTAAATGTGTATATAAATGGTTTAAAAAAAAATATATTTTAATGTGTTAGATTTTAATGAACTAAAACTTATTTACAATATCTGACATGTTGTTGTTATTATAAATTGAAGACAAACGTTTTGATAGACAGGTAGACAGATAGACGAATAAACGGATAGACGACAAATAGACAGATGATTACTAAATTGAAGATCAGCGCACAAGGATACAGCTTGTGATGGTAGACAACAGACAGATTTACAAATGGATAGACAGACGAATAGAGAGCTATTGCGTTTCTTACGCATGACAAAGCTTATATTAAACGTAAAATCAAATATGACTGAATATCGTGTGTTTATATCTACGGAAAACTCATAAGCAAAAAATATCAATGCAAGCGTTAAAGAACTATACATATTAATTTAAAGATAAACATTATACATGTTCACCGATAAGAATTTAACTTAAGTATTAAATAATAAGAATTCAATTTGAGTTAATATGTTGTTTTTATGATACGTACTATATGGTGGTTTCATAAGACTTTGTAAATAGGGGTGAAGGGGTGAAGAAACTAGTCGTGTGCTTTAGGTGTAGTGTCATATGATGGATATACTTTTTAATATTTGATTTTATGAACTACAAATAATGAGAATATTTAGCATATTTTTTGTTATAAATTGAAGATAGATAAGCGTGGGGGTGAAATTCAGCTAATATATATTGATGAGTAGCCGAAAACGTGTTAATTGATAAGAATTAGATATTCATTAAAAATTTTGCTTATAAGGTTTTACATATAGTCAAAATTCTTTTTTATATGGTTTTAGGAACATACCTTTTTTCAATACAACAGCTTCCATTTAAATTTTTTAGTGCTTTGCTTCATCCAGCTGCTTCTTTCCATTTTAACTGCTTTATTGCTTTTTAATGTGAGATACTCCACCAGTTATACCACCAAGTATAGTTTACCCTTCAGATTTAGGTAGTCTCGATGTGTTTTTATTAGAGATTTTTTTTCTTTGAATATGTTATTTATAACTTTTCGTGAAATTTTAACAGCATTATCCAAGTTTTTAGTTTTCTTTATTTTTATTTTTGCTAAATATCGTCTATGCCCTTGATTATTACTTGTTTATGTAGCTCTTGAACCACTCTCTTTTCTCTTTCCATCTCTCATGTTTTTCTTAGATATATTAATGTAAGTGTCGCTGATGTATTATTAAAATCAATACGATTTATAAAGGAAATGTTAACCCTGAACTTGCCACCATGGGTCAGATTTACCTGCTAATTTGATTTTATCATTTATTTAAAATAAAACAAATTAAAACCAACTTTGTACAAGTATTTAAAAAAAAAAAACAAAAAATTCCGATTATGACTTGTTTCCTCTCTCATTTCGCACAGGATATAGATGAAATACGATAGCTTAAAAAGAATTAATAATATTTAAAAAAAAAATATAAAAATACACATTTTTTTAAAGCATAGAAATTGCCCATGCTGACGTGGAACGTTTGAGAAAATATGGTGTTGAGATCAGGGTTAATTAAAAACATACTAGATCAAAACATCAAAGAAAGAGAATAATTTAATAAAAAAAAAATAAAAAGAAATGTATAAGAAATATTAATTGATGACTTCTTTATTCATATATAGAAAAAAATTAATTGATTTTATTAGTAATTTATTCTTCTAGTTTGACTTTCTAGATGTGAGTGTTCGATTAAACGATGGTGGATTCATCACTATTTCAGCGGTATACAAGAACTAAAGTGACTAAATGCTGTTTATTGTTTGACAGTTGACAGGTAAGGAAATGACATTTCGAGGTTCCTCATTTATTTTATATCCAAGTAAGACATCGAGAAGAAGAAATTCCTGAATAGTATGTACTGAAGTTTTATTAATATATGATATGGTTGTTAAATTGCATTCAATTCATAGTGTGTTTACATTTGTAATTTATAGGACTGATCCGGATGTATATTTTCTGTTTTTTTTGTCTCTTGTAACGGTTCTATAGAAATCACTTTGATAAAGTCTTCGTACGGTAATTAACTAACTATTAATTTGCTTAAGTATACAGAAATAGAGTTCGATTTATTAACAGACATTGATATGATTAAATTCATTCAAAAAGGTATAAGAGGAGGCATTATTCAATGCTCAAAACGACATGTTATAGCAAATAATAAATATATGAGTCATTTCGATAGTGGAAAACCATACCTAATATATATAGATGTTAATAATTTGTATAATTAGGTAATGTCTTAATATTTACTTAATACAAAATTTAATGTTTTGATGATGTATCAACTTTCAAGTTAAAATAAACTCTATCAACGAATAAAAAAGACCTATAGGTGAACATCAAAAGCTTATAGTTGATTTATACAATAAATCAGATTACATCATACATTATATAAATTTGCAATTATGTTTACAAAATGGACTTAAGTTAAAAAAGATCCATAGAATCTTAAAATTAAAGCAATCTCCATGTTTAAAAAAATATATTGATTTGAATACTTTACATAGAACTCAAGCTAGAAATGATTTTGAAAATATTTTCTTTTAAATTATTAAATAATGCAGTATATGGAAAAACCATGGAGAATGTAGATAAGAGGAACGACGTGAAAATTTATTGCGAGTGGGAAAATAGAGGGAGACGATTGTGAGCAAGCAGTTTAATTGCTAAACCAAATTTTCATAGCCTTACTATCAAAACTTGGAGAAACTCTTTTATAATCCTGTTTAGTCTTTTTAAATGATGTACTGATAGCAACTTTATTATCTCTAAAAGAACCTTCTGAATACTTTTCACGTGTAATTATCTTCCTTTTCTTGCTTGACTGCATTATTTTCTTTAATGAGTTCGTTATTGTCTTAAAAGTCTTTTCTAATCGATTATCATTTACAACTTCTCCGAGCTGAAGATTTTTATATTTCTTTTTCAAAATATAAGGTGTGTTAATAAGATTTTGAACTAGATTTTCATCCATATTGATAGATTTAAACAAAAGTAATAGACTACTAAAGTAGTAGTCGAGTAATAGACTACCTAAATCTGAAGGGTAAACTATACTTGGTGGTATAACTGGTGGAGTATCTCACATTAAAAAGCAATAAAGCAGTTAAAATGGAAAGAAGCAGCTGGATAAAGCAAAGCACTAAAAAATTTAAATGGAAGCTATTGTATTGAAAAAAGGTATGTTCCTAAAACCATATAAAAAAGAATTTTGACTATATGTTAAACCTTATAAGCAAAATTTTTAATGAATATCTAATTCTTATCAATTAACACTTTTTCGGCTACTCATCAATATATATTAGCTGAATTTCACCCCCACGCTTATCTATCTTCAATTTATAACAAAAAATATGCTAAATATTCTCATTATTTGTAGTTCATAAAATCAAATATTAAAAAGTATATCCCTCATATGACACTAAACCTAAAGCACACGACTAGTTTCTTCACCCCTTCACCCCTATTTACAAAGTCTTATGAAACCACCATATAGTACGTATCATAAAAACAACATATTAACTCAAATTGAATTCTTATTATTTAATACTTAAGTTAAATTCTTATCGTATAATGTTTATCTTTAAATTAATATGTATAGTTCTTTAACGCTTGCATTGATATTTTTTGCTTATGAGTGTTCCGTAGATATAAACACACGATATTCAGTCATATTTGATTTTACGTTTAATATAAGCTTTGGCATGCGTAAGAAACGCAATAGCTCTCTATTCGTTTGTCTATCCATTTGTAAATCTGTCTGTTGTCTACCATCACAAGCTGTATCCTTGTGCGCTGATCTTCAATTTAGTAATCATCTGTCTATTTGTTCGTCTATCCGTTTATTCGTCTATCTGTCTACCTGTCTATCAAAACGTTTGTCTTCAATTTATAACAACAACATGTCAGATATTGTCAATAAGCTTTAGTTAATTAAAATCTAACACATTAAAATCTATTTTTTTTTAAAACATTTATATACACATAAAGATTCGTTAAAACATAGAAAATAGCAATATTTATTAGTTTTTTTAACTTTATACCCAGAAAAAATATTTATATGGAACATAAACTTAATGTTAAAAAATTACTAATATAATTTTCTAAGTGTATTCACTCAAACCATAAGTTCATAACCTTCTCCGCCTCTGCTGAGGCTACATCACCAAGTCAACGTCTTAATTACATGTTCAAAAGTATTCAATTTACAGCAACAATAAACAGAATAGTTTTTTCCCAACATTTTTTAGGTTTTTTAATATGAATACTAATATAATTTTCTAAGTGTATTCACTCAAACCATAAGTTCATAACCTTCTCCGCCTCTGCTGAGGCTACATCACCAAGTCAACGTCTTAATTACATGTTCAAAAGTATTCAATTTACAGCAACAATAAACAGAATAGTTTTTTCCCAACATTTTTTAGGTTTTTTAATATGAATACTTTTTCCCAACATTTTTTAGGTTTTTTAATATGAATACTTAGCATAAATCAAAACATAAAGCAAATATATATACAAACTTCAACCATAAGTTATCCCTCCCCCCTTTTAAACAATAAGTTTACTAATATTTAGGTTTTTATATTAAAAGCTTATACGTATGCTATTGAACGCAATCAGATATACTAAAAGCTTAAATGTATGCTATTGAATGCAATCAGCAACTTAAACTTACACTTTAAATTAAAAGATACAGTTCTATAAAGAGAAAGTTCAATTTATAACAACAACACAGGATTATCTAAATTCGTTAGATTAGCCTGTTGTAAACTATGATATACACAAACACGATATTCGTTAGATGAAACCTGTTGTAAACTATAATACACATAAACATATGATATTTTTAGTTTCTATACTTTAGATCAACTGAGACATGAGTTTTTCTCTAGACACATACACACACATAACTTGTATTTTAAGCAAAATACAAGTTCAAGCTAGCTTGAGCTTGATAATTTTGAATCAAGTATAGCTTGTAATTGAATATAAATAAGCCCACGACAGCTTGCAAGTATTCTAGCTTACAATCGAACAGCACGAAGTTTCAAGTAAAGGAAAGCTTGATGCCTTCGCCAAAAAGCTTGAATAGCTTGAAATTGAAGGCAAGTATCCAATTAAAGCAAGTATCCAAAAATTCCAAAAAGATGATGTCCAACTTTAAAATTTAAGATGGCGGATAGAGTTGCCACCAATATTTTTTTTTATTTTTACGAATTCTTGTAATTTTGAAATTCTGACAACGGATTTGATTTCGAATATAATGTCATATAATGGAGGTTAGGGTTGCCACCTAAATTTTTACCACAGTATTGCCACCTAATAATATGTATTTTCAAGAGTTTTAGACATCATTTATCAGTGTTAAGGGGTCGCTGATTTTGAATCTAAAGTCAGAATTTTAAAATTCAAGATAGTGGAGAGGGTTGCCACCTTAATTTTTTGTAGTTTTATGAATTCAAGGCTGGCAAAAAAAAATGGTACACCAAAAATGAGTCGCTGAATCCGAATCCGTCGTCAGAATTTCAAAATTATAAAATTTTGAAATAATAGGGTTGCCACCTATTAGTATGTCTTTTTAAGAGTTTTAAACGTCATTTATTAGTGTTAAGGAGTCGCTGATTTCGAATCTGAAGTCAGAATCTTAAAATTCAAGATGGTGGATAGGGTTGCCACCTTAATTTTTTGTAGATTTATGAATTCGGGGCTGGCAAAAAAATGGTACACCAAAAATGGGTCGCTGAATCCGAATCCGTCGTCAGAATTTCAGAATTATAAAATTTTTATTTGTTTTTGATTTAACAAATTATATATATATATGTAACAAAAAATCTTTTGTTTTTGATTTAACAGTTATATAGGGTAAATTTCTGGTTTCATGAGTATTGATGTCCATGGGTTATTGGTTATCAAATTGTCTATTAGAACGATCTGGTGGTCATCCATTTGCCCAATTATGTTCTCTGTGGGATGAATGATTATTATTATTTCTATTATTGGACCTCTAGAAAATGAATTATAGTTTGTATAATTATTTCTCCGATAATTTGAATCATTATTCCCATTATTTGGTTGTCTAGAAGGTGGTTTATAGTTTGTATAATTATTTCTCTGGTAATTTGAGCTATAATTATTATTTTCATTAGTCTGTCCTCCATTAAATTAATTACGATTTGAATTATTTTCCGATCCGTTATTCTTAGGAAAATTATTTGTTTTTTTATTGTAATTATTATTAACACTTTGATTACAATTTTTTTTTTTTTAAATTTTCATTATGTTGAAATGTATTACGCTGTGTAGTATTTCCGCTATCGTACGCATATCTAGCTTCAATCAATATATTTATTGCCTACTCTAATGAATTTGGGTTTCTACAAAAAAGAATTGACTTCATTGGTTCTGGTATCTTTGATTTGAAAATCTGTAAACCTGTTTTAATATTTAAATCAAGAGTTCGTTGAACTCATCGTCCGCTACAGATTGTCCTAGTTCAAATGATGTTTTTGTGTTAAGCCTACGCAAGATATATTTTATGTCATTGTAAAAATTCATACTCTTCGTCTTAAAAGTTTTCGGAAAAGTTTTCCTGTAGAATATTTTTTATCTGGGCCCAGGATGTAGCTTGTCCATTTATTTCAATGGCTTCTCTAGCTTTACCTTTAAATTTAGATTTTATAATGTCTGAAAATATTGCCTCAGCTAATTCATCATATTGTCTCAGTTTAGGTATAATTCTGTCTGTCAGATTTATGAATGTTTGTAGGTCTCCTAGATGTCCATTAAATTCTGACAATCTTTCTAAGTATTTTAACGGATCTATTTCTAACTCTGAAGTGGTCATAGTTGAATTTTCACTTATATATGCGTTTGATAGTAAATTTACTTGTGTATTTAAAACTTGTTCTAGGTTTTCTATAGTTTGGCCTAATTGCGATAAACTTTGTTCCATTTACTCAACAAACAAAATTTTATGGGCCAATTTTAAGTTCACTGTATTGTTAAAAAAATTTCACATATTCTCTTTACTTGTTATAATTTTTAAAAAAATTATTTAAAAATGTATATATTTTTTTTTATTATAGATAGTGTTAAAATTAACTCACTATAAATTTGTTTGTTGCTTTATTGTCTCTCCCACTGTTGTTTCTGCTACTGTTATATCTGCTATTGTTGTGTCTGCTACCGTTATCCTTGTTGCTGTTGAATCCGTTGCTTCTGCTACTGTTGTCTTTGCTACTGTTGTTTCTGCTACTGTTGTCTTTGCTACTGTTGTCTCTGCTATTGTTTTTTTTTTTTCTTTTTTTGCAGCTTGTTCTAGGATTTCCTTATAATATTCAGAAAAATCCCACGTATCTTCACTGTCTGATAACATATATATGTTTATAAACTGACTCCTGTCAGTTGGTTCTGGATCCTTGTTGAAGATATTGAAATACCAAAAGGTCGCCTTGGCTCTGAAGAAATAGTGTCTTATTCTGCTCCTGCAGAAATTAACGATTGACTGCTTTTTGCAATGTTGAAAACTCTGATGATGATATGCAGATGTATAGATCTTTTCATAATAGTCCGAAAAGCTTATAGAAAAGCAGAATCAACAGCATGACGAAAAAATGTGAATAGAGGGATGTTTTTCCTAGCTATGTTTTTTATAGCAAACCAATGATGCTCAATTTTGTTAAAATCGGGAGAATAATTATATAGAGAATAATTATGTAGAGAAGAATTAAATTTAAGGATTTAATATTTATATTTCGGCAAATCGTAAGATATTCTGCTCTTGCAGAATGGTTACTTGTTTTAAGGTTTCCTTTACAAGGATCCCATCCTCGTCACCAGTTTTAGGTGTATTAAAAAAACGCACAAGTTTAAGTAAAGCTCACAACTTTCCTCGATGAAGGTTCAAACTTTATTCATTTTTCATTTTCAAAATATAAGGCTTGAAACTTAACATACGCTTACTCCTACGCTAAGATACATATACAATGTATATATGTATCTTTAGCTTAATTTAAACTTGTGCATTTTTTTATACACCTAAAACTGGCGACGAGTATGGGATCCTTGTAAAGGATGTATATTATACATATATAAATACATACATGCAAACATCGTGAATTGGGAAAGAACAAAGAACAAACGAAAAGAAACAATTAGGTCGGCCAGCCAACTATAGCGTTTTGTTTAGTTGACTTATGTTTACATATACAACAAATTATACTTTCATAGTTTATTGCTGTGCTTGAGAAATGTTAAAAATGCTAAATTGGGTTTGAAATCACTTTCATACTTTGTTGCTGTATGAAAATTTAAAGTGCTCTCTACTTTGTTGTGACGTTTCTTAGAAATTATGTTGCAATATTAAATTATTTTTGCATGGGTGGAATAATGGCTGGAAGGGCTAGTTAGTACAGGAGCGGATTGTACTGATTCTATAACATTTGAACTTAAGCAAGACGTTCCTACCAGATGAAATTCTGCCCTTATCATGATGAAAAATAATATATTTCTATATATTTGGCGAAGGAACCCCTTTCTGCGGTTATAACTTCCTTACCTAATGCTCCAGAATTTTTACCTGCTTTGGAATGGGATGTAATATCTGATTGTATAGCTATAGCATGGGTTGTAATATAGCCAATGGAGTCTATGACTACGGAGTTGTCAGGAGAAAAAAAAACTACAATGTCTATGATTATTGCCCTGATAAGGGCTGTAATTAAGTTTAAAAAACCGCAGAAGTTAAAACTTTGGAAGGAGTGTGTCTAAGAGAAACGGCTGACTGACGAGATAACACATATTATTTCTCAACAAAATATAACAATTCAAAGCAACTCACATCATGGTCCAGAGAAAGAAGTTAAAAAAATACCGCCGCGGTCTCTTTGTGGGACTTACTGGATCAAAAAATTGCTGAAGCAAAGAGTATTAGTATTCAAGCACCCAGTGTTACTGCCAAGATTTTACTGGAGCAAGAGTCTACGCCTATGAGTTTATGCCTCTAAGGCAAGAGTTAATACATCGCTCTAAAGACGCTTTAAATTTTTGGAAGTTTAATAATTCGGTATTACCAGAGCTGTATGAACTCTTAAGCAAATTCTTATATATTCCCACCACTTCTGTTCCTTCCGAAAGAGTTTTCTCCAAGGCAGGACAAATAACAAATGATAAAAAAATCGATTAAAAGGCGAAAAATTAAATCAAATAATATTTTTAAATAGTAATTTTGAATAATAGCTAAAAACTTTTTGTGCCAATATATGAAAAATATACATGCTGTCCCAGGATAAGTGATGACCTCGCAGGGGGTAACATCTATGTTTTCACTCTAGCTCCCTATGGTGGTCGTATGCAAACTCCCTCTCAACCCATAAAATTTTGTACTCGCCTCATTACGGTCGACTACTTATCCTGGGACACCCTGTATATATATGTATATATACGGACTATATAAGGTTTTTAACATCATATACTTACCTTTTTTACGTTCCTTATGAATATGATCTCAATTTTTATTATTTTTTGTGACAATATTTTAAGTTAAACTTAAGCGAACTTAAGAGAAATAAGCGAATAAATAAAATCGCATATTTGTGTTTGTTTTCTTTTTTACGTACCTTGCGCAAATAAAATGTCAAATTTTATGAGAGTATAAAATGAAGCGTGCCATAAGTTACTCTTTCTTTATTGATCATCTCCAGTTAAAATAATGCCTAATTTTTTTAACTTTAACCCAAATACATTTACTATTTGTTAAAACAAATTATTGTTGTTTTGATGGAAAACGAAAATTTATGAATAAACATTTTTTATATTTCCATTAAAAGCATAATATATTAATATTACTGAAGCACCCATCTTTTTGCGGCGCTATGCTCTACAAGAACCCAGAGTAACTAAGAATAAGGTAAGTTAGAAATACAAACATATAAGAAATAATTCTGCCTTAATATTAAATTGTATAGAAACGTTTTTTTATTTAAACGTCTGTTGATATCACTCGATAGTCCAAATCAGTTTCAGTAATGAGTTTCATACATCAAAAATTACTTAACAGGCTTTATACCAACTTAAAAAATCAAAAGAGTGAATTAGTGGCTTTATACCAACTTAAAAAATCAAAAGAGTGAATTAGTGAAAAAATCATTCGATAGTTAAAATCATTAAGTTACTAACTATCGATAGTTGAAATCACTTGATAGTTCCCAACGCTACTAACATGCCTCACATGCCTGTAGTGGGTTCTGCTGGGTGCGATCCATGGAAGAAGAGAGAAGAAAGAATTCGCTATTCTCATTCTCAATGAACTTCATCCCTCTTTTTCATGAACTCATTGCGTTTCATCGCGAAAGAATTGAATGACGATGACGCAAATTTCAGAGAGTGTCTCTTGATTAGCTTTTTACGCATTCATACAAATGTCAAATATAAAGACATACCAGTTGCTTTTGTTTTTATCGTTTGCCTGTAACTCACTGCAGCAAAACAGTTTTCTACAAGTAAGTGTAAATGCATTTGCGCTAACTCTGTTCTGAGACGAAACTTTTTTGCTGAAGTTCTGGAACTTTTGCAAAACAAAACTATTTCGGTACGTTCATGTTAATGTTGTATGGTGGAGACGTGTACTGCGACCTAAATGAGATCTATTGTACCTCTTTCTCAAAGCTCCGCTGGGTTTGCGGATTACAGAATTTCATCCAGCCCTATTTCTCTTATGAATTTGAGAATATTCTTAGGTTCAAGGGATGAAACCTGCTCTAGACTCAGCTCATAGTTCCCCAGTGCTAGTTTACGTCTGCGAGCCACAGAGTTGCAGTTTGTAAATAGGTGTATTGGAGTTTCCTCTACTTCTTCACATAAATGGCAGTTACTATCAGTTTCTATGCAAAATTTCATCAGGTGGTCTTTAAGTTTATAGTGTCCTGTAAAAAATCTTTAGATTCGGTTTGCCTAAGATTATGTACAATTTTGCTCTCCGAGTGGAGATCTCTGAGGAGCAATTTGGATTGTCTTAGCTTTAGGAGGCTTTTCCAAAGGTTTGAACGTTTATGCCTCTCTTCCCTTCTTAGTTCTGCTTTTATAGAATATGTGTCCTATCCGCAGAATGGTTCTGGTCCTATAAATTTTGTGGCTGCACCCTGTCGCGCTAGACTATCGGCTTCTTCGTTACCCTGCATTCCTTTGTCTCCTGGGACCCAAAGTATAGTAACAGAGTTATTCTTGCCTAGTTCGTTGAGTTTTGTTAAGCATTCCCATGTTATTCTCGATGATATCTCACAGGATACAATGTTTTGATTGATCGGTATGTTCATAGTCAAGTTCATAGGACATCTAAGGACAGAAGTAAAAAAAATCTTCCATAAAATCTTGTGCTAGTGCCCAAGTCATGTCAAGAGTTTGAAAACCGTTTGCTTTATCTAATATATTAAAACGGGGGTCGTAAAACGGCGCTTTCTGAGTTTTAAATATTATTTATAAGCCTAAAGATAGCAGTTTTTGTATTAAGTAGGGGAGATAGGGTCTAGTTGTAACAAAGTTTAGAAAAACTGATTTATTATAAAATATTTTCAACTTTTTCAGATAACAACAAGAATTTATTATAGCCCCACTATTTATTAACGATGTTAAAAAAATAAGTTATGAAAAATTTTGCTGATTTAAAAAAAGCCATATTTTTCCGAAGAAAATTGGGTGTTACAACTGCCCAGTTTTTCGGACAAATTGTAAAAGAATACTTGAGGTTTGTAGTAACACTAAAGAAATGCATTTATTCGAAATTTTTAAAGCTTTTATTTATTTATTTCTAATAAATTAATATATAATTTAATTATAAGACTTATTTATTAGTTACTAGAGCTATAACTTTGATTTATTTATTCGAATAGCTAAGCTATTCGATTTAAAATTTTATATGAAAATAGTGTACGATTTCATGGTCATTGAAAGTTACTAAGTTCAAGGCCATGACGTCAATGCATTTGTTGTCTAACAGCCTGGGCATTGCACTAGCAGCATAAGCATTTTTAACTAATGTACTACTTTAGCTAGCGTCGAACAAGCTAGCGGAGTCTTATTTCGTTTTGAAGTTGGTACGCTTTTGCTGATTTTAACGTTTTCGGTTTGTTGCCCCGCAACAACAAACGAAACGTCAACCGAAGAGGTCAAGATTTCATCTGTGCAACTAAAATACGAATAAAACCTATTTAAACACGCAAAAAATAGTAAGAAGAATTGGAGCTTCTGTGCGCGTTAAAGATTTGAGACTCTGCTGGATTTATAACGTTTGCTGGCGCTGCCTGTTCCTGGCTATTGCTAGTCCTGCTTGCTGGGTTCTGACTGCTGACTGCTGCCTGTTGCTGTGTTGTTGTTGTGTTGTGTTGTTGTTGTGTTGTTGCTGTGTGGTTGCTGTCTGTTTTAGTAGCTCTTTTCCGCTAACTCTGGAGTGGTCAGGCTGATCAATTTGGATTTTTTTGGTGTGAGTGGAATTAGAATAGAATTAAATATTTAATAATTGTTACATTTGCACTTGCTGTGCTATTGCGCCAAAATTTAATAAACTGCGAAATAAAGCGACCAGCTGCGAAATTCGTCCAATTTAAGCCCAATAAATAAAGGCTCAAACGCGATTGGCACTGTGTCTACCCCTCCAGTAGGTGTGACTTCTAAGATGTCAGTGATGCAAATATAATGATACCTTTCATTTTTCAACAAAGTGAGCTGATCACCTCACAAATTAAAGATGGGCTCACAACGGCTATTCAAGAGAGCGAGCAGAGAGGTCTTCTGGAGCGTCGGCAAAATGTGGCCGAAATGCGTAGCGACCTACAAGCAGTTGCAATGAGAGTTGCAGTATTAGAGAAACTTGCTGCTGATGTCAACAAGTTTAAGGCGGACGTGAACTTCAAAGTTGAGATTAATGAGTTGAAGGCGTGGTGTTCAAAGATCGAGTGTGCCATAGCGTCTGTAGAAGCTAATCATTTTCGACTGGAAAATACTGTCGATCTCAAAAAGGAATTTGAGGAGTTGAAATCCAAGCTGGCTCGGCAAGACAATGCGGTCGTTGCATGTGACCTACGTATAAGTGGAATCCCATACTCTGAAGGTGAAAACTTGTATGGCATACTAGGTCAAATCTGCATCACCGTAAAAATTCAACTTCCTAGAGTTAAGAACTTATTTCGACTAAATCAAACTCCTTCAAATAATAACAAAGATACCACAAGCATCGCCAAATTTGAAACGTCGTTTGAAAAAAACTTTGTTCTGAGCTCTTTTGCTAAATTCCGACGCAAAAGTAAGAACTTGTTGCATCTCTAGCATGCCGGTTTCCAATCAAGCAAACCCATATATGTTAATTAAGGCTTAACGAAAGATAATTCAGTTATCCTGCGGAATGCCCTCCGGTATGAAAAGGAAAACTTATTATCGGCTGCTTTTACTCATCGTGGTATTGTACACATAAAGCCCAAAGTTATATTTAATGCTATGTCGGTCGACTCGCTGTCAAAATTGGGCAAAATCATTGATTCTTTTAATTTCGAACATGATCCTGGAGAACCTGGTGTAATAAATGCTCATTGCTTTCGTGATTCAAGTAACTAATATCTTTATTTCTTATTTCTTTATCTTCACTCTTATTTTCTATAACTTTGATTATAATTTTGTTTTTTCTACTTCTTTATATATTACAGCAGCGAAGAAAACTTAATTCATCATAAAGCACGCGTTAAATTTTAATTTCTTATTGCACTTACTCTTTAAACATGATAAGTTCTCTTAGTAATGTAAATTCCCGTTCCAAAGATAATAGCTACATTATGATAAGAATACTCTCTAAACAAAGGACTGGGTTAAAAGTTTGCCACCTTAATGCGCAAAGCTTAATTAATAAGATTGATGAAACGCGATATGTGTTTGAAGATTCTGGTATGGATGTAATTTGTGTTAGTGAAACATGGTTTAATAGTGATATGTCTGATGCTTTGTTCAGTTTAACTGGTTACAGAATATTTCGTGCTGATAGAGTTAGTCACGCAGGCGGCGTTGCAATATATGTGAAATTTTCTTTCACGCGTTACGCGTAAAATACTCCATAAGTCGTCACCTGATAGTGTTATTGAATAGTTATTTGTTGTAGTGTCAAATACAAATCAAAAGTTGCTTCGTGGTTGCGTTTATCGTCCAAACCGTTCAGTTGATTTTTAACCTTTTCTTAGCACATTAGAAAATATTGCACTTTCTTTTACTGAAATCATTATAGCTGCTGATTTTAATAGTAACCTCCTTCTTGAAAATAGTCTAGTGGAAGATATGGATAGCTTAAATCTTTTTTCTGTTAATATTAGTATGCCAACTCACTACACAAAAACAACTAATACTGTCCTGGATTTGTTTTTTGTAAACGCCAAGACTAGAATCCTTCTGTACGATCAATTATCTGTATCTAATTTTTCTAAACATGACCTTATTTTCTTCGCTTATGACTTCCAACTCAATGGTACTGCAAACTGCTTTAGTTATCGTGACTTAAAAAATTTGGACTACGCCCGACTCGAAACTGTAGTTTAAACTGGGAACAAGTTTTTAATATTAACTCAGTTGATGATCAGGTAGAATTTTTTCAAGACAATATCAATCATCTGTTAACGAGTTTGACCCTATAAAGCAAAAAATAACTATTCTGAAGCAACTTCCCTGGTTCAACAGAACTGTTAATAATAGTATTTTGCTGCACAATAATGCATCGCTGGAAATGCTTCAAGACCCCAAAATTGTATGAACAGTTTAAAATATTGCGTTCGACAGTGGTGAAAGAGGTAAAAACTGCAAAGAGTAATTACACTGTGCAACATTCAACAAAAGAACAGGATCCTGATATATAGGTTCGATACTATGATCAAAGGTGAGTAAAACCCTAGCTGGGTTTTGTGAGTTTGGCGAACGTTTTCTTTTTATGGCCCATTTTATACAGTGGGTCTTAAATCACTTTCGTGATTTTGACAAAAAAAGTATAATTAGTTTTTGTTCAATATCTCCGTCAGATTTAAAGATATCAGTTAACTACCTTTGGAAAAGTTATAGCTTACAGTTGAATAAATAAGTCTTAAGAACAAAACAAATTCATAAAATTACTTATTTCAATCTATTTTTTTAAAAAATTGTGCAATTTTTATTAATTTTTTCACTTTTTTGGTCATAACTTGAAGGGAGTCCAAATTTTTCCTATAATATTTTCAACAAAATTGTAGCTTCAAAAATATTTTACGTTTGCATGTTCGAGATTGTTCTTATTTAGTTGGCTGCGTTTGAAGCAATTGGTGTTCATATGTCTTTAAAAATCCACTACTTGAATCATCACTTGGACTACTTTACTCGTCAGCTTCCAACGGAATCAGATGAGCAAGGCCAAATGTTCCACCAAACGGCATTGCCATAAGAATTAAGGTAATAACATCTCTTTGTTCCTATATATTTACATATTTATTTATCAATTTTATAATAACGAGCTGGCTTAAATTCAGATATCGAGGGAAGGGATCCCTACGCTATTATTGCTGAAATATACTGGCGCACGAAAAACTTGTTTCGAGATGCTGAAGGTGCCCACATGGAAGTGGATGGTGAAAAAGAAGACCCCCAGAGTGACATTGAAGTTTATCAAGACTCTGATGATGATTTTTCGAGCAGTGATGACTTGTAAGACTTGCTGCTTAATGTGAATGATACCAAAAATTTCACGAATAAAAGTTGGTTTTTGTAAATGTTTCCAACTATAAAAATTGTGTGTTTTATTTCTAGGGAAATATAGAATAAATTTTTTGGTTCTTCGATGTAGGTAAGCTAAGGAACGACTCCAAAACACATCTATTATCATTTAAGTATATTTTAGAAAAAAAAATAATCTCTTTGAGCTTTTTAAGTAATGTAGACGCATTCAAACCCTATAGGTATGTTCACAAGAATTATTCACAATCCTTCTGGCTACAAATAAGCTGAATTTAAAAAGTTAAAAATATACTAAGTTTAGGAGTTCTCGTCATAAAACTGCGAAAACAACCCTAAAAACCGGTATTTTTTAATTAAAAAATTATCTTTTTAAGCTTATTAAGTAGTGTAGACATGTTCAGATCACATATTTATATTTACAAGAGTTGTTAAGTATTTTTGAAGCTACAATTTTGTTGAAAATTGTATAGGAAAAATTTGGACTCCCTTCAAGTTATGACCAAAAAAGTGAAAAAATTTAAAAAATTCACAATTTTTTCAAAAAAGAGATTGAAATAAGTAATTTTGTTCGGGTAGCGAACGATCGTGGATAGATTGGCAGAAAAAAAAAACAAATGGGTTAGAGTGGGTTGGGAACAATTTGTGGTTTATTTATACCTTTTTGTACAACAATTGTGGTGGTTTTACAAACAGTATTATTTTGTGTTGTCCTGTTGAAGTTGATGTTGATGGGGCCTCACCTTCTAGATAGGTGGGCAGCCTTGCTGCTGATCCCCAAAGCTGATGATGGATTTGCTGCTGGCTATTTATGTCCAATTCGTCTATGTTGTATATAAACGTGTGTATTCGATGTAATTGATGTTGAATGAAAATCTATGGTGAATTTGTGTTCTAATGTTGTCTTCGGGTGGCTAATACGTTGCAATTTGGATGGGTGGGTAAAACAATGTTCTTCACTTTTAGTATATTAGAACGAATAAAAATAAGATGCTTGCGCAACCTTGCTGTTGCCGAACTACAACCGTCAGCGCTCGTGCGCCTTGTAGCGAGTAAATCGAGCGGACGTGTTTAATATAAACTGCGTTTACGTGTTTCACGTAAACAAATTTTATGAATTTGTTTTGTTCTTAAGACTTATTTATTCAACTGTAAGCTATAACTTTTCCAAAGATAGTTAACTGATATCTTTAAATCTGATGGAGATATTAAGCAAAAACTAATTATACTTTTTTTTTTGTCAAAATCACTAAGACCCACTATATAAAATGGGCCATAAAAAGAAAACGTTCGCCAAACTCACGAAACCCAGCTAGGGTTTTACTCACCTTTGATCATAGTATCGAATCATATAGCAGGATCCTGTTCTTTTGCCAAAATCTGTTTTTTGAGTCACTGAGTTATTATAGGGATAAGTTTAGTTCAGCGGTGAACAGAAAGTAGAAGTGGCTGGAGATACTAATAAAGGCCTTTGTACGTATGATACGTAAAGGCCTCTTTTTTTGGTTGATCTCGTCTATTAGTTGGTGTTGGTTGTGTTTTATCGTGTTATGTAAAAGCCTTTGTTTGTTATATTCGTGAGTGTATTAAAATAGTTCAATATCGTAATTACTTAAATATTATATTGTATTATACTAATATCATTAATATACAACTGTTCCATTAAATAATAATTGTGCATTTAAGTTGTGTAAGTTTAATTCTTGCATATTAACTTTGTTTAACTTGTTTAGTTAATGCAGTGTTGTTGTTGTTTTTGCATGCTTACTGTGTTTTAGTTTAGTTATCTTCAGCTCAGTGAGTGTTGTTTTTGTTTTCTACTAAACTATGCACAAACTGCCTGAATATAATAACCCTAAAAGCACATCTTGCATCTGCTCATTTTTTAAAAATTAAACATGGATTATTTTTCTGCAGAAAATATCGTGTCTTGTTCTTTAGATGAACTTTGCAAAAGCCAAAACATTCTAAGCCCCATGTTCAGCTGTTCTGGTTCATGTGAGCAAATGTTTCATGCATCTTGTGCCGGTATTTCCATGTCATGCCTTGACGACTTAAAATCTCTGCGATCAGGTCTTCGCTTGTACTGTGCTTCGTGTAGGGCACTTTACCTAGATTAACTTTATTCAAAAATTAAGCTTTTTAGGGAAAGTCTTAACTCGTTAAACAACAATTTTCGAGAAATTGTAACATTTTTTAGTGAAGTTAGCGCCGCACCCAGTACCAGCGTCTATGATGAAAATTCCATTTCGGAAAATATCCCGCTTGCTTTTTCACAGATTATTTCTTCCGGGACACAAACAATCCTTTTATCTGAAGACCACATTATCTAAAAAAGAAAGAGAAAAAATAAAAAATAATAAGAAGCGAAAATCATCTGGATCTACTTACTTCTCAGGCCAAGCAGCCCTCAGCACCGCTTTTGAACAGGAACACTCCAGTTACTTCCTCGTCACCTTTTAACATTCCTTCTTTGACTAATAGTTCAGTTTTGACTCCTATTGAGCCTAGAAATCTATCAAGCTTAAGGGCAGTGTCGAGGAAAAAAAATGTATTTACTTCACGTCTTCAGCCCGACACAACTGTTGAAAATGTATTGACTTTTATCAAACATAATAAATTGTTGAGTCAAAATGCATTTTGTTCATGCAAAAAAATAGGTAATAAACCTTCCCATGCTTCCTTTATTCTCACAGTTCCAGCTGAAGAGTTTGCAACTGTTCTAAACTCTAATTTGTGGACTAATAATATACTCGTTACAGAGTTTCAGCCTAAGAATAAGCCTAGAGGGACGACTCAAGCCGCTCGTCAATCCCAAAAAAACTGGTCCCTTTACTATCAATATGTAAGGGGATTACACTCTAAGACGCGAGACATATTTTTAACGTCTCAGAATTTCTCTGAGGATATTATCGCACTGACTGAAACTTGGTTAAACGGAAGCATTACTGACTCAGAATTGTTTGATAACAGTTTTGAAGTTTATGGAAGAGATAGACACGATGACAATACTTCTGCTGTCGGTGGAGGTGTCTTATTAGCTGTAAGGATCTCCTTCGTTAGTTCCATTATTGTTATTCCCTGCTCTGCTAACATCGAACTTATATGCGTTAAGGTTGTACATTGTATATCTAATGATATCTAATGTATATCTTGTTAATGCATACGTTCCTCCTAAGAGCAGTGTAGAAGTTTATGCAAGCCTTGTGGATTGCATAGAATACGTTATAAGCATAATTGACGTTAATGACGACATTTTATTGTTATTTTATGTCCCATTTAATCTGCCTGACTTGAAATGGGAATCTTTAGACGATGATACATATTTTTGTGCATCTAATTCGAAGAATCGCCAAGAGCATATATTTGTTGATAATATATGTTCTGACTTACAACAAGTGAGTTGTATTTATAATGGTCGTGAAAGACTTCTTGACATAGTCTTAACTACAGACAGTATGCTTTGACTGCTGTTGATGAATACCATCTATCATTAAGCATATGGTACAAATCGGACAGGGATAATATAGTAAAGTCTAACTCAATAGATAAAGTTTATGAATTCAATTTTAAAAAAGCTGACTTGAAAGTAAACTTCATGCTATTTTAGAATATGTTAACAATAACACTCTTGATGATTCAATTATTTTTTTTTATATGGAAATCTTTGCTATGTTTTCTTTGTCCGTGCCATAAAGTCTCAAATTTAAGAAAAATAGTGCTTACTAGAGGTGGGTAACTCAGTGTTGTGCTATCGCACTGTGCTGACTCTCTACAGTGTGCCATGTGTGCTAGCACACTACATTGACTCACATAGTGGCACAATAGCACACAAAGAGCAGAGCTTAGACGCACTTTTGTGCGTAAAGTAGCTTTTATGTTAAGTGTTGGTATGTATAGCATAGTGCTGTGCTAAGCTTCTTCACTGACACTCATTGGCTATCGCTACTGTGCACTGCATTACTTACATTTTGTAAAGCTTTTGCTTAGTAAAGTTGTTTTTTGTTTCACTTTGGTTTAATAGCAATAATTGACGATATGCAATTTGTGAATATTGTAAAAAAATCAATACAGAAAGTATTAACACTCTATTTTTTATCGTCACTTACAAGTGCTTATGTCGATTGTGGCACAATTGTGCTAGCACAGTGTGCTGACACACAAGCATGCACATATGCTAGTGAGTCAGCACACCAAAAACTGTGCTATTACCCAACTCTAGTGCTTACACCTGGTACACAAAGGAGTTAAAGATTCTTCGCAACAGCAGGAATAGGGCATGGAAAAAATATGTCTGTAGCTTAGACTTGAATGACCTAGAAATCTACAAGCGTTTGTTTCTGGATTTTGAAAATTGCTCAAATTAGACAGTATTAAGCTGAGAATATTGTCTGATCCGAAGAAATTCTTAATCCTGATGAACAGTACTTTGAATATATGAACTCTACACCCAGGGTTTCGTTGGATTCTATATCCTTTACTTCAGAGGATATTTTAAAGTATATTGGATTGATCGATGAGGATTTTAATGCTGGACCTGACGGAATTCTTGCCGAAATGTTAACAAGATGCGGTTCCGTTCTAAGTCAACCACTGTCCATGTCATTCAATAAATCAATTAGCGAAAGTATTTTCCCACTTTTTTGAAAAAAATCTTTTATGAGTCCTATTTATAAAAGGTTGTAAGAACGATATAAACAACTCTCGTCGATTCCAAAACTTTTTGAGCGCCTCGTGTATGATCGTGTGCAAATTAACTGTGGGAAGGTCATGACAACTCGTCAGCATGGATTTGTTACTGGCAGATCCACTGTGTCTAATCTCCTCGGTTTTACAACGTTTTGCTTAAATTCATTTTATTCAGATAACCAGGTCGAGTGTATTTACACTGATTTAAGTAAAGCATTTGATAAACTGCCACACAACTTAATTCTATTTAAACTAAAGTTAATGGGTTTTCCACAATTTTTTGTAAGCTGGATTCAATCGTATCTGACAGAGCGATCTTATCAAATACGATTTCGAGGCGTATTGTCAGCTGAATTTATTGCTGGATCAGGTGTTCCTCAAGGTAGCCACCTTGGTCCACTTCTGTTTATTTTAGCCATTAATGATGTAACCCACATCATCAAACACTCTCATCCACTTATCTATGCAGATGATATGAAAATATACAGAACAATAGATGCTAAAGACAATTCAGATCTGCTCCAGTCTGATTTGAAATCCTTTGAAATTTGGTGTTCTAAAAATAATATGTTTCTAAATCCAGATAAATGCCAAACTATGACCTTTTCGCGAAAAAGGAATAATTTAATTTTTGAATATAAGATAAAAGATACTGCTTTAAGTCGTGTCGATGCTGTCAAAGATCTTAGTATATGCATGGATTCTAAGCTATCGTTTAACGTTCATATTGATTACATTTGTAAAAAAGCATCTTCTATGCTCGGGTTTATGAAACGCTGGGCCAAAGAATTTAATAGTATGATCACAGCTACAACGCTGTATTATGCAATTGTGCGACCTCACTAAGAGTATGCAAGTCAAGTTTGGTCCCCAAGTTACAATGTACATGTTGAACGTATAGAGAGAATCCATAAACGTTTTGTTCGGCTTGCTCTAAGGGGCTTAAGTGCAACTGATACTTTAAACCTTCCCCCTTATGAGGATCGTTTAAAACTATTAAAAATGCAAACTTTGAATGAGAGAAGGAAGTCTGCAGATATCGTCTATTTACACCAACTCATAACTGGTGTATTCGATTCACCAGAACTCCTAACTCTTATAAATTTTAACACTAACCGTAGAAGCAGTAGAAATGCTAACAGTTTAATTTACTTACCTTTTAGTGGAACAAATTATATGGCTCAAGAAATTAATTATACTGCTCCTTTACATCGCATGAATACCTTTGTTAACAACTGTAGCTTTTTTATGTTAACTTATCGAAAGGTCAACTCAAAAGTAGATTGAAAATGAATGTATGCTTAGATCTATGTAAACGCATGGTTAGTTGTTATGTCTTGTGTTGTCCCTGAGCCCAACCCATATTATGGTAGGTAAATTTTTCTCACTTTTGATTGTTTTGGACCACTCTTATCGATATCATTGAGATATTTTAATGTTATTTGGGCCGGTTCTTAAGATGATCTAATGCGGAGAAAGTGCGAAAAAGCTGTAGTAGCTGAACTCTATTGTTATTGCATGTAATATTTATTACTATAAAAAAAATCATTTGAATCTTGTGATAACGTGGACGTTGAGGATTTTAATAAAAAAATTGTTAATATTCCTATGCCTTCGGTCAGTCAAAATGTGTACCAGACTATTGACAGTTCTTTTAATGCCGACACTTGCTTCAGCTTCAATTGTGTTTGCCAGGCGGATGCACTAAAAAGTATTTTATCAATAAAATCTAACGCTATAGAGTATGATGATATTAGTCCAATTTTTCTGAAAATTTTGCTACCGAAGATCCTCCCTTATCTCACTCACATTTATAACACCGTGCTCACAAAGTCAACTTACCCGATACAATGGAAGAAAGCAAAAATTATACCGGTACCAAAATCTCATAATGAGTACCGCTCGATAGCTATACTTTCATTTATATCCAAAGCGTTGGAATTGTTACTTAGTCAACAAATTAACTCACACTTGCGCAGAAATCATTATATAACTGAAAGGCAACTAGGCTTTAGAGCCAAACATAGTTGTATCACTGCTCTAATTGCTGTAACTGAAGTCTTGCATTCTTGCATAGATGACAATGAAGTTGGGCTCTTAGTTCTATTAGACCACTCTAAGGCTTTCGATACAGTCGACCATAATATTTTACAGACAAAACTCCTTAAATTTTTTAAGTTTTCGCCATCGGCCGTGGCTCTTATAATTTCATATCTCTCCGATAGGTCGCAAGCTGTTTTCGCCAATAACGATTCATTAGTCTTTCTACCCATTACAAGAGGTGATCCTTTGAAAGGTTCTGTTTTGGGTCCTAATTTTTTCAATGTACATAAATGACCTACCCAGTGTTTTGGAAAATTGTAAGATCCATATGTACGCAAATGACGTTCAGTTGAACGTTAACTGTAAATATTAGAGCCTCTATAACTGTATCAATAATCTGAATAGTATTCTTGAAAAAATCACTAGTTGGGCAGTAAAAAACGGATTAAGACTTAATCCAACAAAGTCAAAATTTTTGATAATTTCGACTTTTCAAAGTAATTGACATTTCCACTGCCCCTAACCTTTCACTAAATGGAAGCAATCAGACCAGGAAGTAAACAGACCAAGAAGATAGAGGGAGCAGGCATGAATCTTGGGGGGGAAATTTTTTGTTTTTATATTTAAATAAAAAAAAACAATTTTTTAACGTGTGAAATGAATACATTACACATATTTATTAAAAAACAGTTCATTTTATAATATTAACATGGATATGTTGATCTTTTTATACATGAGATTAATACATAAAAAATAATATAAAAATTAATTCAGGACTTTGAAATGAGATGAAGATAAAAATACAAGATTTATTTAAAGTGGCTAACCTAACATATGCATAACATATAAGACATTTTTTAAGTAAAACAAATCAAAAAATTTAATTAACCCGCATCCGTCGTTTGTATCAAATTGATGCAAATTTTTTATTCAGATTTATATATTAA
Organism: Dichetophora obliterata; assembly: GCA_963920525.1. Classification (NCBI taxonomy): domain Eukaryota; kingdom Metazoa; phylum Arthropoda; class Insecta; order Diptera; family Sciomyzidae; genus Dichetophora; species Dichetophora obliterata. The sequence continues at coordinate 144,354,377 of OY986437.1, forward strand.
GAACAAACATGTATGTTTTGATTTAAATCTTTTGCTTCTTTAAATTTTTGCTAGAATTAAGATTTGCAGTGTTTTCTTATTTTAAAATTAATAAACATTCATCATGCATAAAAAAAAATTTAAAAATTAAAAACTTTTCAATGAATTATATATTCTTTTTGTATCTGCATCAAATCGGTGAACTACTCGTACGTGCTTTTCATTTCTAGAAAGTTCCTATCGACGCGGGTAAAAATTATTAAAATTTAAATCTTATTTTTTGGTAGCAAATGTTGGCGACCCAGTAAAAATTGTAACAATTTGTCTGATATGTTTTGTTAAACAAATTTCATTTACATATTAAAGTCATGAATAAGGCGAATGTGTATATTTTTTGTTATTTTAAACTAAACTTATTTTAAAGCAATAAACATATATATCTACAAAATGCATATTAATTATTCATTTAAATTTTTTCATTATCTGATTTGGCCAGTCGGCAAACGGCTGTAGTAGGTGGCCATTGCCCCCCCCCCCTTGCTCCACCCTGGCTACAGGCCTGGAAGCAATATTGAATACGTAGACTCTGCAAAAAATCTAGGCGCCACCTTCAACAGAACTTTAACTTGGAATAACCACATAAGTAACACGGTTGGGAAAGTCTACAGCATGCTTCGAGTTCTTTGGACTACGCAGTATTTTTCACCTCTTAATATACGAATGCTACTTGCCAAAGCATATCTCATACCAACAATGATTGCAAACTGTGATAGTCTAAGTAAAAATAAATTAAACGTTATTTTTAATAATATTGCTCGTTATGTGTTTGGACTGAAAAGAAGAGACCATGTTTCCCAGTACGCTAAAAGAGGCTTATGGCACGCTTTTATTGTTACATAAGATTAAACTTGTCTAGATACAGTCGTACTAATATGATTAATTGTTTACGTGTCTCTTGTTTAACGTCTGTTTTTTGTACACTTTGATCGTCTTTGGAACGCTCTTCCTAATAGTTTAAGATCGTGTAATAACGCTGTGTAATTAAAAGATAAACTAGCTTTACTCTTTACTTCGCTCTAATAGTAAATATTTAAATATGTTAAGTAATTATAATATTTAATGGGATGATTGATGTTTAATGAATGTTATATTTGTATTTTTTTAACACTGTTTATTTTTAAGTTTTGAAATTGTTTAATTAGTTCTTATTTTCATAAGAATGTAACTAAAACTTAGATGTGAATATACTATGCAATGTTATATATTATAAGTCAAATAAATAATCGTTGTTTACGCTAAATGCTGCCGGTACTGCTAATAAGGTTATTTAACTTTGTTATGCCGGTTTTCGAAAAAAGAAATAAACGAAACAATACGTATGTATTGTCTATAGAATCTTTGCTGAGTTCAATGCAATTAGTTGGTTATATTGTTTATATTTTTTGTTATAAATCAGTTTATATTCGATTAAATACTATTCATCAGTTTAGCATTTTTTATTAATTCCCAATACTATATTTTTATATTTGCATGTATCAGTTTATCATTGTTACGATTTCATACATGCATTTTTATTAGTTATTTAAGTGTGTGAGTAAGTAATTTTCCTTTATAAGAACAAATTTGATAATAAAGACATCACTGGAGTAACAGAGTTAGAACAAATCAGTGTCATTTAAACTAACGTCTCAATTTCAGCAAGTTACTGCCAGTTCAAGTGCTGGTAGTAGCAACATTATCACGCTTTCCAAACTTCAATCAGTTCAAGTGCTGATTGAAGAACTTGGCCCTTGGCATTGAAATCAAAACAGGTTACAAAACAACCCAGCAAACAAGTGCTTCCAAAAGAAGGTAAAGTGGAAGGGAAAGTCTTGAACTCCATCCCTTCCACTTTCATACCCAGAAGGCATTCTTTTAACATATGCATGTCATTAGAAGGAATGTTTTCCTTGGACTTCTCTAGAAGTGCTTCCAGAATGTTTTCAATGGAAAACTTTTTGAGCCCTTCATTAAAAGGGTTCTATTAGGTGTTTTCCAGGAGGACTTTAAAAAGACATTCCATGGAATGAAAATGTTTGTGTGGTTAGGGTGGGGGTTTAAAAAATCCTACTGAATATATCTTGTTTATACAAGCAAACATATCTCCATGTAGATATAAACAAAATTATTTTTGTTTTGTTTAAACTGCACGTAAGAATGAAGTTTGTGAACATAAGCATAATTTCAAGCCAACAACATATAATTCACATTGCTATCCCTTATCAAAACAGCTTAAATATACACAAAACAAAAGCAGGGCAAATTTAAGTCAACAACCTACGGTCATGAACTTCATTATTATGTGCAGTTTAGCACTTTAGCATTTTTTGTTATTTTGTAAAATGTTCCTATGTGCAATTTTGTGCAGTTTTGTTTAAACATGCAATAACAATAGAATTTAGCTACTACAGCTTTTTTGCACTTTCTCCACATTAGACTATCTTAAGAACCAACTTAATATCATTGAAATATCTCAACGATATACATAGATAAAAGTGGTCCAAAACAATCTAAAGTGAGAAAAATTTACCCACCATAATATGGGTTGGGCTCAGGGACAACACAAGACATAACAACTAACCATGCGTTTACATAGATCTAATCATACATTAGTTTTCAATCTACTTTTGAGTTGACCTTTCAATAAGTTAACATCATAAAAGCAACAGTTGTTAACAAAGGTACTCATGCGATTTAAAGGAGCAGTAGCCATATAATTTGTTCTACTAAAAGGTAAGTAAATTAAATTGTTAGCGTTTCTACTGCTTCTACGGTTAGTGTTAAAATTTATAAGAGTTAAAATATGTAACCCACCAGTTATGAGTTGGTGTAAGTAGACGATATCAGCAGACTTCCTTCTCTCATTTAAGGATTGCATTTTTAATAGCTTTAAACGGTCCTCATAAGGAGGAAGATTTAAAGTGTCAGTTCCACTTAAGCCCCTTAGAGCAAACCGAACAAAACGTTTTTGAATTCTTTCTATTCGTTCAACATGTACATTGTAACTTGGCGACCAAACTTGACTTGCATACTCCAAGTGAGGACGGACAATTGAATAATACAGCGTTGTAGTTGTAATCATACTATTAAATTCTTTGGCCCAGCGTTTTATAAAACCGAGCATAGAAGACGTTTTTTTACAAATCAATATGAACGCTAAACGATAGCTTAGAATCCATGCATATACCAAGATCTTTGACAGAATCTACACGATTTAAAGCTGTATCTTTGATCTTGTAATCAAAAATTAAATTATTCCTTTTTCGCGAAAAGGTCATAGTTTGGCGTTTATCTGGATTAGTTTTATTTTACTCAAACATAAAACTCTGTGTGTCATGTGAAAAGAAATCTCATTCGCTATTCGCATGCGACAATTTTCTAAACTTCAAGGGGCAGGATCGCATAAAATTTGTGCAAAAACACAGACTATGCCTGAATTGTCTAAAGTCAGGTCATGCAGCCGGACAATGTGCATGGCGACACTGTCCCATGTGTTCGAGAAAACACAATTCAGTACTTCATCTCAAGCAACAAGAATCATCACTTGAAATAAGAAATGAGGTAAAAGAAGTATCGCCTGCGACTGTGGCAACAACTAATCATGCAATTAAAAACAACAAATATGTACTTTTGGCAACTGCAAAAATTCGAGTTGAGGCAACCAATGATCAGGTCTGCGAAGTACGTGCAATACTTGATTCTGGCTCACAGAACAACATGGTGATACAGCGACTCATCAACAAATTATCACTAGCCACTACAAAATCCCAACTATCCATTGAAGGAATCGGTCAGCAAACTGGAATCTCAACTTCACAAGTCAACGTTGCAATTCATTCACGAACTGAAGACTTTTTAACTAGAATAGAAGCCTACGTTATGCCAAAACTTATTTCGTCACAACAGACAAGGGACCTAGAAGTAACAAATTGGAACATCTCAGGTCAATTACGCTTAGCAGATCCCGAGTTTTTCAAGTCTGGAAGAATTTACATGCTTATTGGTGCTGAACTTTATCATAGCCTACTTCATCCAGAGCAGCAAACATTAAAAGGAAACCAACCACTCCTACAAAACACGGTCTTTGGATGGATTGTCATTGGGAAAACTGAAGTGTCAACAATAGCAACTGCATCATGCGCCGTAGCCACTATGAGAGATGAGAACTTAAACGCCATTCTTGAAAAATTTTGTTGAATCGACGATTTCAACAATATCAATAAGGCCATGACCCCAGTTGAAAAATGGTGTGAAAATAATTTTGCCAATAACATTAGAAGAGATAATGATGGCCGGTTCATAACACGCCTACTCTTTGCTGAAAGTCCGACGGCTCTTGCAAAATCAAAGGACATGGCTATTCACAGATTTTTTTTCCCTCGAAAAAAGGTTGCAAAGAGATTCTACATTGCAAGCTCAATACATAAAATTCATGGACGAGTATGAATCTTTGAATCATATGGAAAAAATATGGCCAAAGGATGTTCCCGATGTTCATTACTTTATACCTCATCACTACGTTTTAAAGCCAGATAGCAGTACCACAAAGCTCAGAGTCGTATTTGACGCATCAGCAAAAACGTCGAGTGGCCAGGCTTTAAACGATATATTGCATAAGGGTCCTACAGTCCAAAGTGATCTATTTTCAATGCTGTTTCGTTTTAGAACATATAGATATGTGTTCACGGCAGATATTGAAAATATGTATCGACAGATTGGCATGCATGAGGAGGACACAGCTCAACAGCTTATTTTATGGCGGAAGGACCCGAGTCAAGTCATTACTAATACTATCGTCTTAAAACAGTGACTTACGAAACAACATCAGCACCATATCTTGCTACAAAATGTCTTCAATATCTAGCAAAACAAAACATGAGTAAATTCCAACAAGGTGCACAAACTTTGCTTGAAGATTTCTACGTGGACGACTGTCTCAGTGGTGCCAATGATATCGCAACAGCTCTGGAATCTCAGAAACAACTTACACAAGTGCTAGCAACAACTCAAGGTTGCTAGCAAATATACCGGTAGAGGATCAAGAAGTTAATCTGGATCTGGATGATAAGGCTACAAAAACATTAAGTCTCATTTGGCTAACAAAATCTGATCAGTTGTGCGGACGAGCACACTTATCACCAGTTCAACCGATTACTAAGCGAGTAATAGCTTCAGACTTAGCACGAGTATTCGACCCATTAGGAATATTTGGACCTGTAATCGTTTCCGCAAAAATATTTATGCAAGAACTATGGAAGCAAGATTATGAATGGGATGAAAAGTTACCACATCAAACGCAACAAGAATGGCACCAATTCAGAGAAAATAAAGTGGAAATCAATAAGTTAAAGGTACCTCGATACATCTTTCATTCAAAACCACAAGTAAGGGTTCAACTACACACTTTTGCCGATGCCTCAGAACGAGCGTACGGAGCAGTCATTTATGTGAGAACAACGTACAAAGATAGAACCATAACATCGAACTTGCTCTGCGCAAAATCAAGGGTAGCACCCTTAAAACTACAAACGCTTCCTCGATTGGAATTGTGTGCGGCCGTTTTAGGAGTCGAGCTTACAGAAAAAGTGAAACAGGATCTTAAGTATCAGGATGTACCTACATTTTTTTGGTCAGACTCAGAAATAGTCATATCATGGATTAAATCATCAGCAACCTCTCTACACACATTTGTCGCCAACTGAGTCAGCAAGATTCAAGAGATGTCACACACCGATCAATGGCATCATGTCTCATCAAAGAATAATCCAGCAGACATAATTTCCAGAGGAATCAGTCCTGAAAAATTCGGCTGGTGTTCCATGTGGTTTTCTGGACCTTTATTTCTATATGAAAGTCAAGAATCATGGCTCAAACCAACACCAAAACCTGTTGAAACACCCAATGATATCGAAAGAAGAAAAATTACCACTGTAGCAACAATAGCTCCAACATCAGCTCCACCATCAGCATCATCTGAGATTTTAATTTATGGAATCAACCACAAAAATTCTTTCCGCTTTTTGCAGTGTACACTTGCCTATATATTGCTCTTTATTGAAGATTTAAAAGGACCAACATCAGCTCGCCCAAGTCATCTATCCATATGTGCATCGGAAATGGACAAGTCCTTGGTAGTTATAATCAGGACTATTCAAATGGCTGATTTCAAAACCGAAATTTAAGAAATTTCTCATGGCAAAAATTTTAGATTTTGAAAGGAAAAACTATGGCACGCAATATTGTATAAAAGTGTGTGCGCTGCGTCAGAGCGAAACCAAAGCTATACAATCAAATTATGGCCAACTTACCAGCAGATAGAGTGACAGAATCACGCCTATTTTAAATATCGGGTGTGGATTATTGTGGGCTAATATGGATTCATTACAAGATTCGCGGGTAAAGACCGCAAAAGACGTACATTGCAGAGTTGTGCTGTTTACTACAATGGAAGCTGTTTCAGATCTAACTACTGAAGCATTCATTGGAGCACTAAAACGGTTCATCAGCCGCCGTGGCAGGTGTCAAAATTATATTCCGACAATGCAACAAATTTCGTCGGTGCAAAAAATCAATTAACTGAATTGCATCAAGCTATTTTTTCTAACTCTGCTCAAGAAAAGATCATCAAATCATGCAGTGACAAAGGCATCGAATTTAAATTCATTCCGCCTAAGGACCCACATTTTGGTGGCCTCTGGGAAGCAGCAGTCAAATCGGCTAAGTATCATTTATATCAAAGTGTCTCAACCGCTTCTCTTACATATGAAGGGTTAGAGACCGTCGTAGTAGAAATAGAGGCAATTATAAACTCTAGGCCTCTCACATCATTGTCCTCAGATCCAACTGATGTCGGACCATTAACACTAGGCCATTTCATCATAGAAGAGCCACTCACCACACCAGTTGACTCAAGGGCCTCAGAGAACAGAAGGTCATTAACAACAAATTGGAAACATGTATCAGATATAAAACACCAATTCTGGACTCGATGGCATCACGAATACCTGCATGAACTTTAGCAAAGGTCTAAATGGAAGCATCCAACACTAAATGTAAAGGAAGGCACACTAGTCATCATCAAAAAGGACAACGTTTCAGTTCTCCAATGGCCACTGGGTCGAATTGTTCGAACCTATAAAGGAGATGACGGGTTTATTCGGGTCGTTGATGTCAAAACGGCTTCAAGCATATCGAAACGACCTATACATGAACTAGCTCCATTATTCACAGAAGAAGAGACAGAAAAAAATGGAGCCTTCAACAAGTACACTGACAAAGAATCAAAAGCGAAAAAATTCACATCATCATGAAGATATACCAAAACCCAAGTCAGCGTTTTTCATGTATCAAAATTTCTTCTTCACTTCTCCAATTCATGTATCAAAATTTCGTAACAAGCCTGGTATTTACTTCGAAGGAATGGGCACTGCACAACTATCAACAGGCATCTGGAAAATCATCGTTTACTATGACTTAGCACCATTTCATTACCAAATAAATTCACTATCAGACGGAATTGTAACCATCAGAAAACTCTGCTTACACCCAACAGTTGCTCGTAACAATCTGCACAAGGAGGAAACTTTATTGTCATCAAGTCGGGCCAAAAGAGGTGCGTTTAATATCATCGAAAACATGGCTCACACTTTGTTTGGTGTTCTCGACTAAGATTATGCAGAACAAATGTCAAACACCATAAAGGAAGTCGAATCAAAAGAGCAGCATCTGCTAAAGCTGCTTAAAAATCAAACATCGATCATTGATTCTACAATCAATATAATAAAACAAGATGAAGCTGATACGTCCTCACGTTTAACTGAAATTCAGCGTTTAATTAACGTGGACATAAACAAGATTGATTACACTGCTGCCCAATTACGAGTCACTCAGCAACTAATGGTTTTAATCATTCAACTTTCTATGATTATCACAGATTTTCAGCATATACAAATAGAATTAATAAGCATTTAAACACACACCAAGCATGGAAAAATAAGTCCACAATTCCTTACACCGAAACAGCTTGCGAAGGAAATCTTGACTATCAAGGGATACCTACCCACTAACTGGGCCCTACCAATTGAAGACAACAACATATTGGAGCATTATACCATCATGGACGTTAAGGCCAGCCTAACAAGAAATCACGTCATCTTTGAATTAGACCTACCACTAGTTGATCACAAAAAATTAGTCCTATTTATCATACACCCGATTCCGATAACAGCAAATAACACTCTTGTGGCAATTAAACCCACCACCGAAATACTAGCAATTAGCGGTCATCGGGATCAATACATTGCAGTAAGCCAAGCCGAAATTAAAGCAGCAGTTATGACATTTATTTATTAAGAAGACAGCAAGCTACCATTGGTAAACAATCAAAGAAACTGGCTTGCGAAATTCCACTCTTTAACAACAAGACGTCTCAAAGCTGTGACCTAACCAAGTGCCGTGGTTAGTTAACCTTCATATCACTGCATCATGCTAACAAGTGGATCTACAATTCCAACCGAAATAACGAAAGTGTGTAATCACGAAACCATCCAACTAACACTTACAGGATCAGGAATACTCACAATTGACCAACACTGCAGCTTAAAAAATGATGACATTAACATCCAAGGTTATGTTGAATCATCCAGTCGTGTATACATATCGTTTGCTGCTATTGGAAACATCTCATCCATCAGTCAACCTAGCGCATTAAAGGTTTTATTAAAACCAAACTTCGAGCATTTTGAAACAAAATTGGAACAACTCACCGATCTTCAAACGAAATTATCAAGAGAAGAGTTTGACAATTTACAATACCAAATCAAGACAATTCAGACATTTCAGACAATTCATAATCAGGGAAGACAATTATATGCAAATGCATATAATATATGCTTTTGCATATTTGGACGTTTTGTTAATAATTTTGCATATTTATAACGATTGTGCTTATTTGTGCATATTTTTACATATTTTTAACTTTTCGAACAGACAAGATTTTTAGCTTGTAATCGGGCAAATTTTGATACTTCCTTCACATCTGGCAACATTGTAATTTCTTTGATATTATATATATTTATAAAGAGATATTATATTATATATGTATAAAAAATATTTTGTTTAAAAACTCACAGACAATGGATCCATACGCCGAAAGTCTCCTTCCGAACGAAGTCCCTTATTTTAAATGGTGCCCAACTACATCCTGCGACGTCGAGCGGTCTTTCTCACAATACAAAACATTGTTGGCTGAAAATCGTAGAAAATTTCTTTTTGATAATATAAAAATGCATTTAATTGTTCAGTGTAATCGCTGAATGCAATACACTGTTTTTGCTATAAGCACCATATAAAATAATGGACTTCGTCCGGAAGGAGACTTTTGGCATTGGCTTCGAGCTACCAAACAAAATATTCATTAAATGATTAAAATAGAATTAAATTTTTACTTTATAATTAAAATTATAATTTATTTAAACTGAAATATTTACTTTTACGCCTTGAAAGGGCTATTGTTTTGTTTTTTTTTTTATGAACTACTGAATAAAATTTTGAATAATAAAACTCCGACTTCGACATTTTTCGTGCTTATTTGATGGCATATTTTGCCATTTTTTAGAGCATATTAGCATACTTATTTTAGATTTTTTCGTGCATATTTCTGTCTTCCCTGCTCATCATCATGTGGTCAGCTATCTTGCTCTAGTTTTGTCTGTATTGTTCATCGCAGCCTGCATCGTTTGGAAAATGAAGAAACACTACCAACAAAAATCTTCAACAAAGACAACTAAATCTCCTCAACCGAGGCCACGTCAGCATAAATCGTTTGAAATAGAAACAACTTAAGTTGAGTCATATACTCAACGGGGGGGAGAATGTTTATACAACCAAACATATCTTCATGTAGATATAAACAAAATTATTTTTGTTTTGTTTAAACTGCACGTAAGAATGAAGTTTGTCAACATAAGCATAATTTCAAGCCAAAAACATATAATTCAGTATTGCTATCGCTTATCAAAACAGCTTAAATATACACAAAACAAAAGTAGGGCAAATTTAAGTCAACAACCTACGGTCATGAACTTCATTCTCATGTGCAGTTTAACACTTCAGCATTTTTTGTTATTTTGTAAAATGTTCCTATGTGCACTTTTGTGCAGTTTTGTTAAGTTGTAGTTTTATTGTTAATGTAAGCCAATTTTTTGTATAAATATTTTGTAATTTTGATCAGTAAAATTAGTAAGTACTTGTAATCTGTGCACGATTGAATAGGTTTGTACCTAGTCAATCATCAATTCATTTATATCTCTTCTCCCGATTTTCTCGCGATTCCTGTTGTATTGGGAATTTTACTTCTCAAGAAGTGTTATGGTTTTGTTGGGATGTAAAAAAATCCCACACAAAATAGAACTTTTCTTTATTTTCACGGCATTTTTATGCTGGAAGTATAAAGTGGTTGGGTTTTGTTGGGGGTTTAAAAAATCCCACGGAAAATATCTAAAACATTAATTACAATTATTCATAATTGTTTTTTACTTTGATTGAATGCTTTTTCAATGGCTTCCAGAAGTAGTTTATGATAATGTCTCTTGAAAGCGCTTCTTGATAAGGCTAAGAAAAATCACAATCGGATCTATAGAATGTCTTCTGGAAGCAGTGTTCGTAAGAATGCATATCACATTTGTATCAAAAACTTTGCTGGGAATTAGCATAAAAATATTAATATAATAAACATTTTAATTAATAATTTCTGAAATAAGAAAGTTAAAAAAAACATTTAATCAAGTCAAAGAGCGTGCAGTTGTTCATCTATCACTGACTGTGGAGAACATGCTGAAGGTGGTCAGTGAATTTGCTTTTACAAAAATTAGGTAACAATATGAAAGAAAACATACAAACAAACAAGATGTAACTGATATAGGGAGATTTTGCCGAAAAGAAGAGCTGGAATTGTTCAGGATGCAGAAGCTCAACCTTTGTATAACTCACCCATGAAGATTGATGAAACTAAATACAAAAGCTTTTAAACACTAAAGCAATATATGCACAGCGACTTTTATTAATTTTATTTAAACTTAAGACATTTATATGTTATTTAAATTATATTTGTTTTAGTATATTCTTGTTTAAAAAAAATGTTATTTGAGTAACTAGTTAGTATTCAAGATGTTTCCGATATGGATTTTCGTTTTGGTACCAAGGATTTCGGGTGTTCCGTGAATAAAAGTATAAGAGTGTTGCGTGACTAAGTAAGGGTTACCTGAACCGGTGACCCCTAGGTGACAGTCAATGGCACTTGACAGCGATACCGTTGAAGAATGAAGGTATTATAATTAAATAATGAGGTATTTTATATTTTTGGTTATGCAAATAAGTTCCAAGCAAAAATCTTAAAATAATTGTTTTATTCAAAATTAAAAATATGAGCTGAAAAACAGAACAAAATGCTCCAAAATTTCAGTTATGTGTCTAAAAATGGAAGAATTCATCCTCACTTCGTAAGTTGGATATTTTTTACATTTTTATCTCTAGAATTCCATAGCGAAAAAATACAAAAGACATTTCAATAATTTTGCGAATGCGCAAAAAAAATAAGTTTTTTGCTCTCTTGTAAAATGGTCGAAAAACACCTAACTTATTTTTGAGGCGCAGCGACGATATGTTCCTTTAAAAAATAAATATGGTTTTTCGTCATAACTCCCAAACCATAAATCATACAAGGACAATTTTTACACCAAATTGTGTATATTGGCTCTACTCATGGTCAAGTTATAAAAAAACCATTTCAGATTTGTTTCTAATAACTCCTAAACTAGAAATGATGGCGTATAACAGACACAATTTCCAAGATTTGGTTATAGTATGCCAACAATTACAACTTTTTAAAAATGCAATTTTATTCCACTGTATACTTGTGTTGTGTTCTTTCTGGAACTAGAATTGGAAACCAAATATCAAAAAAATAGAAAGTTTTCTGTTAAGGAAATTTGTGAGTTGATCTTATCAGTGCTAATGTGTATTATATTGAAGTTAAAGGTGTAGTTAAAGCGTAGTGAAATCTTTTTCTTTAAAGCGAGGTGAATAACTGAAAATTTACAGCATTTTAAGAAACTTGAAAGATTCTGCACTCCGATGAATTTCGAACCGCCAAATCTTTTAAAATAGCTTTTTGTATGGATGCGTTTAAGAAATATTGCTCAAAAGTGTTTCTTGCTCATAGAAGGTGAACTATTGTTCTAGATCAATATTAGTTATAAAATGTTCGCATTGCGAAAAAAAATATTTTGAGTTTTTTTCACCCACTATCTTAACCTACGATTTCTAAAGGCAAAATATTGATTTTTGCGGCTTATTGCTCTGTAACATGCGTACAAATTAAGTGTTGTTATTGCAATGCATAGAAAATTTCTATATTATTTATATACAAAAATTTTGATATATTGTTCGATTGTCTGAGAAACTAGGTATCTGAGATATATATTTTTGAAGAAAAAAATCGGTGAAATATTAAATTTTCGATATATTTGCGTGTTTGGGCTGTTTTGGTCAATATGTTTTTAAATAATAAAAACTTTTTAACTTTGTTTTTCCCAACGTAAAATTAAAAAACTTCACATGTTCGTTATTATTTTCAGTTTGTTTAAAAAATTTGTTTCTGTCAGTTGTTGTTTATTGAGTTTAAATGTTGATCGTTTTCAATGCTTGTTATATTTTTCTAAAGATAAATTTAAATTACCTGCTATGTGGAATTAAGTAAATGTAAGAATTTTTATTTGACTTTGTGTAATTATATGTTTAAAATTTGTTGTTTTTTTATAGTTTTTAATAAATTGACATCCACTGAATATGTAGGAAACTATCTACGATACGTTGGGAAAAACAATGTAACATTTTTTTTAATTTTTATCATTTAAAAACATATTGACCAAAACAGCCCAAACACGCAAATATATCGAAAGACTTAGAAATAATTGGTCGACAGATTATTTTCATATATATACATATCGGAGGGCCTGCCGAAATTATTTGATAAACTAAAATTTATTGGAACACACACAAAATGAAACACTACAGCAAACAAAAAGACAAATTAGTTAAACAAAAAGAAAAGCTACAATTTCTGCTAACGTGCAGAGAATATGGGATCATACCAAAACATCTCACCAACACAACATTGAAAATGGAGAACTTACCCAGTGGGCAAAAGCAGGTCATTGAAGTGATTCTAGCAGGCCATCATATGGATTTCGTAGTCCTTCCGTGCTCATTTCCAAGCACATAAGCTTTTTTATATGAAACGAGAAAATTTTCTAGGCCTTCCTCTCTCGTGACTCTAAAGAAGACTGCTAGAAGCCCTTCTTTAGAATGTACATTATAAAGAAAAGCAATATAAATATCAACTTGAAATAAAAAAACTTTTGACAATTTCCAGATTTGAACCAGCTTCCTCTCATCTGGCGGTCTGGCATCTTACCCACTCGTCCACCTCATCTGTTAACAAACTGCAGCTTATTTTGCATCAGTACAAATGAAAGTAAGTTTTCGGGAGCGCGGGTTCGCGACCCAGCTCGGACCAAAGTAAAAAATTTTTTTGCATTTTTTTTAAAATCTACATTTTTTTACAAATTTTTCTGTTCATTTAAAAATTTTTTTGGAATTTTTTTGTAAATTTCTTCATATAAAAATAATAGAAGAGACTGAATTTTTCCATATAAAAATTTTTATATAATATGATATGCGATGTGTTAGATTTCGGAGACCTGATAATTTTTTTTTGTTTTTTCTTTAAGATTTGATTTTTAAAATTTTTTCATATAAAATAACAGGAAAAGACTCCAAACCTTCAAAAGGTAGGCCTTACAGCAGCTCTTTTCAATGCAGCGATCATGGAAGGTATATTGACGCCAATAAGAGCACTACTAGCATGCATTCTTTTGCGTATCGCTAGCTAAAATGCCCACTGGGTAATAACATCAGGCATGATTGCCAAAACATTGGAAACAATTTTTATAACTTCCACCAAAAAGTTTTAAACTTGGAAATTAAACAAGAAAAATAACAATCAAAACAGCAGAAAGACATTTATACCACACGGGCATTCATATAAAAAGAACAGTTAATGACGGAGAATACAAAAAATTCATGACAACACAACATAATATGTATACGTACAAAGCATCAAAAATTCAACAGACACATTCATTCAAAATACAGACACTTAAAGAAAAACAACTGTCCAACTTCAACATAAATTTCAACGAACATTGGTTTGAAAACAGGACAACCATAGTCTCCCGAAAGAAGTAAAGTAGATGTTCTCATTAGGAGAAAAATTTGCTCTGCCCATCAACAAGCACAGTATTTCACCAATACACATAATAGCTGATGTGGAGCAAAGCATTTTAACAACCGAGGATGAAAAGGAAAAAGATGTTGCCGTCTATAGCAAAAAAGATTTTAGATTACAAACGACGAATAAAAAATACCCCTTAAGAAAAACTTATAATTAAAATAAATGAAAAAACGGAACAATTTACGAGGAAACTCAAAAACCAGATCATCATAACAAAAGCAGACAAAGTTAATAAGACAGTCATAATGTATAAAGAAGATTATAAAAGAAAAATGGAAAAATTACTCGAAGACAAAAATACATACAAAATAATGAGTACTGACCCAACAACGAAACTCAACAACAATATAGTAAATGAACTCTATAAAAAATAATATATCGGGTCATGGCAAAAAACCCGCTGCCCCGCGGCTTAAGCACCAAGGTTATATGGACTACCTAAGACGCATAAACACGGATTACCTCTGAGACCAATATCATCTTCGACCAATGTGCCATGCTACGAACTAGCAAAACACAATGGAAATTTATTAAAAAATATAATATCAGACAATTACAATATAAAAAACCGGACACAACTTAAAGAAAGACTAAAAGACACTACTCTAGATGAACAAGATATATTAGTATCCTTTGACGAAATATCCTGACGAAATATCGCTTTTTACAAATATTCCCATATATCTGGCTATAAAAACAAAAATGAGACAATGGAGCACAATAGAGCAACACACTAAAATTCCTAGAGGACTATTTTTAAATATTTTGGATTTCTGCCTCAACAAAAACAACTATTTAAGATATGAAAACAAAATATTCAACCAGACGTTTGGAATGCCTATGGGCAACCCACTTTCTCCAACAATTGCAGACATAATTTCAGATCACCTACTTGACTACACAAATGAAGAACTAAATAAAAAAGACATACATTTTAAATTTTTAACGAAATATTTGGATGACATTTTTGCAATAATAAAGAAAAAGGACAAAGAAATCATATTAAACACACTGAATCAATACCATAAAAAACTACAATTCACAATAGATATCGAAAACAACAAAAGCATACCATATTTGGATATAAGACTCTATAGATACAACAATAAAATAGAATTTAACTGGTTCTCAAAACCATCTTCTCCTGGAAGAATGATGATTTTTTTATCGACGCAGCCAACAGCGCAAAAATTCAACATGGCAAACAATTTTATAAAAAAGTATTGACCACAAGCGACGAACTTTTTAAAAATGACAACATCAACAGAATCAAAAATATACTAAAATCTAATAACTACCCGACAAAAATAATAAACGATCTTATTAAGAAAAATCTGGGATGCATAAATGCCCACAAAAATAACCACAGAGTAGGAGAAAATGGCAACCCTAAGAAGAAAAATTTTTTGGTATCACATATATTCCCAACTTGACCGACAGCAGAAATCTACCTAGAACAATAAACAACAAAAAAGATAATAAACAACAAAATTTATTTACAAATACAAAAACACGCATAGAAAAATAACAGCAGCAAGACGTTGTGTATGAAATTGGATGCAATGGAAAAGAAGGAGAGGACTGCAAACTAATCTACATAGGGACCACGAAGAGAGCGTTAGGAGTTAGACTAAATGAACACAAAGCAGACATAAGAAAGGAAAAAACGACAACAGCGCTAGCGCAACATATTTTGGAGACTGGTCACACAGCTGATTTTGTTGATACGAAAATAATAGGCAAAGAGAGAAGAGAAACGAGACGATATATTTTGGAAAGCTTGCACATTCAAAATAAAGCGACAATAACAATGAACACAAAAGAAGACGCAGACAACATTAGCTCCAACTACAGAATTGCCTTAAAGAAGGAGTAAAATTAAAAAAACTTCACATGTATTTATGTTCGTAATTTTCAGTTTGTTTAAAAAATTTGTTTCTGTTAGTTGTTGTTTATTGAGTTAAAATTTTGATCATTTTCAGTGCTTGTTATATTGTTCTAAAGATAAATTTAAATTACTTGCTATGTGAAATTAAGTAAATGTAAGAATTTTTATTTGACTTTGTGTAATTATATGTTTAAATTTGTTGTTTTTTTATAGTTTTTAATAAATTAACATCCCCTGAAGATGTAGGAAACTACCTACGAAACATTGGGAAAAACAATGTAAAAAATTTTTTAATTTTTATCATTTAAAAACATATTGACCAAAACAGCCCAAACACGGAAATATATCGAAAGAATTGGTCGACAGATTATTAAATTTTCCATTTTTTATTATTTCCAAATTTTAGCAAAAAACCCATACGATATACGTTATTGATCACACTATATTTTTTTTCTATTCATTACGTGCCTTTTAACTTAGCTCTCTGACTTGAAGTGACCAAGGTATAAATAATAAATGACAAAAATGCACGATTTTCAGTAGTAAATCTTATATCTATTATTTGATCCAAAACACAGGCTTGAGCCCATTTCACAGCATATTTATTAACTATGACATTTATTTTAATTTGTAATTCTTTTATATGGTATGTATAAAAATACCAATAAAAATAAAAAATATATTATTGAAAAATTAAATATACATGTGTAATTTAAAATTGTAAAAAAGTCATTTTTAGCTACCTCCCGCTTGAGGGCACATTTGCTTAACATCTTTAGATTCTGTTTATTTAGATCGTTTATTTAGATAAGTAAATTCTTATGGCGTTTTCGTTTCTCGAAAAATGCAACAATTTTCTACCCTTCTTGGAAATACTGACCTCTTGAAAAAAAAATAGTGACCTTTGTAATTAAATCGTGTTCTTTTCTCGAAAATGTTGACCTCAAAAAAGAAAAAATTTGGAATTCTCAAAGGTGGCAGAAAGAGGGCAGAAAAAATGCAACATTTTTTCGAGAAACGAAAACGCCATTAGTTATTTATATTAATTTTTCATACTAAAGGGCAAAAAAACACATTACAGGCATCGCGCATTAAGTATCGCCGCAAGGCTTTGACATTTCAGTTGAATGCACGAATACTCACGGGGCAACTCATATTATACTTCCAGGCATGCAGGCATCGCACGCTTGGTGCCTGAAGTAGGCAACTTTTCAAATATTTTCAAGCTTTGAGGCATTGACAGCTAGAAAACAGCTGATTGTGAAATCGTTTATTTAGAAAATATTTTAATTAAAATTGAAAAAATGTCCGAATTCGAGGAGCTGCTCAAAAATGAGATAAGTAAATTCCCATGCATTCGCCAAGAAGAACTGTGGATTTAAAAACAAACTGCAGCGGGAAAAAGCTTGGGCTGTAGTTGCGGGAGTTACCAAATATACAGGTAAGTTTCTTGTTTGCTGTCCACGAAAATGAGCTAATTTGTCTAAAGTAATTCAGTAAAAGAGTGTCAAAGACGGGGGAAGACTCTTCGGGAGCGCTTCGTTAAAGAATTAAACAAGGAGATTTCACCTTCAGGGAGCGCTGCGGTGGAGTTTAACTCCAATTGAACATTTCTTCCATGGACTTCATGCAGGCTCAACATATATTTTCTGTTAAGACTCTCACCACGGTTGCTTCAGGCATGATGCATGCCTTTTGTTCGGGTAGCGAACGATCGTGGATAGATTGGCGGAAAAAGAGAACAAATGGGTAAGAGTGGGTTAGGAACAATTTATGCTTTATTTATACCTTTTGGTAAAACACTTGTTAAAATAAATAAGTGTGTTTTGACGTGTTGTTGGGTGTTTGTATTTACTGGTTGTTGAACCGTTGATTGTAGTCTTCCTTGTTGAGTTTGTCGTGGTAATGTCTTTGTCTTCTGGATGGGTGGGTTGTTGCCGTTGGTGGGTTTTAACGATGATCTTCACTTTTGGTATTTTAGAACGAATGAAAATAAGACGCTGGCGCAACCTTGATGTTGCCGAACTACAACTGTCAGCGCTCGTGCGCCTTGTAGCGAGTAAATCGAGCGGACGTGTTTAATATACACTGCGTTTACGTGTTTCACGTAAACATTCCGCCCGCTTTGCAGTGTCTATAACTAAAAAAAGATTAGTAGGGTTCTAAACAGATTTTTTAAGTGAGCAAAGTACAAATATTAATTTTTAATATATTCAGTGTATATCTTATAACATACGAGTGTAATATGCTCACTTGTTATTTCGATTAGGGTAGGGTAGTGTAGAGTAAGGTAGAGTAGGGTAGAGTAGGGTAGAGTAGGGTAGAGTAGGGTAGAGTAGGGTAGAGTAGGGTTGAGTAAAGTAGGGTAGAGTAGAGTTGAGTAGAGTTGAGTGGAGTGTAGAACCACTACGGTTTTAATTAGTAAAATTTTCTTTTATTATAGGTGAAGTTTCTCATATCGGGTTCAGCTTGAATTATTTTACTCGAGTCCAAAACGTACTCTTGGGTTAGGATCGCGACTTTTGACGAGATTAGATTCCCAGTAAACAGCGGGGTGTATTTATCGGAAGATCGTTTCTCATGGCTTAGTAGGCTAAAACTATCTCGTTTCGCTTTTTTCTTCTTGGTAGGTTAATCAAAGTTCTCATCTATCGTGTGAGAACGACGGGTGGGTGAGTTATTGGCGATGACTCGAGGAGCTCATGGCACTGAAGAAAATTTGGGTTTGATTTCTTTGGGTGGTATGGCAGATGACTTTGTGGGTTTAAAGTCTTGGGTGGTGCCAAATGGGTTATTGAACCAGTCTTCTGCTTTTGGATATTCTGTCATAGCAATATGTCTCGAAATTTTACATTCTTTACAATGTGAGTTCTTTTTTTGGGGTTGGGTTCTTCTTTCGGTTTTTTGAACAGAGTCAAGTAGTCATTACTTTTAATTGTGCTGTGTAACGACAAAATTTTGTTGGGTTTTGACTCAAGAACCGGTCCAGAAAGAATCCATCCAAATTCGGATTTTTGCGCTAGTAAGCATCCGCTGAACACCACTATGAATAACGAGTGGATAGACATCACAGCCGATTATCATATCCACGGGTCGAGACATATAAAATTGGGTGTCTGCCAATTTGTGGCCGGACAGGGTCTCACATATGCTGGAATCAATCGAGTGTGTGGGTAAATCACGTGTGAGAGTCTTCATCACCAAAACCTGGGGCTCCATTCTAAGGGTTGGATTCATTGAGAATCGCAATGTCAGCTCACAGCACTTTGTCGGGTTTGCAGAAACTGTCTGGTTCAGACCCGTTACCTGCGCACCTATTGATCGGGTTGGAAGACCAATTCGTTTTCTCAGGCGATTTGTAATGAATGTTGCCTCAGATCCAGAGCCAATGAGGGCTCTTGCTGTGTGTGTGGCTCCTTGGTGTTCAATGCTGACCATTGCCGTTACTAGTAGAGTCTTCTTTCTGAGTGTAGAGTTATTGGACAGTATGTGTGTTGAGAATGCCTGACTTGTAGAGCTTTTTCGCTCAGCTGTTTCTTTTGCTTGAACACTCGTGCTTGGGGTGGGTTCTGGTTCTGTGATACTTCTGTGCAATAAGGAATTGTGCCTCTTATTGCAGTATCGACAGTTATATCCGCTCCTACAGTCATTTACTCTATGGGAGACTGCTAGGCAGTTAAAGCAGCATCCAGCTTGCTGAACTGTGGCTAGGCTATCATCCACTTTCATGGAGATGAAGCTTCGGCACTCCCGAAGAGTGTGCTCGCTATTGCAAACCCTGCAAATAGCTCCATCTGCTTCATAATTGGGTTTGGCATTCATGGGGTTTTGGTTTACATTTACGTGGTACGAATTTATGTGATTTTCTGCCCATCTGGGTCCAGAGTTACTGGAAGGGTGTGGTTGACTAGGTTTTGTGTAGGCAAAACCTTTAATGTCGCCAACCGATTCAAGTGTTTTATACATGTGGATCAGAAACTTTTCCAGACTTTTCCATTCAGGAATTGTGGAGTTATCGATAAGAGAACTCTCAAAGTCCTCTAAGATACTCTTGGGTAGTTTTGTAGAGCAAACGTACACTAAGATAGGATCCCAACGTTCCGTATCTATCTGTAGGGTTTTTAGGGTAAAAAGACAATTATTTATTGTCCTTTTGAGTTTCTTAATAGAGCTTCCTGTCTCTGTAAGAACTTGAGGCAAATTTAAGATGGTTTTTAGTTGCACATTTATTTGCATTTTTTTATTCTCGTATTGATAGACGAGATTGCTCCACGCCATAAAAAATCCTTAATTTGTCAACGGGGCATTTTTTATAACATTTGTAGCTTCACCGCGGTTTTTCTGCAACAAGTAGAAAATTTTTTCAACGTATAGGGCCGTAAACAGGTCCCTAAACGTTGGCCATGTGGCATAATCCCCATGAAAATGTCAATGTCGCAGGGTGGAAGATTTATTGATGGGTAATTTTCCAAAACTGGGGTCGATTTCGAGAGTAAAGTTTTGGGTTTTTCTTCTACGGGTTGCCAATATTCGAAGCGCCCATTTTATTTTTAAATAAATCAAAGAAACCACAATTTTTTGTCTGTTCGTCATAAATATCATTTAATTGGGTTCAAGTAGATTTGCTTACATTATTTCTTGAATATGATATCTCGTAAATGGTCGCTATTGGCCTCTACGACATATTGTGCCCGTTTTGCAGCATTTCCAGGGTTTTCTTCAACATTTCGATGGGAATGGCGGTTATTTCCTGACGAATGTTGGTTTTCAGCTCTTCTAGGTTTTTTGGCTTGTTGACGTAAACCTTTGATTTCAAATAACCCCACAAAAAGAAGTCTGGAGGCGTTAAATCTGGTGATCTTGGCGGCCAATCGAAATCACCATTTTTTGACATTAAACGGCCAGGGAACAATTGCTTCAAAAAATCGATTGTAGTGCGGCTTGTGTGTGGTGGCGCGCCGTCTTGTTGAAACCAGTAGTGCCTGATACGCTTTCGACGAACGATTGGCATGAAAAAATTCTTTATCATATCGCGATAACGCTCCTGATTGACAGTAACTCTGTGGTCATTATCATCTTCGAAAAAGAACGGCCCAATGAGCATTTTAGCATAAACGCCGCACCAAACAGTGACTTTTGCATCGTGAAGAGGTACCTCTTGAATCTCTTGTGGATTTTCAGTGGCATAAATACGGCAATTTTGTTTGTTTACCGTTCCGTTCAACTGAAAATGAGCTTCATCGCTCATTGAGTTGAGTTTTCACTATTGACTTGTTTTGTTGAATGTAAATTTCAACAATTTTAGAGCGTTCGCTTGGAGTGTACTGTTTTATTGTAAACATTTGCTTGGAATGACGCTTCAAACGCGGTATGTCATTAGTCGATTTGGCATCACTGAGGAAAGTTACAGTGTTGCCAGATGGGCGCTTCGAATATTGACAGCCCTGTATAGCCTTCATGATTTCAATATGCTCTGTTATTGAGGCATAACAGTTAACATATGCTTGGTACGTCTTCCGGTACCTTGCCTTGAATTTTTCCTTGTTCTAAGGCGCTTGTGGGTCTTCAGGCTTTTCCCGCACAATTTCGTATGCTGCCTGAAATTTGTCGAACAAATATTGCAGCTGCTTCTTTTGCACTTCGAGTACATGGGAAGTCTGATCTGCGAGTTGGGTTAGTGTGACACTCTTTTAAGAATTTGCGATTTAAGGGTGGTAGAGGGTTAAACACTTTATGGGTGAAAACTTTGTTTAAAACTCTCAAATTAAGAGCATTAATTGGGATAAGGGTCTCTTACTTTAATTAAGAGAAAACAAGATTTTATTTAATTTCTATTTAGGGTGCTTAGGGTTAGCAAGTGAAAATTTTTAAAATTTTGCAAGTTTTGGGTTTAAAAATTTAGTTTATATTGAAATCGCCGAAAAATTCCAAAATACTTGAAAAAGTTGTTAAAAAGGGTTAAGGGTCCTTAATGGGTTAAGGAATCGCAATGGGTTAACAATTTTTTCGAATAAAATTAATTTTAACCAATATTGGCAACACCAAATGAGAAACCTTTTCTATTGTTTAAAGTGCATATGTATGCACGTATGTACATACTCATAAACGAAAGAGTGGGTGAGTAACAAGCAAAGAAGTTAACAAACAACTAAATCTTTAAATTAGTTCAAGCTTGCAGAGCATCATTGAAATATTTTTTATTCTTAATTTGTTATCCACAATATGTGATTTTAAGAGTATTTTAGTGAAATATTTGTTATATTTGTGCACTTTTTTGTATTTTAATGTTTTAAAATAAATAGATTATGTTTTGTCTTGCGACGAAAGTTTTTCCGTGCAGTTTTTCTTCGGCGTTTGTGTTTTTTTTTATTTCTCAACTTTTTGTGCACAAATATTTTTTGTTAATTTGTTTATAATAAAATTATGGCACTGAATAAAGATGAATATTTGTTAACTCAATGTTTTCTTTAATTGGGTAGGGTTGGGTGGTTTTTTTGTGTTCCAAGAGTGTTTGTTGCCGATCTTTTGTTTTCTTTGCTGGTGCGGTGTTTTGTTCACTTATCTATCGTGAGGGTCTCTTTTTTTTGTGGACGTTGGAGTCGCACAATTTTCCTGGCCAATTTTTAGGGTGCTGGTTTCGCTATCCGGCTCGTATGGACCAAATATTTGGGTAGCGAACGATCGTGGATAGATTGGCGGAAAAAGATAACAAATGGGTTAGAGTGGGTTAGGAACAATTTATGTTTAATTTATATCTTTTGGTAAAACACTTGTTTAAAATAAATAAGTGTAATTTGACGTGTTGTTGGGTGTTTGTATTTACTGGTTGTTGATCCGTTGATTGTAGTCTTCCTTGTTGAGTTTGTCGTGGTAATGTCTTTGTCTTCTGGATGGGTGGGTTGTTGCCGTTGGTGGGTTTTAACGATGATCTTCACTTTTGGTATTTTAGAACGAATGAGAACGAGGTGCTTGCGGCGATGTCGGAATGCGGGATGCAATGTGTTTTGCCCTTAAAAGCATCGCACCTTTGTTGAAAATGCAACACTTTAAATTTTTACAATTTCCAATAGTAGCAGCCTTTGTTAAATATGCAACACTTTAGATTTTTAATCGGTTTATTATCGTCCCTTATTTGTATGTTATGTTTTTTCTAATAAATTTCACTTCATTTTTGTTGAAACTAAATCTTTGTTAGTGCACAAGTTCTTGATAGGCGAATTTATTTATTAGTTTTATGAGCCTGCCAGACGTGCTTATGCGAATTCAAATATCTGCTTTCATAAAGCCGTTAAATAAATTTGCTTAAGCGCCTTTTCGCTTAAGGGCACAATATTTGGTGAATTAAAGGCCGCTAAGCGAATTATAAATAAATAAATAAATAAATAAATAAATAAATAAATAAATAAATAAATAAATAAATAAATAAATAAATAAATAACTAAACTGCCCATTTCAGTCCTTGGAAGGACTTTGACCTAGCTTCGATTGATCAATTGTGTTGTGCATGTTATTAAATGTTTGATCACAAATGATCGAGAACTGGACCTACGTGTTTTATGCCGACTCCGAACGGCTTATGTTCTCAAGAAGCCATACATGGCAATTTTTACTCTCTAAGGCTTGCCATTGTCTGCAGAGAGGTGACGACCGAACAGAAAAATGAATTTAATTGAAAAACTTTCTGTCTGAGCTGGAATTAAACCCGTGCTACCGCGGTTCTTTAGCTTAGGGGCCACGCACTCTACCCACTAGGCTACTAAGCTAATTATACTGTATTTAAATTATCAAGAACATGTCTAACATTGCAATGACGTTACTTAATTTGTACGAATTTATGAAGCAATAGGCCGAAAAATCAATATTTTGCGTTTCAGAAATCGTATGTTAGAGCCATAGTGGTTGAAAAAATTCGAAATATTTTTATTTTTCAATGCTAACTCTTTATCACTAACCAGCATTGATCAAGAATAATCATTCGCCTCTTATGAGCAATATTTTTAAACATATCAATATAAAAACATATTTTGAAAGATTAGGCGGTTCAAAATTCATCGGAGAGCAGAATTCTTTTCACTCCCATATATTTCATCCCATATATTTATTTCATTACTATATAGTTTATAGTAAAAATCACATCCCATATATTTCACTAAGCCTCAATAAAATCTTATCAAATTTTTATTGTAAAATACCAAAAATTCGTCTCGTATAAAATATTTTGCTCTAATGACTTCTACATCTTCTCCTGGATCCATTATTGCATCACCTAAATACAGAAATCAGTTAATAAAAAAATACACATAAATCAAAGATAGAAACTTGCTTGGCGTTTGATATCTGCAAAATTCTGCGAAATATTCTGATAGTTTACTTTTACCGGCGTTTATTTTTTCAGCTAACAAGTCCTGTTTGTTGAGGAATAATATAACAGAAATTGTTCGTAACCATCTGAAAATTTAGAAAAAAAAGAACTTAGATGCATACAAAACTGTTCGAAATTTGTAGATAAGCCGGATAGAGAATTTTGCGATTAATTGTATGATTTTAGGCATTTTTAAATCGTTAAACAATGGGCTTCTTCGAGTCTCAAAAACTGCAGCAAAGCTGCGCAACATATCAAAGTATCACGTTCGATACAAAAATCTTGCAACTATTGCAATAGTCAAGACTAGAAATTTGGCGAAAAATTTTATAACTTTGCAATTTTCTTTAAAATTTCGGTCAAACCAACTTTCTTTTCCGCAAAAACATTTGTTTTCTTGATTTTCCATATTTTATTAACAAGTTGCTTCCGTTGCCTGCAAAGTTATCAATTGCTAAATTTATTAAAAATATCATTCTATGTCAAAATAAAGTATCAGCTGAGCGCCTGCCAATGAGTGACAGTGTTAAACTATTGCTGCAATTATTGAGTGCCTTGAACAAGCCCAATAATATATTAAAAAACTTTTTATTCCTTTCATTTTTAACGTTTAACGTAAAGATAACGTTTTATGTGTTTTTACATCCCCACACTTATTACGTAAGGGAATAAAACAATTTTCCATTAAATATGTCGGAACTTAAACAATAAGTAAACAGATTAAATAAATTACTTTATAAAAACTATATATTCCAGGAAGAATCAAAACTAAAAACAAATAATGTAAGAGCTTTTGCCATTTTATTTATAGTAAAAAGAAAACTGCAGGTATTCCAAATACGATTCAATATCTTAGCACTTCATCATCTATCCTTCCAACGATTTGTAACTTTTTTGCCAAGTTTTTTGAATCGGGTTATCCCTCCCCAGCAACCAATCTATCTAGATTTCATTTACAACGAATATTTACAACGAATATATTATTATAATCATTATCATTAGCATTAGCATTAGCATAAGCATTAGCATTAGCATTAGCATTAGCATCAGCATTAGCATCAGCATTATCATAAGCATTATCATAAGCATTATCATAAGCATTATCATAATCATCATCATCATATCATCATCATCATATCATCATCATCATATCATCATCATCATATCATCATCATCATATCATCATTGTGACGCCAAATTTCAACGGCGTTGAAATTAACCGTCACAGCGCCGGAATGTGCACGCGTTAAACACCACCACACACGAAATTTTATACTTTTTTTTATTTGTACAGAATGAAATATGAAAACAACAAAATACAACAATTGAATTAAAATTATCATGTCTGTCTCTTCCCTCTTATGTTGTTTTAGAACAGGTTCACCGTAATCGGGATGGCACGACTTGGCTGCGAGATTTTGTTTTCAAGCTAAGTGCATAAAAGCAACAACAAAATGGATAGATTGCGGTATGTTGTTTTCGAGCAAGGTGCTTGTTGACGAGCTAAAGACAAGGGACAACAACAACAAATGAATGTTACGGGATGTTGTTGACGAACTAAGCCGCACGGCGAAGAACAGGATCCAAGGGAAGAATATTATAAAAGCAACAAGCGCAGAGATCTGGCAGTCAATCGTGATACGAGCTTGAGCAGACAACTAAAGTCAGCTACAGTGAACAGTGAACCCAGTGAACAGTGAGCCCAGTGAACAGTGAGCCAGTGAAGCTAGTGAACAGTGAACCCAGTGTACGTAGCAACGCGTAAGACAGAGTCGGTGGCTTGTAGGCCCACCTGTTTACATCCGCATCAGCAGCGTCGGTGGCTTGTAGGCCCACCTGCAGACAAGCAGAGAAATAGTGTCGGTGGCTTGTAGGCCCACACATTTCTAAACTTTTTTTAGCAGTGTCAGCGGCTTGTAAGCCCTCCTGCTCCAACAAAAGAGTGCAAAGTCCGTGGCTTGTAAGCCCGCGCACTCTAAATATTCATCCCGCAACAGCTCCGAGGCTTGTAGGCCCGTCTGTTGAGTGTAGCAGTGACAACACAACGAGGGACAACGACGGGAAGCTGAGAAAACAGGCAGACAGGGAACAGTGAAAAATAAAAATTGTACATCGATAATAAAACAAAAAAAATAATAAAAATAATCTTTTAAATCGAACATAAAATCAAAGTGTTATTTCTTGTAAAAGAACCTTGGAACCCGCTGAGCATACCTCAGCCTGAAGGTAACAACCAGAGGTTCGTTACAAGTGGCGCCCGAGCAGGGACTTCATCAAGAAAACATCAGAGGAACGACGCAGAAACTAGAAACCATCAGGAAACATGGTACGAACAACCTGGATCTATCAACTGCGACGCGATGACTTGCTGGCGTACGCCAAAGAGTTCAATCTGAGCGGTGAAGGAACCGTGGAAGAACTCCGGAAAAGGTTTGCTACCTTTGCCGTGGAACCGGAGCAAAAACCGGAGATCGAGCAACGACTTCTCGAGCTGGAAGCGAAGCATAGCAGAGTAGCTTCTCCATGTCCGCTCACCGTACCGCTGCCGGTACCACCGTTGAACCTGGCACCATCAGGATCTGACAGCGTAAACAGGGATTTCGTTTCTCCGGCGTATAACGAAAGACTGGCCGGAATACCACCACAAAGTGGGTTGCAGGGAACCCAAAATCCATACGCAGCAGTGATTGACCAGGTAAGGAAGTGGTCTGTGAAATACGACGGTGGCAAAGACCCACTAGCGTTTATCGAACGCGTTGAAGAACTGGCGGAGGTGTACGGTCTGGGAAGAGACTACCTTCCCCGAACAATGCCCGAGTTGTTGCGAGACCGAGCTCTTACATGGTTTCGGAACAATAATCGAATGTGGCTCGAGTGGAGGAGCTTCAAAGAAGACTTCTTACATTTTTTCTTGCCGGCAAGATATTTCGAGAGGTTAGAGGATGATATCAGGCAAAGACATCAGCGCGCTGGAGAATCTTTCAAGGATTATGTTTTGGCGTTGCAGAATTTAATGCGACATTCAAACTACGACGAAGGCCAAAGAATCGAAAGAACCTTCCGTAATAGTCGGCAAGAGTACCAACTTTATATTAAGAGGAAGGATTTTGTGAGCCTTGAGGAGCTCATAGCGTTGGCCGAAGACTTTGAGTGCATCCATGCGGACACAGTATCAACACGAACAGCACCGGCCCCGCGGCTGAGAGAAGAACGTCATCGCATGGTCACGCAAGCGCCGGAGACACCTATTAACCCCCAGACGGCATGTAGACGATGTGGCCGAGATGGGCACAGGAGGTACGAATGCCGGAACCCATGGGTAATGTTCTGCTGGGAGTGTGGAAAGCGTGGCCTACGGACAAATGACTGCTGTCGTCGGCAGTCGGGAAACGGACGGAACACCCGATAGAGGCGAGGCCTATCGGGGAACGCAGTCACGGTCCCTCGCATCCCGTAGAAAGTCTGCAGCACGACAAGATGCACATTTTTGCAAATATTTCCCTAGGAGAGGAAGTTGTAGAGGCCACTGTGGATACAGGGGCAACCAGGAGTTTCATAAGTGAAAAACTAGCAGAGAAAATGGCACACGTGGCCGAGAAAAGAGAAGAAAATATCATCGTACGTATGGCGGACAGTTCTGTACGAACCGTGCGCGAGGCACTGGTGCTGGATATAAAGCTGGGAGATGATAGCTGCAGTATTCCGTTACTTGTCCTACCGAATGTAGTAGACGATGTTATTTTAGGAATGGACTTTCTACTTAAAATTCAGGAAACCTTTTCATGTGGTGGCCACACCATCACGTTGAAAAATAACGAGGCGACAACAGGTGCTAGCGATTCCCCATTATGCACGGTGGTGCGAGAAGAAGAAGCAACGGAGGCGGAGTTAATAGAAAGTTTCTTGGAGAAAGAACTGGATGAGTTTGAAAAACTAAAGGGTCTGTCCAACATCACCACACATAAAATTGTTATGCAGGATGATAGACCGATTAAACAAAGATACTTTCCCAAAAACCCCGCAATGCAAGCGATAATAAACCAAGAAATCGATGAATTGATAGCAAAAGGCTGCATTGAGCCCTCATACAGCCCTCATAGCGCTCCGATATTGCTGGTAAAGAAGAAAACGGGAAAATGGCGACTATGCGTGGACTACCGGCAACTGAATGCAAAATCCATTCCGGACGCTTACCCGATACCAAGAATTCACCACATATTAGATCGGTTGCGTGATGCAAAATATATAAGCAGCCTGGATCTCAAGAATGGTTATTGGCAGATTCCGATGGATAAAGACAGTAAGCAATATACAGCATTTACGGTACCCGGTCGCGGGCTTTTCCAATGGCGAGTGATGCCTTTCGGACTTCATTCAGCACCGGCAACCTTCCAGCGAGCGTTAGACCAGGTGATTGGTCCCGAAATGGAACCACATGCGTTCGCGTACTTAGACGATATTATTGTCACTGGGAGCTCATTTGAACAACATATGCAGAATTTGAAAGAAGTGTTCCGAAGACTACGAGCAGCGAATTTGAAGATAAACACGGAAAAATGCGAATTCTTCAAACAAGAAACCAAGTACCTGGGGCATGTAGTGAGCAACTAAGGAATACACACGGACCCCGAGAAGGTATCGGCCATTAAAGAATTGAAGCCTCCCACCAATACGAAGGAGTTACGAAGAGTTTTGGGAATAGCTTCATGGTATCGACGTTTTGTTCCCGAGTTTTCGACTATAGTCCACCCACTTACGACACTGTTAGGAAAAGAAAAGCATTGGAAGTGGAGTGAGAGTCAACAGGAAGCGTTTGATACACTCAAGAGAAAGCTAACAGAGGCACCAGTCTTAGCATGCCCAAACTTTGACGAAAAGTTTACCCTGCAGACCGACGCAAGTGACTTCGGTCTGGGAGCCGTTCTGACGCAAGGCCAAGGAGACGAGGAGAGGGTAATTGCATATGCTAGCCGACACCTGAACAAGGCGGAATGTAACTATTCACCAACAGAAAAAGAATGCCTCGCGATAGTGTGGGCAATCCGGAAGATGCGGCCCTATCTCGAGGGCTATAAATTCACGGTGATAACGGACCATTTGTCGTTGAAATGGTTGAACTCAATAGAGAGTCCCTCAGGTCGTATCGCCAGATGGGCGTTGGAACTGCAGCAACATACTTTTGATATCCAGTATCGCAAAGGAAAACTCAACGTAGTCGCCGACGCCTTATCGCGACAGCCATTAGAGACGTTGCGGAAAACAGATATGAATGAGACGGAAGAGGAAACATGCAACTGGATACGTAAGAAGATGCGAGAAGTTTTGGATAATCCCGAGAAGTTCCCAGACTATGTGCTAGAGGATGGGCAAATGTATCGCCACATAGCAAGTCAAGCGAGTGATGAAGATTGTGTTCCATGGAAACTTTGTGTACCCACCTACTCCAGAGAAAGAGTACTCAAAGAGAACCACGATAGCCCGTGCGCTGGCCATCTAGATATACGAAAAACGGTTGCAAGAGTCGCCAATAGATACTATTGGCCGGGCATGTTCCGTGATATCGGCCGCTATATGCGTCGCTGCGAATCGTGCCAACGCTACAAGCCAAGCCAACAGAATCCCGCTGGTAAGATGCTTACCCAAATCGCGGACGAGCCATGGTCAATCTTGTGCGCTGACTTCGTAGGGCCACTACCCCGATCTAAGCATGGCAACACAATACTCCTGATATTCTTCGACAAGTTCTCGAAATGGACTGAAGTGATTCCCCTACGCAAGGCAACTAGCGATCACCTCCAACGTGCGTTTCGAGAGCGTATTTTAGCACGATTTGGCGTCCCAAAGGTCCTTGTAACGGACAATGGCGCTCAATTCACGAGTCGATTTAAAAAGTTTTTAGCAGAGCTAGGTGTGAAGCACCAATTCACTGCACCATACACACCCCAGGAGAACCCGACAGAACGAGCAAACAGGACAATTAAGACGATGATAGCCCAATTCACCGGTGCGGACCAAAAGGTTTGGGATGAGTTACTCCCGGAAATCTCGCTGGCGATGAACACGAGCGTCTCAGAAACCACAGGCTACAGCCCAGCCTTTCTAATTCAAGGAAGAGAGTTAAGGTTGCCAAAAACACTTTACGACGAAAGTACATTTGGCACAGGACAAGAACCACAAACTGGATCAGAACGAAGAATCAAACTTAAGGAGATTTTCGAGATTGTACGTCGAAATCTAGAAAGAGCGGCACAGGATCAAGCCCGCCATTACAATCTGCGGGCCGAAGATTGGAGAAGTTGTGCTTATCAAACAACACCGCCTTTCGAAGGCAATTGATAATTTTGCGGCTAAATTAGCTCCAAAATTCGACGGGCCATACAAAATAATGGATTTTATAACACCAGTGATAGTGCGCGTTAAGCGCCAAGGTGAAACCCGAACGAAAACTGCACACGTCAGTCAACTGAAACTATTTCAGACTGACGACCAACAAGAGTGACGAGAGATTTTATGCGCAGCACCACCTGCGTTACCAACTGGAACCTGTGGCATCAACCACATAAAAAAATGAGACCTGTGGCGACACCCACACAAAAAACTGAGATTTTATGCGCAGCACCACCTGCGTTACCAACTGGAACCTGTGGCATCAACCACATAAAAAAATGAGACCTGTGGCGACACCCACACAAAAAACTGAGATTTTATGCGCAGCACCACCTGCGTTAACAACTGGGACCTGTGGCAGCAACCACATAAAAAATGAGACCTGTGGCGACACCCACACAAAAAACTGAGATTTTATGCGCAGCACCACCTGCGTTAACAACTGGGACCTGTGGCATCACCCACATGAAAAACTGAAATCTGTGGCGACACCCACATAAAAACTGAGATTGAATGTGGCGACACCCACACTAAAAAACTGAGGTTAAATGTGGCGACACCCACACTAAGAACTGAGGCTAAATGTAGCGACACCCACACGAAAAACTGCGATATAATGTGGCGACACCCACACAAAAAACTAAGTCGAAATGTGGCAACCCACACGCGAATGTCGAAGAAATCTAATGAGTAACAAAATTTAATAGGGCTGCGTGAACACAGCCACCAAAGCAATGGGTTTAAAAAATAAGATTAACATTGGAAACATGAAGCGCGTGCAGCGAAACATGCATCAACAGCTAAGGCAGCGCAAAGCAAGACGTCGCCGCATCACCCGCGTCGACCGAGACCAAAACACGCGCCACCAGACATCACCGCATCACCTGTAATAACTGCGCCGACTTCGCAGCCGCATTGAGGCAGACTGCGCAGACGTCGCAGCCTCACTGGTACACGCAGCACGGCAGCGAAGCGAGATGCAGCGCGGTAGCAGCAGAGCATCAGTGATGCAACAGAGGAGCCGCACATGGAACAAAGGATTCCATGCGACGACTCCAATGCCTCGGCGACGTCGCTGCGTGTTGAAATTGGAAAATAAAAAAATTTAATTTTTCTTACCCAAAAGGACATATGCACAGGGATAGCGCCCGCTGCGCATCCACAGGCAGCGCCGCTGCGCTGTAACGTTAAAATAACCGGCACCCGAAACGCTGCCGCAAAATGCGAAGGCCAAATTTGGAGCCCACCGGTGGATTCCAAGCCTGGCCCACCTGATGCCAACTAATCAATACGCCGGAAGCACGGAAGAGTAAAATAAAACAAACGAACGGCGCCGTTCGGCGCTCATGAAGATGGATTATTTATATTTTGGACCACCACAGAAATCACCATAATATATCACGATAAAAAAAAAATAAAATCACATTATTATTCAAGTTAAATTTCACTATGCCACTCGTGGCAGAGACTCCCAGATACCAGCGGCGTTAGAAACGGACAGCAACCTGCACATGATCAATAGACAGCAACAGCAAGGCTCCATGGGCATCGCTGTCACACAAAATAAAATTCCGGTGTGGTAACCTAAACCAGAAGATATTAAGTATTTTACGACCACTCAGAAAATTGAAGAAAATTCACACTGTGTGCTTACCTGCAAGTATCCAGGGCGACGAGTCCATATGTGTCAGAATGAATACCGGCGAGGTGCTCCAGCTGCAACTCCAGCAGGCGCCGCCTGCACATGACCAATGGACAGCGACGCTGAAATTGAACATTAATGACATATTAATAAAATGCACAACAAATAAATGAATTTAAGTTTATTAACATTAAACTAACCTTTTTTTTGTTTTTTCCCTGGATCTTGTAAATTTAGAGCACAACAGCAAAAACATGTCTACACATGCACCGAAATCGTAAACAAATGGCGAGACGAAGAAGAAACGTCAAAAGAGGTAAATGGCGGAGACCAGTGCTGCCAAATTATACCAGGGGATAAAAAAAAATCCCAAAACAAAGTGGTGCCATGCCAAGGGTCAAGGGTACGTTCATGTAGGGAATTATGACACAGGAGCAGAAGATGAGCGGACCGGACAGGAGGTCATAAGGAAAAGACACCGGCAGTAAAGATCATTCGATCTTTGACCACGTTGGGCGATATACATAAAAAAAAAAAGTAAGGCAAGGAAAGGAAATTATATACAGACACAAACGAAAGGTATAAAAACATCACAAAAGAAACATTAATGAACATAAACATTAAGAATGGGTCAAATAAATAAATAATTTATTAAACTAAAGGAAAAAAAAATATATTCACAGAAATGGACGGAAACATACCAATCATTGTGATCAGTGACAGCGAGACCGAGGAGGAGTCGGTCGGATGCCTACAGTTTGAGGCAGAGAGGGAAGCGGACTGCGAGATGACGGATGTCGGGTCCGACAACGACGAGGTCCGAACCGTCGAAAATGAAGAAGAGGTGCCACCGGCACCCTCCTGGGCATCAGAAGGAGAAGAGGAGGAAGAAGAGGAAGAGGGGCACCGACCTGATGGCCATTTCGACTTGCGTGTCGAAGAAGAGATAGAGAGGTGGCCAGGCTACCGCATGAAGGTGGTCCGGATTACGGCGACTTTCCTGCAGGAGGTCTGGGCCAGCGAGGAGGAAAGGGCGCCAATTGTGGAGCTACCACCATCACCACCACCAGCCATAGAGTGGACAGACAGCGACATCAGCTACTACAACATCAACACCAACTACAGTAACAACTACAACGACGTCACCAACAACGAGAATAACAATTACAACAATAGCAACAACGAAGATTACAACAACGACAACCGCCACAACAACGACAACAACAGTGATAATTACAACAACAATAGCTACAACAGCGATAATAACAGCCACAACAACGACAACAACAGTGATAATTACAACAACAATAGCTACAACAACGATAATAACATCCACAACAACGACAACAACAGTGATAATTACAACAACAACAACTACAACAACGATAACATCCACAACAGCTACAACAACAACGAAGATAACACCAACAACTACCACGGCAACAACAACAGAAGCAGCGGCAGTAGTTCCAACAGGAGTGAGGCGCTACACATAGATAGTAGTGACGAAGAGGAAGAGTACTACCCGGTAGCCATAACCAACGCGGTACAGGCAATGTTGGCAGGAAGACGTCCAGGTGAGGTGCGCAACTCGATACGCACCGTCAACGGGTTGCGCTACCGAATAAAAATCGGCAGACGCGGTGAGGTGAGGATCCGCTGCCTCGCCAAAGTAGGGAGGGAGTGTGACGCCAAATTTCAACGGCGTTGAAATTAACCGTCACAGCGCCGGAGTGTGCACGCGTTAAACACCACCACACACGAAATTTTATACTTTTTTTTTATTTGTACAGAATGAAATATGAAAACAACAAAATACAACAATTGAATTAAAATTATCATGTCTGTCTCTTCCCTCTTATGTTGTTGTAGAACAGGTTCACCGTAATCGGGATGGCACGACTTGGCTGCGAGATTTTGTTTTCGAGCTAAGTGCATAAAAGCAACAACAAAATGGATAGATTGCGGTATGTTGTTTTCGAGCAAGGTACTTGTTGACGAGCTAAAGACAAGGGACAACAACAACAAATTAATGTTACGGGATGTTGTTGACGAACTAAGCCGCACGGCAAAGAACAGGATCCAAGGGAAGAATATTATAAAAGCAACAAGCGCAGAGATCTGGCAGTCAATCGTGATACGAGCGTGAGCAGACAACTAAAGTCAGCTACAGTGAACAGTGAACCCAGTGAACAGTGAGCCCAGTGAACAGTGAGCCAGTGAAGCTAGTGAACAATGAACCCAGTGTACGTAGCAACGCGTAAGACAGAGTCGGTGGCTT
Source organism: Dichetophora obliterata (assembly GCA_963920525.1). Taxonomy (NCBI): domain Eukaryota; kingdom Metazoa; phylum Arthropoda; class Insecta; order Diptera; family Sciomyzidae; genus Dichetophora; species Dichetophora obliterata. The sequence continues at coordinate 144,389,308 of OY986437.1, forward strand.
GTCGGCCCACCTGTTTACATCCGCATCAGCAGCGTCGGTGGCTTGTAGGCCCACCTGCAGACAAGCAGAGAAATAGTGTCGGTGGCTTGTAGGCCCACACATTTCTAAACTTTTTTTAGCAGTGTAAGCGGCTTGTAAGCCCTCCTGCTCCAACAAAAGAGTGCAAAGTCCGTGGCTTGTAAGCCCGCGCACTCTAAATATTCATCCCGCAACAGCTCCGAGGCTTGTAGGCCCGTCTGTTGAGTGTAGCAGTGACAACACAACGAGGGACAACGACGGGAAGCTGAGAAAACAGGCAGACAGGGAACAGTGAAAAATAAAAATTGTACATCGATAATAAAACAAAAAAAATAATAAAAATAATCTTTTAAATCGAACATAAAATCAAAGTGTTATTTCTTGTAAAAGAACCTTAGAACCCGCTGAGCATACCTCAGCCTGAAGGTAACAACCAGAGGTTCGTTACATCATCATCATATCATCATCATCATATCATCATCATCATATCATCATCATATCATCATCATCATATCATCATCATCATATCATCATCATCATATCATCATCATCATATCATCATCATCATATTATCATCATCATATAATCATCAGCATATCATCATCATCATATCATCATCATCATATCATCATCATCATCATCATCATCATATCATCATCATCCTATCATCATCATCATGTCATCATCATCATATCATCATCATCATATCATCATCATCATATCATCATCATCATATCATCATCATATCATCATCATCATATCATCATCATCATATCATATCATATCATCATCATCATATCATCATCATCATATCATCATCATCATCATCATATCATCATCATCATATCATCATCATCATATCATCATCATCATATCATCATCATCATATCATCATCATCATATCATCATCATCATATCATCATCATCATCATCATCATCATCATCATATCATCATCATCATATTATCATCATCATATCATCATCATATCATCATCATCATATCATCATCATATCATCATCATCATCATATCATCATCATTATCATATCATCATCATCATATCATCATATCATCATCATATCATCATCATCATATCATCATCATCATATCATCATCATATCATCATCATCATCATAATATCATCATCATCATCATATCATCATATCATCATCATCATTATATCATCATCATCATCATATCATCATCATCATCATATCATCATCATCATATCATCATCATCATCATATCATCATCATATCATCATCATCATATCATCATCATCATCATATCATCATCATCATATCATCATATCATCATCATCATATCATCATCATCATCATATCATCATCATCATATCATCATCATATCATCATCATCATCATATCATCATCATATCAACATCATCATCATATCGTCATCATCATCATATCGTCATCATCATCATATCATCATCATCATCATATCATCATCATCATCATATCATCATCATCATCATATCATCATCATCATATCATCATCATCATATCATCATCATCATCATCATCATATCATCATCATCATCATCATCATATCATCATCATCATCATATCATCATCATATCATCATCATCATCATATCATCATCATCATCATCATCATCATCATCATATCATCATCATCATCATCATATCATCATCATCATCATATCATCATCATCATATCATCATCATCATCATATCATCATCATATCATCATCATCATCATATCATCATCATCCTCATATCATCATCATCATCATCATCATCATATCAACATCATCATCATATCATCATCATCATCATATCGTCATCATCATCATATCATCATCATCATCATATCATCATCATCATCATATCATCATCATATCATCATCATCATCATATCATCATCATCATCATATCATCATCATCATATCATCATCATCATCATATCATCATCATCATCATCATCATCATCATCATCATCATATCATCATCATCATCATATCATCATCATATCATCATCATCATATCATCATCATCATCATCATCATCATCATATCATCATCATCATCATATCATCATATCATCATATCATCATCATCATATCATCATCATCATATCATCATCATCATCATATCATCATCATCATATCATCATTATCATCATATCGTCATCATCATATCATCATCATCATCATATCAACATCATCATCATATCATCATCATCATCATATCATCATCATATCATCATCATCATATCATCATCATAATATCATCATCATCATCATATCATCATCATCATCATATCATCATATCATCATATCATCATATCATCATCATATCATCATCATATCATCATCATATCATCATCATCATCATATCATAATCATCATATCATCATCATCATCATCATCATCATCATCATCATCATATCATCATCATCATCATATCATCATCATCATCATATCATCATCATCATCATATCATCATCATCATCATCATATCATCATCATCATCATATCATCATATCATCATATCATCATATCATCATATCATCATATCATCATATCATCATATCATCATATCATCATATCATCATACCATCATATCATCATATCATCATATCATCATATCATCATATAATCATATAATCATATCATCATATCATCATCATCATTGTTTACGTGAAACACGTAAACACCGTGTATATTAAACACGTCCGCTCGATCTACTCGCTACAAGTCGCACGAGCGCTGACAGTTGTCGTTCGGCTACAGCAAGGTTGCGCCAGCGTCTTATATATTTTTATTCGTTCAGAATACGTAAAAAAAAAAAAAGATCATCGTTAAAACCCATCAACGGCAACAACTTACCCATCCAGAAGAAAAAGACATTACCATGGCAAACTCAACAAGGAAAACTACAATCAACGGATCAACAACCAGTAAATACAAACACCCAACAACACGTCAAAACACACTTATTTATTTAAAACAAGTGTTTTACTAAAAGGTATAAATAAAACATAAATTGTTCCTAATCCACTCTAACCCATTTGTTTCTCTTTTTCCGCCAATTGCACCCACGGTCGTTCGCTACCCGAACATTTGGTCCACACGAGCCGTATAGCGAAACCAGCACCCAAAAATTGGCCAGGAAAATTGTGCGACTCCAACGTCCACAACAAAGAGACCCGCACAACAAGTGAACAAAACACCGCACCAGCAAAGAAAAGCAAAAGCAAGCAACAAACACTCTTGGAACACACAAAACTCCACCCAACCCTACCCAATTAAAGAAAATAGTGAGTAAACAAATATTCATCTTTATTCAGTGCCATAATTTCATAATAAATAAATTAACAAAAAATATTTGTGCACAAAAAGTCAAAAGTCTAAACTACACACAAACGCCGAAGAAACAACTGCACGAACAAATTTTTGTCACAACAAAACACACCGGCAAATAGTTTCATATCATCAATAGTTCATATCATCATCATCATATCATCATCTTCATATCATCATCATCATATCATCATCATCATCATCATCATCATCATCATATCATCATCATCATATCATCATCATCATCATCATCATATCATCATCATCATCATATCATTATCATCATCATCATATCATCATCATCATATCATCATCATCATATCATCATCATATCATCATCATCATATCATCATCATATCATCATCATCATCATATCATCATCATTATCATATCATCATCATCATATCATCATCATCATATCATCATCATCATATCATCATCATCATCATCATTATCATATCATCATATCATCATTATATCATCATCATCATCATATCATCATCATCATCATCATATCATCATCATCATATCATCATCATCATATCATCATCATATCATCATCATCATATTATCATCATCATATCATCATCATCATATCATCATCATCATATCATCATCATCATATCATCATCATATCATCATCATCATATCATCATCATCATCATATCATCATCATCATCATCATCATCATCATCATCATATCATCATCATCATCATCATATCATCATCATCATCATCATATCATCATCATCATCATATCATCATCATCATATCATCATCATATCATCATCATATCATCATCATCCTCATATCATCATCATCATCATCATCATCATATCAACATCATCATCATATCGTCATCATCATCATATCGTCATCATCATCATATCATCATCATCATCATCATCATATCATCATAATCATAATATCATCATCATCATCATATCATCATCATATCATCATATCATCATCATCATCATATCATCATCATCATATCATCATCATCATATCATCATCATCATCATCATATCATCATCATATCATCATCATATCATCATCATCATCATATCATCATCATCATCATCATCATCATCATATCATCATCATCATCATATCATCATCATCATATCATCATCATCATATCATCATCATCATATCATCATCATCATCATATCATCATCATCATATCATCATATCATCATATCATCATCATCATCATATCATCATCATCATATCATCATCATCATATCATCATCATCATCATCATATCATCATCATATCATCATCATCATCATATCATCATCATCATCATCATCATCATCATATCATCATCATCATCATATCATCATCATCATATCATCATCATCATCATATCATCATCATCATATCATCATTATCATCATATCGTCATCATCATCATATCATCATCATCATCATATCATCATCATCATCATATCATCATCATCATCATATCATCATCATCATCATATCATCATCATCATATCATCATCATAATATCATCATCATCATATCATCATCATCATCATATCATCATATCATCATCATATCATCATCATTTCATCATCATCATCATATCATCATCATCATCATATCATAATCATCATATCATCATCATCATATCATCATCATCATCATCATATCATCATCATCATCATATCATCATCATCATCATATCATCATCATCATCATCATATCATCATCATCATCATATCATCATATCATCATATCATCATATCATCATATCATCATATCATCATATCATCATATAATCATATCATCATATCATCATATCATCATCATCATATCATCATCATATCATCATCATTGTTTACGTGAAACACGTAAACACCGTGTATATTAAACACGTCCGCTCGATCTACTCGCTACAAGTCGCACGAGCGCTGACAGTTGTCGTTCGGCAACAGCAAGGTTGCGCCAGCGTCTTATATATTTTTATTCGTTCAGAATACGTAAAAAGTAAGAAGATCATCGTTAAAACCCATCAACGGCAACAACCCACCCATCCAGAAGAAAAAGACATTACCATGGCAAACTCAACAAGGAAAACTACAATCAACGGATCAACAACCAGTAAATACAAACACCCAACAACACGTCAAAACACACTTATTTATTTAAAACAAGTGTTTTACTAAAAGGTATAAATAAAACATAAATTGTTCCTAAACCACTCTAACCCATTTGTTTCTCTTTTTCCGCCAATTGCACCCACGGTCGTTCGCTACCCGAACATTTGGTCCACACGAGCCGTATAGCGAAACCAGCACCCAAAAATTGGCCAGGAAAATTGTGCGACTCCAACGTCCACAACAAAGAGACCCGCACAACAAGTGAACAAAACACCGCACCAGCAAAGAAAAGCAAAAGCGAGCAACAAACACTCTTGGAACACACAAAACTCTACCCTACCCTACCGAATTAAAGAAAATAGTGAGTAAACAAATATTCATCTTTATTCAGTGCCATAATTTCATAATAAATAAATTAACAAAAAATATTTGTGCACAAAAAGTCAAAAGTCTAAACTACACACAAACGCCGAAGAAACAACTGCACGAACAAATTTTTGTCACAACAAAACACACCGGCAAATAGTTTCATATCATCAATAGTTCATATCATCATCATCATATCATCATCATCATATCATCATCATCATATCATCATCATCATCATCATCATATCATCATCATATCATTATCATCATCATCATATCATCATCATCATATCATCATCATCATATCATCATCATATCATCATCATCATCATATCATCATCATATCATCATCATCATCATATCATCATCATTATCATATCATCATCATCATATCATCATCATCATATCATCATCATCATATCATCATCATCATATCATCATCATCATATCATCATCATATCATCATCATCATCATCATCATATCATCATCATCATCATCATCATCATCATCATCATCATCATCATCATCATCATCATCATCATCATCATCATCATATCATCATATCATCATCATCATTATATCATCATCATCATCATATCATCATCATCATATCATCATCATATCATCATCATCATATCATCATCATCATATCATCATCATCATCATATCATCATCATCATATCATCATCATCATATCATCATCATCATATCATTATCATCATATCAACATCATCATATCATCATCATCATCATATCATCATCATATCATCATCATATCATCATCATCATCATATCATCATCATCATATCATCATCATCATCATATCATCATCATCATATCATCATCATCATCATCATATCATCATCATCATATCATCATCATCATATCATCATCATATCATCATCATCATATCATCATATCATCATCATCATATCATCATCATCATATCATCATCATCATCATATCATCATCATCATATCATCATCATCATATCATCATCATCATATCATCATCATATCATCATCATCATATCATCATATCATCATCATCATATCATCATCATCATATCATCATCATATCATCATCATCATATCATCATACTCATATCATCATATCATCATCATATCATCATATCATCATATCATCATATCATCATATCATCATATCATCATATCATCATATCATCATATCATCATATCATCATATCATCATATCATCATATCATCGTGTCATCATATCATCATATCATATCATCATATCATCATATCATCATATCATCATATCATCATATCATCATATCATCATATCATCATATCATCATATCATCACATCATCATATCATCACATCATCATATCATCATATCATCATCATCATCATATCTGTTTACGTCAAACGTAAACTAACGTTGACTAAACACGTCCATTCGCCCTTCTCGTTATTATTGGCACGACCTCTGACAGTTCTTGTTCGTCTAGCTCGTTTCGGAAACATCAACGTTGCGCCAGCGTCACTCGTTCTGTTCGTCTCTGAATAAAGAATCAGCAAGTTTCACCCACCCACAAATTCAGCAAGAATATTGGAAAGCGACGATCGAAGACATCATTAACTTCTAAAAAATACTCACCAATCAACAAACTCAACAACCTCAGATTCTACAATCCTCATCATCTCGATTCATCATCATTTCACCATAATCATCAATCCTAATCATATCATCAAGGTATATTGTTAGCATACATAAAAAATATCAAAGTGTAGCATAAATTGTGTCAAACAACAATAACCCAAAATACTAAGAATTTATGTAAAAATTTATGTAAAAGAAAAAACCTATTTTGCTACAATTAAACTTCATGCATTTATCGGAAAATTAATCTTTTCATTTCTTTTACCGCCAATTTGAACCAACTCTCGTTCATAACCCGAACATTTTGGTCCTTCGAGCCGGATTCTTAAAATTGGCAAGCGGAAAATTGTTGCGACTTGAAACAACAAGAGACTCAACAAATCCACAAAAGGCAAGAAATATACAGGCGGGAAAAAATAAAAAAATCCACGCTACCCAAATACAAAAACGCAGTGAGTTCTATAAATTTCATTTTATTCATTATTTATTAAAATAAATAAGACTCACAAGTGAACACATATTTGTGCACAAAAAGGTTTAAACATAACACAAACGAAAAAGAGAAAAAGATAACTTCTTGAAAAATACAAGCACCGGCGAAAACAAATCAAGCAATAAACACCGAAGTGATCAATGTTTATAGCTACACATTAAAAATCCGTGTATTATAAATATAAAAAGAAAAAAAAAGCAAGCTAATTACAAAATAATTTGTACGAATAAACAAATTCGATATTTATTGACAGATGATAATTTGTCCGTCCATCTTGCTACTCATTCGCTCTATTGCGTATATACATAGATTTATACACCAATACACTCCAAGCAATAGAAAAGGTAAAGGTTCTCATTTGGTGTTGCCACCTCGAGAAACACTTTTGTGGTAAAAACAAAAATTGTGGGATTTTTAAAAATATTCTCCAGAAAATAAAATATGTTTTTGTTTGATAAATGCATTAGATACCATCGTAATTCCTTAACCCTTTAAGGACCCTTAACCCTTTTTTTGTGATTCGTAGATTTTTTTAAAAATTTTTTGATTCAAAATTAAAATCAGATTGCAACTAAAGATTTTATACAAGTTTTTTCTGAAAATTTCTTTTAACCTACAAGCGCCTAAAAAGTAAGAGCCAAATTTTTAACATATTTGGCACCCAAACTTTCAAAGAAGTTTCGCTTAACCCATAAGCGTCCAAGGAAAATTAAGAGTTATTATTTCTTAACCCCTATTCACCCTTAACCCTAAATCGCACACGTAAACAATGTCGTTGGTCACTTTTGTGCATTTCTCCAATGACATAATGGAATTGGAGGATAATCTCAGCAAATCCCTGCAAGACGAACAAACTGAGCACGTACTGGAAGTGCAAAAGAAGCAGATAAATTATCTCTTCGATAAATTTCAGGCAGCATATGAAGCTGTAAGAGAAACCCCCGAGGACCTGAAGGAAGCCGTTGATAAAGAAAAATTCAAAGCTAGATACAGGAAGACTTATTCAGTATATGTCAACTGTGTAGCTTCCATTACAGAAAAATTAAATTTTCTGAAGACCCAAACGGAAGAAGTTAAACCTTCCATTACAGAAAAGCCCAGACCCCAAGCAGATGAAAATAATCCAATGATTCATCTACCACCATGCGATACTGACAATTTTCATGGCGATTATGTCACGTGGCCAACATTTAGGGACCTTTTTTCGGCCCTATACATTAAAAACTCTCGGTTGAGCAATGTTGAAAAACTTTTCCACTTGTTACAAAAAACCCGCGGAGAAGCTCGTGATATCATAAAAAATTGCCCTCTCACTAATGAAGGATTTTTTATGGCCTGGAGCAATCTCGTAGATCAATACGAGAACAAACGGATGCAAATTAATGCGCAACTTAAAACCCTTTTTAACTTACCACAGATTGTAGTAGAGTCAGGAAGCTCTATAAAAAAGCTTCAACGAACCATAAACAACTGTGTATATATCCTGCAGACCCTTGATATAAACACAGATAATTGGGATCCCATCCTAGTCTATTTGTGCTCCACCCGTCTTCCCAAGCATACTCTTGAGGAATTTGAGAAATGCCTAACTGACAACTCCTCAGTGCCAGACTGGAAGACATTAGATCATTTTCTTACCCATAAGTTTAAGACGCTTGAGTCTGTAGGCGATATCAAAGCTTCAAATCCCATCGCAAAACCAAGTCAACAAACCCCTTCCAACAGCCCTGGAAATAGATGGGGAGAAAAGCGCTACAATTCATATCATATGAATGTGTCGCAAAACCCTGTCACCAGCAAACCTAGCCCTTTTACGTCCGTTCCCAAAAAATTTGAATCCAAACCCTCGAATGCCAAACCGCAGTGGGAAGCTGATGGAGCGATATGCAGAATATGCAATAATAGGCACACTCTTCGGGAGTGCCCAAGCTTCATCTCCATGAAAGTAGATGACCGCCTAGCGGCAGTAAAGCGAACTGGATGCTGCTTTAACTGCCTTGCAGTCTCTCATGGAGTAACCGATTGTAAGAGCGGATACAGCTGTCGATATTGCAATAAGAGGCACAATTCCTTATTACATAAAAGCATATCGAACCCAAACATAAACCTAAGCACAAGTGCTCAAGCCAAGGAGCCAACAGATCAAACAAAATCTATACGTCAAGCATTCGTGACTCAAATACAGTCCACTAATCCTACACAAACCCACCCTACACCAACAAATGAGCTCAAAGAAACATTGGCAATCTCTTCACACTTTGCGGCCACCAGAAAAAAGATTCTTCTAGGAACCGCAGTCGTCAGTGTGGAACATGAAGGAACCACTTTTCCAGCAAGAGCCCTCATTGATTCCGGATCTGAGGCAAGTTTCATAACTGAACACCTGAGAAGACGAATTGGTCTTCCAACACGATCAATAGCAGCGCAGGTAACTGGTCTGAACCAGATAGTTTTTGCAAACCCTTCAAAATGCTGTGAACTGACATTGCGCTCCACATTGAACTCTAAATTCAAACTGAAAACTCAGGCCCTTGTGTTGAAGAATCTAACTAGTAACTTACCCACTTATTCGGTTGATTCAAAAATATGTGAGACCCTATCTGACCTCCAAATGGCAGACTCTGAATTTTATATGTCTCGACCCGTGGATATGATCATTGGCTGTGACATATATCCCATGATTATCCGCAGTGGTGTCCAGCGCAATGTAGGTGGATGCCTTTTAGCGCAAGAATCCGAATTCGGATGGATTATTTCAGGCCCCCTTCCAGAGTCAGGACCCAACAACATTGTCACACTATACAACAATGTAAATATAGATGATTGCTTGACTCGATTCTGGGAAGTGGAAGAAATACCCAAACACACCATGCTTTCAAATGCGGATAATATTTGTGAAGAAAATTACCAGAAAACAACACGTCGAGATACTTCAGGGCGCTATGTTGTAACTCTTCCATTTAAAAACCCTGACTCTAAAGAACTTGGCAACTCAAGACACATAGCTATGGCACAATTTTTAAGGAACGAGAAGTCGTTATTAAAGAAGCCAGAAGTCAAAGCTGAATACGACCAAGTCATTCGCGAATATTTGGAACTAGGACATATGAAAAAGGTTCAATATTCACCCATAAGTACAGATAGACCCACACATTATTATCTGCCACATCACGCAGTGATCAAGCTTGATCGCATCACATCAAAACTCAGAGTTGTTTTTAATGCCTCCAATCCAACGGCCAACAAAAATAGTTTAAATGATATACTGCATACTGGACCCACACTACAACATGACTTGGTCCTGCTCATTATAAAGTGGCGACTTTATAAATTTGTTTTCAATGCTGACATACAAAAAATGTATCGTCAGATTCTCGTTGACCCTGAGCACACACCCTACCAGCGAATTCTATTCAGAGAGTCAATTGAAAAACCCATTCAAGACTACGAGTTAAAAACAGTGACATTTGGAGTCAACTGTGCCCCTTATCTGGCCATAAGAACCCTACAACAACTGGCAGATGACGTACACGGAACCCACCCTAATGCGTCTTACATTTTACAGAACTCCATGTACGTTGATGATGTTCTCGCGGGAGCACATGAAATTAACATAGCCAAGAAGGCTCGAGACGAACTCGTAGATGCGTTAGAGTCAGCAGGATTCTCTTTAAGAAAATGGACCTCAAATTCACCACAAATATTAAGCGATCTACCCAAAGATCATTTATTGGCCATTGACCTGCTGAACTTATCTGAGCATGGCGATAGCAATGCAAAAACCCTCGGAATTCGCTGGAATGCACGAAAAGACTCATTCTTTTTTCTCGTCCCACCCATTGAACGCAAACCCGCTCATACAAAACGCGAAATTTTGTCATCAATTGCTAAACTTTTTGACCCGGCCGGATGGCTTGCACCCGTTGTAGTGGCTGCAAAAATAATAATGCAACAAGTCTGGCTAGACAAAATTGATTGGGACGAGACCCTAAAAGCTTTGACTCAACACAAATGGCAAACATTTATTGATGGCTACCCTTCACTCAACAGAATTGAAATTCCCAGATGGACCCAGTTTACACCCAAGTCAACTGTACAATTTCATGGATTTTGCGATGCTTCTGAGAAAGCATATGGAGCAGCATTATATGTGCGAATCACCCAAGAAAATGGCCAGGCTCATACCAGCCTTTTAGTTGCAAAAACACGCGTCGCACCAGTAAAAACCGTATCCCTGCCAAGGCTAGAACTTTGCGGTGCAGTTTTACTAGCAAACCTAGTCGATGCCGTCTTGCCAAAGGTCGACCTGCCACAATATAAAACATATTTTTAGACCGACTCCACAATAGTCTTGGCCTGGCTTAAAAAACAGCCATGTTCGTGGAATACTTTCGTAGCTAATCGAGTTTCAACTATACTTGAAAAATCAGGAACCGAAAACTGGGCCCATGTCGACTCCAAAGATAACCCAGCAGATGTAGCCAGTCGAGGCTGCTCCGCTACCGAATTAAAAGATCATCTCCTATGGTGGAATGGTCCAACTTGGCTTAAACATGAAGAAGAAGTCTGGCCAAAATCCAGCAGCCTAGTTGACACTAACCTTGAATTAAAACCCATCAAGTCATTTGCCATGAAAACCCAAGAAGAAATTTTAGACAGGTTTTCTTCACTGCCACGAGCTCTTCGAGTCATCGCCTACGTGTTTCGGTTTTTAACAAACGCATCACCCACCCGTCGTTCTCAATCGAATTATACAAACTGGGATCTAACATCCATTGAGATCAAGACGATACGAGATAGGCTTATCTCACTAAGCCAGAAAAAATGTTTTTTCTATGAATATAGCTCCTTGTCAATTCGGAACCCAATCTCGCCAAAAAGTTCGATTTTATCTCTAAATCCCTTTTTAGACTCTAAAGGAATTATGCGTGCCAATGGCCGCTTAGTCAAGTCACCTACTTTAACGTATAATGAGCGTCACCCTATAATATTGCCATATGAAAGCCGATTTACACAACTTTTGACTAATATGACACATTTAGTCACCCTACACGGCGGTAACCAATTAATGTTAAGACTTTTACGATGTGAATTCTGGGTACCCAAGCTGAAGAATCTCATTAAAACATGTATTCATAACTGCAAAACGTGTGTCCTACACAAAAAGAAGATTCAAACCCAAATAATGGCTGCACTACCCGCAGAACGCACTACTCTCACCCGCCCATTTACAAATACAGGTGTAGATTTCGCAGGACCGTTAGAAATCAAAAATTACACCGGGCGAGCCTGTTTAATTACAAAAGGCTATGTTTGCGTTTTTGTATGCTTCGCAACAAAGGCAGTTCATCTAGAAGCAGTGAGTGATCTTACGACCCAAGCGTTTTTAGCCGCGTTCTCCCGATTCTTTTCCAGGCGCGGGTGCCCCGCCGCTCTTTATTCAGATAACGGCACGAATTTCGTTGGAGCATCTCAGATGTTGAAAAAAGATCGGCGAGAATTTATGAGATCACTTCAGACCCAAATCATAACAACCCAAAGACATCAAGATTTGAAATGGCATTTTATACCTCCCGGTGCCCCACACATGGGTGGACTATGGGAAGCCGGTGTCAAAAGCTTTAAAGCACACTTGAAAAAGACATCTGCAAGTCAACGGTTCACGTTTGAAGAGATTTCAACACTACTTGCGCGAATTGAAAGTTGCTTAAACTCTCGACCCTTAAGTTCATCAAGTGAAAATTGTAATGATCTAACGTCTCTGACCCCAGGACATTTTTTAATTGGTACCCCGTTATTAACCCCAGCCGAACCTGATCTGAGTAACTCATCACTTAACATTATTAATCGTTGGCAAAAACTTAAAATATTGCATCAAAGTTTCTGCAGAAGGTGGAAAGATGAATATTTAAAGGAACTCCACAAAAGATATAAGTGGAAAAACCCTCAGAAAAATATCGAAGTATACGATATCGTAGTCATACGACATGAGAATTTGCCCCCCAACGAATGGAGCCTAGGTCGAGTCACAAAAGTGTACTCTGGTTCCGACTCCAGAACTCGTGTTGTTGATATTCGGACGGCAAAAGGAACTCTGACCAGACCAATTACAAAGGTTGTGGTTCTACCTTCAGAATAATTCAATACAAAAACAAACTCTTACTCTGTCCATTATTGTCACTGTAAAATCAATCTACCCCTTTCCTTTACAGGTATCATGGCTCCTAACAACTCTAAGAGTTCACACAATCAACGCATAAACAACAATAAAAGGCACTCAAGGAATAACAACAATGATAACGGCAATAAAGGACTCATCAAAAACTCTAACAATAATCGAAGAGTACACAAAAATATCAAAACTGCACGAGGCAACAATAAGATCGACAAAAGCCGTCACAATAACTTTAAAATAGTGACCTACATTGCAGCATGTGGTTTGTGCAAGCAGGATCATCGCTTGATGACTTGTCCAAAATTCAGGAACATGAACCTCGTGGCAAAATACGACGCTGTAGCGCGACTTAAATTATGCATAAATTGTTTAGCCATGTCTCATGAGACACGAAGTTGCATCAGTAGTCATAGGTGTTCCATTTGCAAAGCGAAACACCACACAAGCCTGCATGGACATCCTCGTTTACGAATGACGGATCATTACTCCCACGATACCCACCCATGTACATCAGCACCATTCCAACGGCAAACACTGGTTCCTACTGCTATTATTAAACTGTATCACGGAAAAGATTGGCACTTCATACGAGCACTCATCAACCCCTGCCGAGCCATAACTATAATTGCAGAAGAGTTAGTCGATCAGCTTCGTTTAGATGTAATACCAATGGAAGGAAATCAATGGTGTAAAGTTACAGTAGGTTCCCGTTACGACGAGCAGTTTAAGTGTAAAGTTCAAACACTTGTATCAACAGAGCTTCCCAAAAAACTATATAAGATAGATATCGACGAAAGCGTCATGCTACGATTTGAACACATGTTCCTAGCAGATCCCCAAGCAACGTCGTCAAAGGTTATCAAAATGGAAATTGGTGCGGATATTTTCCCACGCATACTCAAGGCTGGTATATATGCAGGTGACCACGGCCTCGCGGTGGCTCAGAGTACTGCATTCGGTTGGACGCTGTCTGGCCCGTGTGGACTTTGAGTCCAAACACTTCATATAACTTTCATAAAACCCAAAAATATTCTTATTCCGTACTGAATTAAATAAAATGAATTTATCTAAACTTACTTAAAATACATGAAGTATCTTTTTATGAACCAAATTAATACCTTTTTGTTGCAGACACTGCAAGGCTGGCGGAATGTTTACGTCAAACGTAAACTAACGTTGACTAAACACGTCCATTCGTCCTTCTCGTTATTATTGGCACGACCTCTGACAGTTCTTGTTCGTCTAGCTCGTTTCGGAAACATCAACGTTGCGCCAGCGTCACTCGTTCTGTTCGTCTCTGAATAAAGAATCAGCAAGTTTCACCCACCCACAAATTCAGCAAAAATATTGGAAAGCGACGATCGAAGACATCATTAACTTCTAAAAAATACTCACCAATCAACAAACTCAACAACCTCAGATTCTACAATCCTCATCATCTCGATTCATCATCATTTCACCATAATCATCAATCCTAATCATATCATCAAGGTATATTGTTAGCATACATAAAAAATATCAAAGTGTAGCATAAATTGTGTCAAACAACAATAACCCAAAATACTAAGAATTTATGTAAAAATTTATGTAAAAGAAAAAACCTATTTTGCTACAATTAAACTTCATGCATTTATCGGAAAATTAATCTTTTCATTTCTTTTACCGCCAATTTGAACCAACTCTCGTTCATAACCCGAACAATATCATCATCATCATCATATCATCATCATCATCATATCATCATATCATCATATCATCATCATCATCATATCATCATCATCATCATATCATCATCATATCATCATCATCATATCATCATCATCATCATCATCATATCATCATCATCATATCATCATCATCATATCATCATCATCATATCATCATCATCATCATATCATCATCATCATATCATCATCATCATATCATCATATCATCGTCATCATAATCATATCATCATCATATCATCATCATCATCATATCATCATCATCATATCATCATCATCATCATCATATCATAATCATCATATCATCATCATCATATCATCATATCATCATCATCATATCATCATCATCATATCATCATCATCATCATATCATCATATCATCATATCATCATCATCATATCATTATCATCATATCATCATATCATCATATCATCATATCATATCATCATATCATCGTATCATCATATCATCATATCCTCATATCATCATATCATATCATCATATCATCATATCATCATATCATCATATCATCATATCATCATATCATCATATCATCACATCATCATATCATCACATCATCATATCAACATATCATCATATCAACATCATCATCATATCATCATCATCATCATATCATCATCATCATATAATCATCATCATCATATCATCATCATCATCATCATCATATCATCATCATCATCATATCATCATCATCATCACATCATCATCATCATCATATCATCATCATCATATCATCATCATCATATCATCATCATCATATCATCATCATTATCATATAATCATCATATCATCATCATCATCATATCATCATATCATCATCATCATCATCATCATATCATCATCATCATCATATCATCATCATCATATCATCATCATCATCATCATCATATCATCATCATATCATCATCATCAT
Source organism: Dichetophora obliterata (assembly GCA_963920525.1). Lineage (NCBI taxonomy): Eukaryota > Metazoa > Arthropoda > Insecta > Diptera > Sciomyzidae > Dichetophora > Dichetophora obliterata. The sequence continues at coordinate 144,406,103 of OY986437.1, forward strand.
CATATCATCATCATCATCATCATATCATCATCATCATCATATCGTCATCATCATCATATCGTCATCATCATCATATCATCATCATCATCATATCATCATCATCATCATCATATCATCATCATCATCATATCATCATCATCATCATCATCATCATCATCATCATATCATCATCATCATCATATCATCATCATCATATCATCATCATCATCATATCATCATCATCATCATCATCATCATCATCATCATCATTTCATCATCTTCATCATATCATCATATCATCATCATCATCATCATCATATCATCATATCATCATCATCATCATATCATCATCATCATATCATCATCATCATATCATCATCATCATATCATCATCATCATCATATCATCATCATCATATCATCATCATCATCATATCATCATTATCATCATATCATCATCACCATCATATCATCATCATATCATCATCATCATATCATCATCATCATCATCATCATATCATCATCATCATCATCATCATCATCATTTCATCATCTTCATCATATCATCATATCATCATAATCATCATCATCATATCATCATATCATCATCATCATCATATCATCATCATCATATCATCATCATCATATCATCATCATCATCATATCATCATCATCATATCATCATCATCATAATATCATCATCATCATCATATCATCATCATCATCATATCATCATCATCATCATATCATCATCATCATCATATCATCATCATCATCATATCATCATCATTATCATCATCATATCATCATATCATCATCATCATCATATCATCATCATCATATCATCATCATCATATCATCATCATCATAATATCATCATCATCATCATCATATCATCATCATCATCATATCATAATCATCATATCATCATCATCATCATATCATCATCATCATCATTATATCATCATCATATCATCATCATCATCATATCATAATCATCATCATCATATCATCATATCATCATCATCATCATATCATCATCATCATATCATCATCATCATATCATCATCATCATCATATCATCATCATCATATCATCATCATATCATCATCATATCATCATCATCATCATATCATCATCATCATCATATCATCATCATCATCATCATCATATCATCATCATCATCATCATTATCATATCATCATCATCATCATCATATCATCATCATCATCATATCATCATCATCATCATATCATCATCATCATCATATCATCATCATCATCATATCATCATATCATCATCATATCATCATCATCATCATATCATCATATCATCATCATCATATCATCATCATCATCATCATCATATCATCATTATCATCATATCATCATCACCATCATATCATCATCATATCATCATCATCATATCATCATCATCATCATCATCATATCATCATATCATCATATCATCATCATCATCATATCATCATCATCATATCATCATCATCATATCATCATCATCATCATATCATCATCATCATCATCATATCATCATCATCATCATATCATCATCATCATCATATCATCATCATCATCATATCATCATCATCATCATATCATCATCATCATCATATCATAATCATCATATCATCATCATCATCATATCATCATATCATCATCATCATCATCATCATCATCATCATATCATCATCATCATCATATCATCATCATCATATCATCATCATTGTTTACGTGAAACACGTAAACACCGTGTATATTAAACACGTCATCTCGATCTACTCGCTACAAGTCGCACGAGCGCTGACAGTTGTCGTTCGGCAACAGCAAGGTTGCGCCAGCGTCTTATATATTTTTATTCGTTCAGAATACGTAAAAAGTAAGAAGATCATCGTTAAAACCCATCAACGGCAACAACCCACCCATCCAGAAGAAAAAGACATTACCATGGCAAACTCAACAAGGAAAACTACAATCAACGGATCAACAACCAGTAAATACAAACACCCAACAACACGTCAAAACACACTTATTTATTTAAAACAAGTGTTTTACTAAAAGGTATAAATAAAACATAAATTGTTCCTAAACCACTCTAACCCATTTGTTTCTCTTTTTCCGCCAATTGCACCCACGGTCGTTCGCTACCCGAACATTTGGTCCACACGAGCCGTATAGCGAAACCAGCACCCAAAAATTGGCCAGGAAAATTGTGCGACTCCAACGTCCACAACAAAGAGACCCGCACAACAAGTGAACAAAACACCGCACCAGCAAAGAAAAGCAAAAGCGAGCAATAAACACTCTTGGAACACACAAAACTCCACCCAACCCTACCCAATTAAAGAAAATAGTGAGTAAACAAATATTCATCTTTATTCAGTGCCATAATTTCATAATAAATAAATTAACAAAAAATATATGTGCACAAAAAGTCAAAAGTCTAAACTACACACAAACGCCGAAGAAAAAACTGCACGAACAAATTTTCGTCACAACAAAACACACCGGCAAATAGTTTCATTTATTTTAATAATTTAAGACATTAAAATACAAAAAAGTTCACAAATATTACAAATATTTCACTAAACACTTTTAAAATCACATATTGTGGATAACAAATTAAAAATAAAATTATATTAATTTTGCTCTGCAAGCTTGCACTGAGTTAAAGATTTCGCAGCTGATTTAGTTGTTGCTAACTTCTTTGCTCGTTACCCACCCACTCTTTCGTTTATGTGTATATACATACGTACATACACACTCTTTAAACAATAGAAAAGGTTTCTCATTTGGTGTTGCCACATCGAGAAAAACTTTTGTGATACCCTATCAAAAAAAAATTTACCCGGGATTTTTAAAATTTACCCGATATTGTTAAAAATTTATTTTATTTGAAAATTTTTTTAACCCATTGTGATTCCTTAACCCATTAAGGACCCTTAACCCTTTTTTAACAATTTTTTTTCAATTTTTCTGGAATTTTTCGGCGATTTCAGTATAAATTAAATTTTAAACTCAAAATTTGCAAAATTTTTGCTTGCTAACCCATTAGCACCCTAAATACAAATTAATTAAAATCTTATTTTCTCTCAATAAAAGTAATTGGTGAGACCCTTAACCCAAATATTACTCTAAATTTGAGATTTTTTTAATAAAAGTTTTTTTTTAACCCATAAAATTTTTAAACCTCTACCACCCTTAACCCTTAAATCGCAAATTCTTAAAATGTCGCTGACCATATATGTTAATTTTTCAAATGACATTATGGAGTTGGAAGAGTGGCATACTAATACCCAACTCGCAGATCGGACTTCTCATGTGCTGGAAGTGCAAAAAAAGCAGCTGCAATATTTGTTCGACAAATTTCAGGCAGCATACGAAACTGTGCGGGAAAAGCCTGAAGACCCACAAGCGCCTTCGAACAAGGAAAAATTCAAGGCAAGGTACCGGAAGACGTACCAAGCATATGTTAACTGTTATGCCTCAATAACAGAGCATATTGAAATCATGAAGGCTATAGAAGAAAAACCCAAAACTTCACCCTCGAAATCGACCCCAGCTTCTGAAAATTACCCATCAATAAATCTTCCACCCTGCGACATTGACATTATCAATGGGGATTATGCCACATGGCCAACGTTTAGGGACCTGTTTACGGCCCTATACATAAACAATACACGATTAAGCAACGTTGAAAAACTTTTCCATTTGCTGCAAAAAACCCGCGGCGATGCTAAGGACATAATAAAAAATGCCCCATTGACAAATGAAGGATTTTTATGGCGTGGAGTAATCTCGTCGACCAGTACGAAAATAACAGAATGCAAATAAACGCGCAACTCAAAACCCTCCTTAATTTGCCACAAGTTCTTATAGAGTCAGGAAGCTCTATCAAGACACTCCAAAGGACAATAAATAATTGTCTTTGGACACTAAAAACCCTAGAGATAGATACGGATAGTTGGGATCCTATCTTAGTGTACATTTGCTCTACCAGACTACCCAAGAGTATCTTAGAGGACTTTGAAAATTCTCTAATAGATAACTCCACAATTCCTGAATGGAAAAGTCTGGACAAATTTCTGGGCCATAAGTTTAAAACACTCGAATCGGTTGGCGACATTAAAGGTTTTGTCTACACAAAACCTAGTCAACCAAACCATTCCAGTAGCTCTGGACCCAGATGGGCAGAAAAGCGCATTAATTCGTACCACATAAATTTATCGGTTCTTGAGTCAAAACCCAACAAAATTCTGTCGTTACACAACACAATTAAAAGTAACGACTCTGTTGAAAAAAATCGAAAGAAGAACCCAACCCTAACAAAAAGAACTCACATTGTAAAGAACGTAAGATCTCGAGACATATTGCTATGACAGAATATCCAAAAGCAGAAGACTGGTCCAATAACCCATTTGGCACCACCCAAGACTTTAAACCCAAAAAGTCATCTGCCATAGCACCCAAAGAAATCAAACCCAAATTTTCTTCACTGCCACGAGCTCCTCGAATCATCGCCAATAACTCACCCACCCGTTGTTCTCACACGATAGATGGGAACTTCAATCAACCGACCAAGGAGAAAAAGGCGAAACGAGATAGGCTTAATCCACTTAGCAAGAAAAAACGATCTTCCGATAAATACACCCCGCTATTTACTCGGAATCCAATCTCGTCAAAAACAGCGATCCTAACCCAAGATCACTTTTTGGACTCGAGTAAAATAATTTAAGCCGAACCCGATATGAGAAACTCCACCCATAATAAAAGAAAATTTTACTCATTAAAAACGTAGTGGTTCTACCCTCCACTCAACTGTACTCTACCCTACCCTACTCTACCCTACTCTACCCTAATCGAAATAACAAGTGAGCAAATTACACTCGTATGTTATAAGATATGCACTGAATATTAAAAATTAATATTTGTATTTTACTCACTTAAAATATCTGTTTAGAACCCTACTAATCTTTTTTAGTTTGCAGACACTGCAAGGCGGGCGGAATGTTTACGTGAAACACGTAAACACCGTGTATATTAAACACGTCCGCTCGATCTACTCGCTACAAGTCGCACGAGCGCTGACAGTTGTCGTTCGGCAACAGCAAGGTTGCGTCAGCGTCTTATATATTTTTATTCGTTCAGAATACGTAAAAAGTAAGAAGATCATCGTTAAAACCCATCAACGGCAACAACCCACCCATCCAGAAGAAAAAGACATTACCACGGAAAACTCAACAAGGAAAACTACAATCAATGGATCAACAACCAGTAAATACAAACACCCAACAACACGTCAAAACACACTTATTTATTTAAAACAAGTGTTTTACTAAAAGGTATAAATAAAACATAAATTGTTCCTAAACCACTCTAACCCATTTGTTTATCTTTTTCCGCCAATTGCACCCACGGTCGTTCGCTACCCGAACAATCATCATATCATCATCATCATATCGTCATCATCATATCATCATCATCATGTCATCATCATCATATCATCATCATTATCATATCATCATCATTAACATATCATCATCATTATCATATCATCATCATCATCATTATCATATCATCATTATCATATCATCATATCATCATCATAATATCATCATCATAATATCATATCATAATATCATATCATAATATCATATTATAATATCATATCATAATATCATATCATAATATCATATCATAATATCATATCATCATATCATATCATCATAATATCATCATAATATCATCATCATAATATCATCATCATAATATCATCATCATAATATCATCATCATAATATCATATCATAATATCATATCATAATATCATATCATAATATCATATCATAATATCATATCATAATATCATATCATAATATCATATCATAATATCATATCATAATATCATATCATAATATCATATCATAATATCATATCATAATATCATATCATAATATCATATCATAATATCATATCATAATATCATATCATAATATCATATCATAATATCATATCATAATATCATATCATAATATCATATCATAATATCATATCATAATATCATATCATAATATCATATCATAATATCATATCATAATATCATATCATAATATCATATCATAATATCATATCATAATATCATATCATAATATCATATCATAATATCATATCATATCATAATATCATATCATAATATCATATCATAATATCATATCATAATATCATATCATAATATCATATCATAATATCATATCATAATATCATATCATAATATCATATCATAATATCATATCATAATATCATATCATAATATCATATCATAATATCATATCATAATATCATATCATAATATATCATAATATCATATCATAATATCATATCATAATATCATATCATAATATCATATCATAATATCATATCATAATATCATATCATAATATCACATCATAATATCACATCATAATATCACATCATAATATCACATCATAATATCACATCATAATATCACATCATAATATCACATCATAATATCACATCATAATATCACATCATAATATCACATCATAATATCACATCATAATATCACATCATAATATCACATCATAATATCACATCATAATATCACATCATAATATCACATCATAATATCACATCATAATATCACATCATAATATCACATCATAATATCACATCATAATATCACATCATAATATCACATCATAATATCACATCATAATATCACATCATAATATCACATCATAATATCACATCATAATATCACATCATAATATCACATCATAATATCACATCATAATATCACATCATAATATCACATCATAATATCACATCATAATATCACATCATAATATCACATCATAATATCACATCATAATATCACATCATAATATCATATCATAATATCATATCATAATATCATATCATAATATCATATAATATCATATCATAATATCATATCATAATATCATATCATAATATATCATAATATATCATAATATATCATAATATCATATCATAATATCATATCATAATATCATATCATAATATATCATAATATATCATAATATATCATAATATATCATAATATCATATCATAATATCATATCATAATATCATATCATAATATCATATCATAATATCATATCATAATATCATATCATAATATCATATCATAATATCATATCATAATATCATATCATAATATCATATCATAATATCATATCATAATATCATATCATAATATCATATCATAATATCATATCATAATATCATATCATAATATCATATCATAATATCATATCATAATATCATATCATAATATCATATCATAATATCATATCATAATATCATATCATAATATCATATCATAATATCATATCATAATATCATATCATAATATCATATCATAATATCATATCATAATATCATATCATAATATCATATCATAATATCATATCATAATATCATATCATAATATCATATCATAATATCATATCATAATATCATATCATAATATCATATCATAATTTCATATCATAATTTCATATCATAATTTCATATCATAATTTCATATCATAATTTCATATCATAATATCATATCATAATATCATATCATAATATCATATCATAATATCATATCATAATATCATATCATAATATCATATCATAATATCATATCATAATATCATATCATAATATCATATCATAATATCATATCATAATATCATATCATAATATCATATCATAATATCATATCATAATATCATATCATAATATCATATCATAATATCATATCATAATATCATATCATAATATCATATCATAATATCATATCATAATATCATATCATAATATCATATCATAATATCATATCATAATATCATAATATCATATCATAATATCATATCATAATATCATAATATCATATCATATCATATCATATCATATCATATCATATCATATCATATCATATCATATCATATCATATCATATCATATCATATCATATCATATCATATCATATCATATCATATCATATCATATCATATCATATCATATCATATCATATCATATCATATCATATCATATCATATCATATCATATCATATCATATCATATCATATCATATCATATCATATCATATCATATCATATCATATCATATCATATCATATCATATCATATCATATCATATCATATCATATCATATCATATCATATCATATCATATCATATCATATCATATCATATCATATCATATCATATCATATCATATCATATCATATCATATCATATCATATCATATCATATCATATCATATCATATCATATCATATCATATCATATCATATCATATCATATCATATCATATCATATCATATCATATCATATCATATCATATCATATCATATCATATCATATCATATCATATCATATCATATCATATCATATCATATCATATCATATCATATCATATCATATCATATCATATCATATCATATCATATCATATCATATCATATCATATCATATCATATCATATCATATCATATCATATCATATCATATCATATCATATCATATCATATCATATCATATCATATCATATCATATCATATCATATCATATCATATCATATCATATCATATCATATCATATCATATCATATCATATCATATCATATCATATCATATCATATCATATCATATCATATCATATCATATCATATCATATCATATCATATCATATCATATCATATCATATCATATCATATCATATCATATCATATCATATCATATCATATCATATCATATCATATCATATCATATCATATCATATCATATCATATCATATCATATCATATCATATCATATCATATCATATCATATCATATCATATCATATCATATCATATCATATCATATCATATCATATCATATCATATCATATCATATCATATCATATCATATCATATCATATCATATCATATCATATCATATCATATCATATCATATCATATCATATCATATCATATCATATCATATCATATCATATCATATCATATCATATCATATCATATCATATCATATCATATCATATCATATCATATCATATCATATCATATCATATCATATCATATCATATCATATCATATCATATCATATCATATCATATCATATCATATCATATCATATCATATCATATCATATCATATCATATCATATCATATCATATCATATCATATCATATCATATCATATCATATCATATCATATCATATCATATCATATCATATCATATCATATCATATCATATCATATCATATCATATCATATCATATCATATCATATCATATCATATCATATCATATCATATCATATCATATCATATCATATCATATCATATCATATCATATCATATCATATCATATCATATCATATCATATCATATCATATCATATCATATCATATCATATCATATCATATCATATCATATCATATCATATCATATCATATCATATCATATCATATCATATCATATCATATCATATCATATCATATCATATCATATCATATCATATCATATCATATCATAATCATAATCATAATCATAATCATAATCATAATCATAATCATAATCATAATCATAATCATAATCATAATCATAATCATAATCATAATCATAATCATAATCATAATCATAATCATAATCATAATCATAATCATAATCATAATCATAATCATAATCATAATCATAATCATAATCATAATCATAATCATAATCATAATCATAATCATAATCATAATCATAATCATAATCATAATCATAATCATAATCATAATCATAATCATAATCATAATCATAATCATAATCATAATCATAATCATAATCATAATCATAATCATAATCATAATCATAATCATAATCATAATCATAATCATAATCATAATCATAATCATAATCATAATCATAATCATAATCATAATCATAATCATAATCATAATCATAATCATAATCATAATCATAATCATAATCATAATCATAATCATAATCATAATCATAATCATAATCATAATCATAATCATAATCATAATCATAATCATAATCATAATCATAATCATAATCATAATCATAATCATAATCATAATCATAATCATAATCATAATCATAATCATAATCATAATCATAATCATAATCATAATCATAATCATAATCATAATCATAATCATAATCATAATCATAATCATAATCATAATCATAATCATAATCATAATCATAATCATAATCATAATCATAATCATAATCATAATCATAATCATAATCATAATCATAATCATAATCATAATCATAATCATAATCATAATCATAATCATAATCATAATCATAATCATAATCATAATCATAATCATAATCATAATCATAATCATAATCATAATCATAATCATAATCATAATCATAATCATAATCATAATCATAATCATAATCATAATCATAATCATAATCATAATCATAATCATAATCATAATCATAATCATAATCATAATCATAATCATAATCATAATCATAATCATAATCATAATCATAATCATAATCATAATCATAATCATAATCATAATCATAATCATAATCATAATCATAATCATAATCATAATCATAATCATAATCATAATCATAATCATAATCATAATCATAATCATAATCATAATCATAATCATAATCATAATCATAATCATAATCATAATCATAATCATAATCATAATCATAATCATAATCATAATCATAATCATAATCATAATCATAATCATAATCATAATCATAATCATAATCATAATCATAATCATAATCATAATCATAATCATAATCATAATCATAATCATAATCATAATCATAATCATAATCATAATCATAATCATAATCATAATCATAATCATAATCATAATCATAATCATAATCATAATCATAATCATAATCATAATCATAATCATAATCATAATCATAATCATAATCATAATCATAATCATAATCATAATCATAATCATAATCATAATCATAATCATAATCATAATCATAATCATAATCATAATCATAATCATAATCATAATCATAATCATAATCATAATCATAATCATAATCATAATCATAATCATAATCATAATCATAATCATAATCATAATCATAATCATAATCATAATCATAATCATAATCATAATCATAATCATCATCATCATCATCATCATCATCATCATCATCATCATCATCATCATCATCATCATCATCATCATCATCATCATCATCATCATCATCATCATCATCATCATCATCATCATCATCATCATCATCATCATCATCATCATCATCATCATCATCATCATCATCATCATCATCATCATCATCATCATCATCATCATCATCATCATCATCATCATCATCATCATCATCATCATCATCATCATCATCATCATCATCATCATCATCATCATCATCATCATCATCATCATCATCATCATCATCATCATCATCATCATCATCATCATCATCATCATCATCATCATCATCATCATCATCATCATCATCATCATCATCATCATCATCATCATCATCATCATCATCATCATCATCATCATCATCATCATCATCATCATCATCATCATCATCATCATCATCATCATCATCATCATCATCATCATCATCATCATCATCATCATCATCATCATCATCATCATCATCATCATCATCATCATCATCATCATCATCATCATCATCATCATCATCATCATCATCATCATCATCATCATCATCATCATCATCATCATCATCATCATCATCATCATCATCATCATCATCATCATCATCATCATCATCATCATCATCATCATCATCATCATCATCATCATCATCATCATCATCATCATCATCATCATCATCATCATCATCATCATCATCATCATCATCATCATCATCATCATCATCATCATCATCATCATCATCATCATCATCATCATCATCATCATCATCATCATCATCATCATCATCATCATCATCATCATCATCATCATCATCATCATCATCATCATCATCATCATCATCATCATCATCATCATCATCATCATCATCATCATCATCATCATCATCATCATCATCATCATCATCATCATCATCATCATCATCATCATCATCATCATCATCATCATCATCATCATCATCATCATCATCATCATCATCATCATCATCATCATCATCATCATCATCATCATCATCATCATCATCATCATCATCATCATCATCATCATCATCATCATCATCATCATCATCATCATCATCATCATCATCATCATCATCATCATCATCATCATCATCATCATCATCATCATCATCATCATCATCATCATCATCATCATCATCATCATCATCATCATCATCATCATCATCATCATCATCATCATCATCATCATCATCATCATCATCATCATCATCATCATCATCATCATCATCATCATCATCATCATCATCATCATCATCATCATCATCATCATCATCATCATCATCATCATCATCATCATCATCATCATCATCATCATCATCATCATCATCATCATCATCATCATCATCATCATCATCATCATCATCATCATCATCATCATCATCATCATCATCATCATCATCATCATCATCATCATCATCATCATCATCATCATCATCATCATCATCATCATCATCATCATCATCATCATCATCATCATCATCATCATCATCATCATCATCATCATCATCATCATCATCATCATCATCATCATCATCATCATCATCATCATCATCATCATCATCATCATCATCATCATCATCATCATCATCATCATCATCATCATCATCATCATCATCATCATCATCATCATCATCATCATCATCATCATCATCATCATCATCATCATCATCATCATCATCATCATCATCATCATAATCATCATAATCATCATCATCATCATCATCATCATCATCATCATCATCATCATCATCATCATCATCATCATCATCATCATCATCATCATCATCATCATCATCATCATCATCATCATCATCATCATCATCTTCATCATTATGATTACATGGCTCCTCAATTTGGTTCCGATTGTAGCATTTGCTATACCGATACCGATTCGCTTATTTATGAGGTGGCTTGTAAAGACTTGTATGAGGTCATCAAACGCGATTGCTTTATACACTTTGACACAAGCGACTATCCTATTGAAAACGTGTGGGGTATTCCTCAAGTCAATAAAAAAGTTTTGGGTCTCATGAAAGATGAGAATAATGGCAGTATCATGTATGCGATACGGGTAGAGGGTGAAGATTCAATCAAAAAATCTAAAGGTGTAAAAAGAAACATAGTCAAGACTAAAATAACGTTTAGTGACTATGTTGATTGCCTGAAAACAACGTTGAAAAGACAGTTCAACAAAATTTGATTCAGTCGCGGCAACATGAAGTAAGTTCAATCGTACAATCAAAAATTGCATTAAGCCCTCACGATAATAAGCGGTTTTTGATAGCAAATAGTAATGAGACATTGCCGTGGGGTCATTTCAGCATTATGGATTAAGAATAATATTACTTTTATAATAAATGCTTATTTTTAAGATTTTAAATTGTTAAAGATATATGATTAAGAAGAAAAAAATAAAATTTTTATAACGTTATACAAAATATATATGTTTTATTTTTTTAAACTTTACTCTGCTGTTGGAATTTTATAATAATCACTAGTATGGGTAAGTATCTGATGTTGATGATGATTGTGATGACTTAGAATGAAACAAAATGGATTTTAAGTATTTTATTTTTTTTTTTCTTTATTCTTTCAGCCTATTTTCGAAAACAAAAACTTCAAACATAAATGTCCACAATTTATTGTGTTAAAATTTTGATATCTTGTATAATTATAGTTTATATCTTTCCCTAAATATTTTATTATTTCCTTTGGTGGTTGTAAATTTCCAAAGCTGTCAAAATATTCAATTTGATTATTGTTTTTCCAGTATGCTACCCAATGTGTGCCGGAGCCCTCTGATGTATCGAGATTAATTATCCCGCACTCTTTTTTAAGGAAGAGTATCACACATAAACACTCCTCTAAAATTTGGAATATCTTTAGCATATTTTCTTATATCTACATCAGTAAGCGCTCTTTTAGGTAGCTGCATTAAAAATTTTGTTGATAAGACTTTAAATAAAATCCAAATCCTTTTTTATATGGTTTTAAGATCATGCCTTTTCGCATTGCAATAGCTTCCATTTTACTATTATGCCGTTTTGCTTCATTTAACTGCTCTTTTCCAGTTTTTACTGCATTGATTGCTTTTGTAATGCCAGATACTCCACCAGCTAGACCACCAAGAGCACCAAGGGCAGCGAATATAGGTGCAAGCGGGAGAAAACCTCTAGATTTAGGTAGCGGAATAACTCGAGGAGTCTTAATCAGAGACTTTTTCCCCTTGAAAATATTGTTTACAACTTTTCTTGATATTTTAACTGCATCATCCAAGTTTTTAGTTTTCTTAATTCTCATTTTAGCACTTTTTAAGGCGTGTCTAAATAGGCGATGTCCATTTACTTGAGGAGATCTCGCCGTTTTACTGGTAACGTTACCCATACTAAATTTTGTTTTCGCTTTCATTGCGTTAGTAACAAGCCAAGCGTTTGATTTTTCAGCAATACTACTATCACTTGCGGTAACTCTTTGCCAAGCTTTTTCAGACAAGATTCTATCAGCAATATACCTTTTTTCCAAAGCTTTATTGCTTGAGTATAATATATCGTGTTGTTTGCAAGCAGCATCCAAAAGATTGATTCCTTGATCGCATCTAGCCAATCGCTTCTTTAATTTAGAACCGGGTCCACAAAACTGATATCCAGGTAAATGCAGTTCAATGGGAAGTTTATCGATTAAACTATTGATGAAACCTTTCCCAATGAAGGATGGACTAAGACTGATTGTCTTTTTATAAAAAATTGTCATTAGTATTTATTATTTTCCAAGTAAAGGTTGAATGGAAAGTGAATTAAAATAAATAAAAGGACCCGATTATATATGAAAACAATTAGTAGTTTACAATATGCGATTCTTAAAACAACATTAGTCAATTAACGTAAAGAATATTGATTCAAAGTTAAATTCATCAAATAGAACACGGCACAGCTCATTACTGCCGAACTCTATTCGTGGTCTTATTATTGGACCCTCAAATTGTGGGAAAACAAATGTGATGATTAGCCTTATTGAAAGTCCTAATGGACTGAAATTTCAAAGTATTTACTTATACTCAAAGTCAGCACAGCAACCAAAATATCAATACTTAGAGCGTCTAATTAAACCTATAAAGGGGGTATATTTTTTAATCATTTTCTAATAATGATGACGTCATATCTCCATATGAAGTGCAGCCCAACTCAATATTTATATTTGATGATGTAGCTTGTGAGAAACAAAATCATATACGCTCATACTCTGCATGGGACGCCACAAGGATGTTGATAGCTTTTACTTATGTCAAACTTATACACGTATAACAAAACACCTAATTCGCGATAATGCTAATATGATTATAATATTTAAACAGGATGAGATGAATATAAAACACATTTATAGCGATCATGTTGGTTCTGATATGTTTTTTAAGACATTTCATGACCTATGTTCAAAGTGTTGGAAAGAAAACTATAGCTTTCTAGTTAAAAACAAGGATGATCCCATAAATAATGGACGCTATAGAAAGGATTCAATGTTTATATTAGTCTATAAAAGGAAACAGTATAGATATTTTAAAGTCAGTACAACAAATGCTTCTTAACGGATAACTATAAACAGCTAACTGCTTAACTGATAACACTAAACAGCTAACTGCTAAAAAGCTAACTGCTAAACAGCTAACTGCTAAACAGCTAACCGCTAAACAGCCAACTGCTAAACTGGGCTATACTGTTAAACAACCAACCGTTAAACTGGGCTATACTGTTAAACAGCCAACCGCTAAACTGGGCTATACTGTTAAACAGCCAACCGTTAAACTGGGCTATACTGTTAAACAGCCAACCGCTAAACTGGGCTATACTGTTAAACAGGAAACTACTAAATACACCAACTATCAATATGAATAAAAACCCAAATCTAGTGAGCAATCTTATTAAAACTAGAAATATTTTGAAAAGGAAATATAAAAGTCTTCAGCTCGGAGAAGCTGCAAATGATGAGCTCTTAGAAAAAACTTTTGAGCCAATATCAAAACCATTAGAAGATATAATTCAATCGGCTAATAGCAAGAGAACAAAAATATTCGGATAACTCTTTTAAGGATAATAAAGTTACTACCAGCACACCATTTAAAAAGAGCAGGTATGATATTAATACATTTTCTCCAAGCCTTGATAGACAGGAAATCGATAAAAGTTTATCCACTTTTAAGTCATTTGATGCTGATAATGATGATACTCATGATGATGATAATGCTGATAATGATTTGGAAAATGATGATGTCACCATTGCAATAATTCCGGATCAAAGTATTCAATTCAATTTATCAAGAGTTCATTTAAAAAAATTCGATAAAGTCTATGGTCCTCACAAGGATAAAAATCAGATATGGAGATTGGGTAATGAACCAATTACTTTTGATTCAGCCAATGTAAATGTAGGTAACTCACAATGGCCCTTCACACCAGGCTTATATGAACTATTAGTTTACAAGGAACCAATTTTAATGACTCAGATTTAAATACTTATGAACAAATATTAGAGATGACTAATGCTCATATACGAAATAACAGCATAAATGGACAAATTAATGGAAATCGTTCAAAAAAATATACAACGATTATTAAACTATTTAAATAAAAATTTTATAGAGGCGAAGGTTTGATGAAGTTGAGTACAAAAAAATCAAATTATGTATATTGGGATGACCCCAACGAGTGGGTTGATAGATTGCGTCTTTTAATAGCATCATCAATAGCTGGTCACTCGAATCATAATAATGAAATACTCTCAATTATTGAGGAGCTTAGAGAAGCAAAGATTATTGTATAAATAGACTACAAAATATAGCATAATCAATATACATAAGATGCCTATCAACAAGTTTGGACATTATATGGGTAGCTCTGAGAGATATCAAAACCCACACCAAGATTCATTTAGATAGCGATCGTCATTTCAACTTCAACTCACGTAGAATAAAAAAATATTGCTAATCCTGTATTGGAAAACGATGCTGTGAATAAAATTTATTTAAAAAGCTATTTTGAAAAAAATAAAGAAACTATTGAATACATTTTATTTGGAGAAAACTTCGAAAGCAGAGGATCGTTTTCATGAATTAATACAGCAACAAAACACATCGCTTACGACAAAGCTTGCAGACTTGGAAGCAACGATAAATAAATCGATAAATAAAAGCTCTTACGCATACAATTGATGTAGCCGAAGAACGTTTTTTAAGAAAAATAAAAGGCTATTACGATTTTTGAACGAGAAAGTAAACCGTGTTGCAGATCTTGTTGAAATGGGCGCTTATTCAAAGTACAACAAAGACTGTCGGTTTATTTTAACAGTAATAGACACATTTTCAAAGTTTGCTTTGATTGTTCCCGTAAAATCCAAAGGTAGTGAAGATATTACTAATGCAATGATATCCGTTTTTTCGCTAAAGAGGACACCAAAAATCTTGCAAACAGATAATGGCAAAGAGTTTTATAATAAAAAATTTCAAAACCTGATGAAAAAACATAATATTAATCACTTTTCTACATATAGCATCATGAAAGCCTCTATTGTAGAACGATTTAATAGGACCATAAAAGGTATGATATGGAAAAAATTTAGCTTACAAGGGAATTATCAATGGATAAACATTTATAAAGATTTAATTAATGAATATAATAACAAAAAGCATAGAACCATTGGAATGGCTCCATAGTCGGTCAGCACAAGAAATGAAGGCTCTATACTAAAACAAGCTTATAATCATCCTAAAATTTTTAAAAAAGGTAAACTAAAAATTGGCGACCACGTTCGAATTAGCAAATATAAGCATATTTTTGCAAAAGGATATACTCCAAACTGGACAACTGAAGTTTTTAAAATTCGCTCCATACGAAACACAAACCCTGTAACATATTTATTAGACGACTATAAAGGAAACCCTATTCTTGGCGGATTCTAAGAACATGAAGTAATGACACATTTTCCGAATACGTACTTGATTGAAAAGGTTATTAAAACAAAGGGGCAGCAAGCTTACGTTAAATGGTTAGGATTTTCCAGCCATCATAATTCTTGGATTAATAAAGATGAACTAAAACACCTAAAATAGTAAAGATAAATATCTGTACTTAATAAAGAAAAACATTTTATTTTTTTTTTAATAATGAAAATTATTAAATAATTCATTCTTTCATTCTTTAAAATACGTTTTTTTCTGCAACAACACATGAGCCATCTTCATCTTCTCCAGAACTTTCATATAAGTTGTTGTTGTTGTTGCTGTAGAAACCGAAATTTATATTTTCCTTCTTCTTCTTTTGAACTATTAAGGAAAATATGCCATGCATATCTTTGGTTTTCAGTAAATTGTGTGGAGTATCATTTAAGTAGTCCATCTGATTCATAGTAATAATCAGAAATCTTTTCGGTAAATAAATGTAAAATTCTTTATTTACAAGACATCTGATACTTTCACCATATTTTGTATCTATTCTCTCGATTCTGTTGACTTCATGAGGGAAGTTCACTTCCATATCCTTTATAGGTAAGAAATTAATACTAGGATTTTGAAAAAGATTTTGTAAACCGGCTTTCATAACGTTTTATGAATAACATTTTATTCTTTAAACTTTACGCTGTGATAGGTACTTTTAAACTGATTCTTAATATTCTAAAAATGGTCTTATGAGGCATATTGCATCATATTATTTAACGATTTCTTATCAGTTGTCGCTATTTACATCCGGTTATTTGGTAATTTCTTATAAGTTGCGGGTAAATGCGTATATAAAATCATTACTTTTTATGATGAATGCATGTATGTATGTATATATTTTTGTAAGTATACACATTTTTGTATAATATACACATATATACTTACAAAAATATATACATACATACATGCATTCATCATAAAAAGTTATGATTTTATATACGCATTTAACCGCAACTGATAAGAAATTACCAAATAACCGGATGTAAATAACGACAACTGATAAGAAATCGTTAAATAATATGATGCAATATGCCTCATAAGACCATTTTTAGAATATTAAGAACATATGAAATATTACAGGATATGATGAAATACTATGGTATGTCAGGAGAAGTTAGAAAGAATAGTAAATATGTATGACTACATGATTCTTATTTTATAGAGACGTGTGCAAGATATAAATAGAAAATGCTGTGATAAGAGCGATTTCAGTTGACTTCGTCTATTAGTCGGTGTCGGTTGTGTTAATTTGTTTGAATAATTGTACTTTTTGTTTGTTCATTATATTCTTAAACTGTCTGTTCGTGAATGTGTCACTGCACATGTGAATGTGTTCATTATAAAAAACAATAATTATTATTAACATAATAATAGCATTTGTGTTTTAATATAACATAATATAAATAATTTCAATTTAATTTTTTAAACATATTAACAAAGTGTTGTTGTTTTGCATGCTTGCTGTGTTTTGCTTTCCTCTTTGTGCAGTGATTTGTTTATCTTAGTCTCAGTGATTGTTGTTTTTGTTCTTTGTTTGAACTTAACTGTGCGCTCGTTGTGTTAAAATAATAGCCCTAAAAGCACATTTGGCATCTGCTTACTTTTTCAATCTTTAAACATGGAATATTTTTCTGTGGAAAATATTGTCGCTTGTTCTTTGAACGAGCTATGTAAATGTCAAAACATTCTGTACCCCATGTTTAGTTGTTCTGGTCCATGTGAGCAAATGTTTCATGCATCTTGTGCCGGTATTTCTAAATCATGTCTAGACGATTTAGTATCTGTACGACAGGTCTTCGCTGGTACTGTGCTTCGTGTAGGGCACTTTCCCCAGATGAACTTTATTCAAAAATAAAGCTTTTTGGGGAAAGTCTTAATACGTTAAATAACAATTTTAGAGAAATTGTCACATTTTTTAGCGAAATTAGAGCCGCACCCAGTACCAGCGTCTATGATGAAATATCTATTCCGGAAAATGTCCCACCTTCTTTGTAAACAGACTGTTTCTTCCGGGACTCAAACTATTATTTCATCAGAAAAAGACCATTCTATTTCAAAAAGAAAGAGGAAGAACAAAAATAAGAACAAAAATAAGCGTCGCAAAGCATCTTTGAACAAAAATACTCCAGTTTCTTCTTCGTAACCCACTTATATTTCTCCTTTGACTAATAGTCCAGTTTTATATCCGATTGAACCCAGAAATCATTTAAATTTAAGGGCAGTGTCAAAAAGGAAAAATTTATTTATTTCACGTCTTCAGCCTGACACAACTGTTGAAAACGTATTGACGTTTATCAAACATAACAACTTGTTGAGTCAAAACGACTTTTTTTCATGTAAAAAAATAGGGAATAAACCTTCCAACGCTTCCTTCATTCTCACAGTTCCAGCTGAAGAGTTTGCTAATGTTTTAAATTCTAATTTGTGGACCGATAATATATTCGTTTCAGAGTTTCTGCCTAAGAATAAGTCTAGAAGGACGACTCAACCTGTTCGTCAAACTCAAAAAAACTGAATAGGCTATCCCTTTACTATCAAAATGTAAGGGGACTACGCTCTAACACGCGAGACATATTTTTAATGTCTCAAAATTTGTCTGAAGATATTATCACATTGACTGAAACGTGGTTAAATGGAAGCATTATTGACTTGGAATTGTTTGATAATAGTTTTGAAGTACAGGGTTGCCATTATTCGAAGCGCCCATTTTATTTTTAAATAAATCAAAGAAACCACAATTTTTTGTCTGTTCGTCATGAATATCATTTAATTGGGTGCAAGTAGATTTGCTTACATTATTTCTTGAATATGATATCTCGTAAATGGTCGCTATTGGCCTCTACGACATATTGGGCCCGTTTTGCAGCATTTTCCATGGTTTTCTTCAACATTTCGATGGGAATGGCGGTTATTTCCCGACGGATGTTGGTTTTCAGCTCTTCTAGGGTCTTTGACTTGTTGACGTAAACCTTTGATTTCAAATAACCCCACAAAAAGAAGTCTGGAGGCGTTAAATCTGGTGATCTTGGCGGCCAATCGAAATCACCATTTTTTTACATCAAACGGCCAGGGAACAATTGCTTCAAAAAATCGATTGTAGTGCGGCTTGTGTGTGGTGGATCGCCGTCTTGTTGAAACCAGTAGTGCATGATACGCTTTCGACGAACGATTGGCATGAAAAAATTGTTTATCATATCGCGATAACGCTCCTGATTGACAGTAACTCTGTGGCCATTATCATCTTCGAAAAAGAACGGCCCAATGAG
Organism: Dichetophora obliterata; assembly: GCA_963920525.1. Lineage (NCBI taxonomy): Eukaryota > Metazoa > Arthropoda > Insecta > Diptera > Sciomyzidae > Dichetophora > Dichetophora obliterata. The sequence goes on from OY986437.1 coordinate 144,427,621, forward strand.
CATTTTAGCACAAACGCCGCACCAAACAGTGACTTTTGCATCGTGAAGAGGTACCTCTTGAATCTCTTGTGGATTTTCAGTGGCATAAATACGGCAATTTTGTTTGTTCACCGTTCCGTTCAACTGAAAATGAGCTTCATCGCTCATTGAGTTGAGTTTTTACTATTGACTTGTTTTGTTGAATGTGAATTTCAACAATTTTAGAGCGGTCGCGTGGCGTGTACTATTCCATTGTAAACATTTGCTTGGAATGACGCTTCAAACGCGGTATGTCATTAGTCGATTTGGCATCACTGCGGAAAGTTACAGTGTTGCCAGATGGGCGCTTCGAATATTGACAACCCTGTATATAGAAAAGACAGATACGCTGGCAATACTTCTACTGTCGGTGGTGGTGTCTTATTAGCTGTTAGAAACTCTTTCGTTAGTTCCATTATCGATATTCCCTGCTCTTCTAATATCGAACTTATATGCATTAAGGTTGCACATTGTAATTCTAATGTATATGTAGTTAATGCTTATGTTCCTCCAAAGAGCAGTGTGGAAATTTATGCAAGCCTTGCGGATTGCATAGAATACGTTATAAATATTCTTGACGTTAGTGACGACATTTTATTGTTGGGCGATTTTAATCTGCCTGACTTGAAATGGGAGTCTTCAGACGATGATACATATTTTTGTGCATCTAATTCGAAGACACGACAAGGGCATATATTTGTTGATAGTTTATGTTCTGACTTACAACAAGTAAGTTGTGTTTATAATAGTCGAGAAAGACTTCTTGACCTGGTCTTCACTACAGACTGTAACAACGTGATTGTTAAGAGGGCCCTTCATGCTCTAACTTCTGTTGATGAAGTTAGACCATCCACCACTGAGCATATGGTACAAGTCCGACAGGGAAAATATGGTGAATTCCAATTCAATAGATAAAGTTTATGAATTCAATTTAAAAAAAGCTGACTTTCTGGAGTTGAATCATTTACTTCATATAAACTTAATATAATTTTAGAATATTTTAATGGTAATAATCTTGAAGATTCAATTAATTTTTTTATATGGAAATCTTTACTATGTTTTCGGAGTCCGTGCAGTATAGCCTCAAATTTGCGAAAAACTGTGCTTACCCTTGGTACACAAGGGAATTAAAGACTCTTCGCAACAACAGGAATAGGGCATGGAAGAAATATGTCTGTAGCTTAAACTTAAATGACCTAGAAACCTACAAGCGTTTGTTTCTGGATTTTGAAAGTTGCTCAGCTACCTTATATCAAAATTATTTAGACAATATTAAGCTGAGAATATTGTCTGATCCAAAGAAATTCTGGGGTTTCATAAACACCAAAAAAAAATCTGATGGATTCCCTTCATCATTTAAGACCTCTGACGGATTTACTGATGATCCCGTTATAATTAGTGGCCTATTTGCCACTCTCTTTAAAGAGTCATTCTGTTCAGACTCTTTTAATCCTGATGAAGATTATTTTGAATATATGAACTCTACACCCAGGGTTTCGTTGGACCCTATATCTTTTAATTCAGAGGATATTTTAAAGTATATTGGATCGATCGAAAAAGATTTTAATGCTGGACCTGATGGAATTCCTGCCGCAGTGTCAACGCAATGTGGTTCCGTTCTAAGCCAACCACTCTCCATATTATTCAATAAATCAATTAGGGAATGTAATTTTCCACCTTCTTGGAAAAAATCTTTTATAAGTCCTATTTATAAAAAAGGTTGAAGGAATGATGTAAACAACTATAGGCCTATCGCTAAACTCTCACCGATTCCAAAACTTTTCGAGCGGCTCGTGTATGATCGTGTGAAGATTCATTGTGGGAGGGTCATAACCAGGGTTCAGAAATTTTCACTCATGTAACAGAAATCTCCAACATAAATGTCAATAAACACTATTTGAAGCACACAACACACAATGTTATTTTCATTTCATTTTTGTGTGTAACGTAGTTATCGTGTTGTTGATCATCCAACATGAATTCTTCGTTTTAATATTTGCTTGTGCGTCACAAACTCAAACAATGATCGATCTCAACAATTCTCTGTGTTTCAGTTTTACACTTATGTTTGCGTCAAAATGTTCATGTTGGAGAATTCAGGCCTTTGTCAAAACCAAAACAAAGACAATTTTTCCAACATGAATAAGTGGTGTTTGCAAAATTGTCTTTGTTTGTGTCGGTCATTAAGATCGATCACTACCGTCGTGTGGCGTAAAAAACAAATGCTGTTCTGGTTGCTGTGCAGCGTATTGAATTGGTTTTTGGCCAAGTGTAGCAAATTTCGGCGTCAATTAGAAAATATTTTTAAATATTAAAATAATAACCTAATAATATGTTTTTTCAAGAGATTTAAACGTCATTTATCAGTGTTAAGGGGTCGCTGATTTCGAATCTAAAGTCAGATTGTTAAAATTCAAGATAGTGGATAGGGTTGCCACCTTAATTTTTTTTAGTTTTCTGAATTCGGGGCTGGCAAAATAAAAAATGGTACACCAAAAATGGGTCGCTGAACCCAAATCCGTTGTCAGAATTTCCAAATTATTAAATTTTGAAATAATAGGGTTGCCACCTAATATTATATCTTTTCAAGAGTTTTAAACGTCATTTATCAGTATTAAGGGGTCGCTGATTTCGAATCTAAAGTCAGAATTTTAAAATTCAAGATGGGGGATAGGGTTGCCACCTTAATTTTTTGTAGTTTTATGAATTCGGGGCTGGCAAAAAAAAAATGGTACACCAAAAATGGGTCCCTCAATCCGAATCCGTTGTCAGAATTTTCAAATTATAAAATTTTCGAAATTCGATATCAGCGACCCCTTAACACTGATAAATGACGTTTAAAACTCTTGAAAAGATATAATATTAGGTGGCAGCCCTATCATTTCAAAATTTCATAATTTGAAAATTCTGACAACGGATTCGGATTCAGCGACCCATTTTTAGTGTACCATTTTTTTTTGCAAGCCCCGAATACATAAAACTACAAAAAATTAAGGTGGCAACCCTATCCCCCATCTTGAATTTTAAAATTCTGACTTTAGATTCGAAATCAGCGACCCCTTAATACTGATAAATGACTTTTAAAACTCTTGAAAAGATATAATATTAGGTGGCAGCCCTATTATTTCAAAATTTCATAATTTGAAAATTCTGACAACGGATTCGGATTCAGCGACCCATTTTTAGTGTACCATTTTTTTTTGCCAGCCCCAAATTCATAAAACTAAAAAAAATTAAGGTGGCAGCCCTATCCCCCATCTTGAATTTTAAAATTCTGAATTTAGATTCGAAATCAGCGACCCCTTAATACTGATAAATGACGTTTAAAACTCTTGAAAAGATATAATATTAGGTGGCAACCCTATTATTTCAAAATTTAATAATTTGGAAATTCTGACAACGGATTTGGGTTCAGCGACCCATTTTTGGTGTACCATTTTTTTTTTGCCAGCCCCGAATTCAGAAAACTAAAAAAAATTAAGGTGGCAACCCTATCCACTATCTTGAATTTTAACATTCTGACTTTAGATTCGAAATCAGCGACCCCTTAACACTGATAAATGACGTTTAAATCTCTTGAAAAAACATATTATTAGGTTATTATTTTAATATTTTAAAATATTTTCTAATTGACGCCGAAATTTGCTACACTTGGCCAAAAACCAATTCAATACGCTGCACAGCAACCAGAACAGCATTTGTTTTTTACGCCACACGACGGTAGTGATCGATCTTAATGACCGACACAAACAAAGACAATTTTGCAAACACCACTTATTCATGTTGGAAAACTTGTCTTTGTTTTGGTTTTGACAAAGGCCTGAATTCTCCAACATGAACATTCTGACGCAAACATAAGTGTAAAACTGAAACACAGAGAATTGTTGAGATCGATCATTGTTGGAGTTTGTGACGCACAAGCAAATATTAAAACGAAGAATTCATGTTGGATGATCAACAACACGATAACTACGTTACACACAAAAATGAAATGAAAATAACATTGTGTGTTGTGTGCTTCAAGCAAATGTTTGTGAGTGAAGGTGTGTGAATATTCTGAACCCTGGTCATAACAACTCGTCAGCATGGATTTGTTACTGGCAGATCCACTGTGTCTAATATCCTCGATTTTACAACATTCTGCTTAAATTCAGTTTATTCTGGTAAACAGGTCGATTGTATTTACACTGATTTTAGTAAAGCATTTGATAAACTACCACACAAATTAATTATATTTAAACTAAAGTTAATGGGTTTTCCACAATTTTTTGTAAGCTGGATTCAATCGTATCTGACAGAGCGATCTTATCAAATACGATTTCGAGGTGTGTTGTCTGCTGAATTTATTGCTGCATCAGGTGTTCCTCAAGGTAGCCACCTTGGTCCACTTCTGTTTATTTTAGCCATTAATGATGTAACCCACATCATCAAATACTCTCATCTGCTCATTTATGCAGATGATATGAAAATATACAGAACAGTAGATTCTAAAGACAATTCAGTTCTACTCCAGTTTGATTTAAAATCCTTTGAAGTGTTCTAAAAATAATATGTTTCTTAATCCAGATAAATGCCAAACTATGACCTTTTCGCGAAAAAGGAATAATTTAATTTTTGATTGTAAGATAAAAGATACAGCTTTAAATCGTGCAGATTCTGTCAAAGATCTTGGTATATGCATGGATTCTAAGCTATCGTTTAGCGTTCATATTGATAGCATTTGTAAAAAAGCGTCTTCTATGCTCGGTTTTATAAAAAACTGGGCCAAAGAATTTAATAGTATGATTACAACTACAACGCTGTATTATTCAATTGTCCGTCCTCACTCAAGTCAAGTTTGGTCGCCAAGTTACAATGTACATGTTGAACGAATAGAAAGAATTCAAAAACGTTTTGTTCGGTTTGCTCTAAGGGGCTTAAGTGCAACTGACACTTTTAATCTTCCTCCTTATGGGGATCGTTTAAAACTATTAAAAATGCTATCTTTAAATGAGAGAAGGAAGTCTGCTGATATCGTCTAATTACAGCAACTCATAACTGGTGGGTTCGATTCACCGGAACTCCTAACTCTTATAAATTTTAACACTAACCGTAGAAGCAGTAGAAACGCTAATAATTTAATTTACTTACCTTTTAGTAGCACATATTATATGGCTACTGCTCCTTTACATCGCATGAGTACCTTTGTTAACAACTGTAGCTTTTTTGATGTTAACTTATCGAAAGGTCAACTCAAAAGTAGATTGAAAACTAATGTATGATTAGATCTATGTTAACGCATGGTTAGTTGTTATGTCTTGTGTTGTCCCTGAGCCCAACCCATATTATGGTGGGTAAATTTTTCTCACTTTGGATTGTTTTGGACCACTTTTATCTATGTATATCGTTGAGATATTTCAATGATATTAAGTTGGTTCTTAAGATAGTCTAATGTGGAGAAAAAGCGAAAAAGCTGTAGTAGCTGAACTCTATTATTATTGCATGATTTAGTTGTATTAGATTCTTCAGTAAAATATGTATTGGGGGCAAGTTTTAAGAAGTCATGATAAATACTGCACTTGTCATGCACAGTGGAAAACTTTACAAATAATAAATAGTTTTGAATATTATGTTGCAGGTGTTTCTAGCCGCAGAAGGAGGGGTTAGAACACAAATTTTTTTTCTCTTAACAGAGGCCAGCAAATGCCCACAAACATACCAACATTTGAATTTAGTCACAATCAGCATATACAAATTGATGTTACTGGTGGTATGATATCGTTAGATGGTACAGTCTATGAAGGTGGTTATAAAGATACAAATGTATAGTCATTCAAATCATCTTGCATTTTCCGTGAAATAGATGGATTTTTTGGAGGTATGGATAAAATACTTGGTAAGACCGCAGTCCGTCCGTCACATAAAAACCATACAAAAATCCACACCCAAAAGAAAAATTTGAATGATGAGAGTGAAACTATCAAATTAGTTGGTGGTGGTGGTGGCAGCTCAGTTGACCACTCATTTGAAGACGAGGATTATTAGATTAGTCTATAAATATGAACGTCAACTCTTATCATGTCATTTAAAAATATACCGTCGACAAAAGAACACATCTGTTAGAGAAAAAGAAAAAAATAAAATGAAAAATATTTTCATCATATTACTCACTTATTTTTGCATTGTACAAGTATTTTCAGCTACAGTACCAATTGATTTGAGTGAAAATGAATTTAAAAATACCGAGTTTGCTGTAAAATTACCTAATAATGATACTGTAAGCATACAACTAAATTTTAAACTTTTAAAGTTTAGTAAAGATTTAAATGGAAACGCTGAGTCAGCAACAGAAGTAGAACCTCAGTCGGCTGGAGAGGAAGAGCGCCAGCCGCCTATAGATCAATCGTTTACAGCTGATGAGGCTATTGAAGCATTTAGGCAAGACTTAGTTAAAACGGAGCAAAACATTGCCGGAATTATTGAAAGTTTACTACCATTTTACAGGCATTTTCAACTACAATACAAAGATAATATAAAATTGAGAATTCGCTGTACATATGATAGCAATTACTTGAAAAGTCGATTAAATATTTCGTATTTTGAATATCGTCAAGTTGAATACGATAGATTTTTAAGTAACGGTGAAATTGAGGTGGTTACTGAGGATGATACTACTTTCCGTTTTGATATGACATTAATCAACATTCAAGATTACAAACACGATTTGGAAATGGAAATATACTAAAATTTTATCAATCAGTTATAAATTTGCAGTCATCATGTTAAGAGGTCTTAATTATCAAAGAACGAATAATGAGTTTCGTGCTAAATTTTTAAATGATTTCTTAAATGAAGAAATACTTTTATGGCCTGAGCACAAGATTATTTTACAAAAATTAAAAGTTCGACTAGATGAATATGCACTATATAAGATAAAAACATCTAAATTTGGTGACCATTATAGCAATTGTGTATGGTCAAGGGATGAAACAACTTGTGGTCCTGATACATGTGGATGCTCCTTTATTGATGTATTATGGGATGATGCTTTGAATATAATAAACTTTTATTATAATATAAAAGTTCAAATTTTATCAAGTTTTCTTCAGTCAACATCGAGACCTACATAACACTTGATAATGTCTGAGGACAGAATTTTAGTTATAGATGTTCAAGGTTTCTACATCAATAATGAATTTAGTGTAAAAGAGATGAGTATTTTAGCGGATGATGACTCACAAGTTCTAACATTTATAATGAAACCGCCTCTTCAATATTCTATGCTGCGAAACATCAAGAGAAAAAGTTTCGTATAATTGGCTTTATAATAATCATCATGGGCTAAAATGGGAAGAAAGCAATTCAACTTTGGCAAATATTATAGCATATTATATAGCATATATTAAGGATGAAAATTTTATTTGTTACGTTAAAGGTTTAAGAAAAATTAAGTGGATTAAAAATTTGTTTAAAGATGAAACTATTTATCATAACTTAGATGATTTAAATTGTCCAAATTTAAAAACTCTATACCAAAATGGTCAAGCAATAAATGCTTGTAGCTATCATAAGAAACACTTTATCTGTGCTGAAAAAAATGTATTACTCCTGAAGAAGTTTATAAGTAAAGAGCTAAAATTATAAAAAAATTTGCGTTGTTATTAAGTACTTAAATTATATTAAATATATATCGATCATCAGTTCATTACGAAAACTCGACATGTCCATAACAATCTCTTTAAGCGGAACCACGTCAACTCTTATTGGAAAATATTTTCCACCAATTGAATTGGCTACAAAATATGTTTGCGGACTTGTAGACTTTGTAACATTTATTTCTATACCCAATGTAGATGTCTACAACAATTTATTTCATATCGGACCACATACTATTACAATACCAGTTGGTTCGTATGAGTTTGAGGTTATTGGGTTTTTCTTGGAAGCAGCGGTAAGAGACATTGATGCATCAATTTTCCTGGAAATTGAATCAAACAACAAAACTCTTAAAACTGAAATTGTGTCCTCTATGGATATAGATTTTTCAAAACCAAACAGTTTAGGACAGCTGTTGGGATTCAGTACAAGAAAGTTGATATTTAATGAGTTACCGTATGAGGATCGTATCGAAGTGATATCTTTAGAACCATTACAAGAAATAGAAAAAAAAACAGAATATATGCATATAGGTCAATCGGATAAGCCTACGAAAAATTTTGAGTCTGATTTACCTTTAAATATTACAAATATAAACACAATACGAATTGAATGTAACTTGACAACGGGTTCATATATTAATAACACATCAGTTCATACAATTCATGAATTTCCTCTGAATGTCTCACCAGGATATAAAATAAATGAGAAACCGCGAAATGTCATTTACTTACCCATCAACTGTCAACAAATAAACAACATAACGATAAGAGTCTTGAATCAAGACGGAAACCTTATAAATTTTCGAGGAGAAAAAATTTCCATAAGACTTCACTTTAAGCCTGAATAAAAATGATTATTTACACTAAGAACAATAAAAATGTAATTCAAAAAGAATTTCCAGTTACTCCTTCATCAACACTCAACCCGGGACATACAAAAAAGAAGCTGTTGACTGCAGTTAATATAGAATATTTAAAATCCTTGAGACTTAATCTACAAGCATGAATGAGATATTAAATGTCCTTCTAAAGCCAATATATGATAAGAGCATTATAAAAAAGAAAACCATAGTTACTCACCATATTTGAAATCTTTTAATAATAATGATGAGATTCGTATACCAATTCAAAATCAGGAACTCTTTGTCTTACCAAGTGAGAGTATGATTTACGTTCATGGCTTTATAGTAAAACATGAAGGAGGAAAAGATGTAGCAACAACAGGTGTGAAATTTAAAAATAAATTTGTTTCATATTTGTTTGACGAAATTCGATATGAAATTAATGGTTTTGAAGTTGATTGTACTCGCAATCTTGGAATTTCATCCACCATGAAAAATTTTACATCCTTGAATACAGCTGAAAGCAATGCATTAAAAAACGCCGGTTGGTGCTTGGAAGAGACTTTTGCATTGGAAAGAACCCATTTCAGTTGCTGTATACCTCTGAATATGTTGATGGGTTTTGCCGAAGATTATACTAAAATAATATTAAACTCGAAGCATGAGCTTATCCTTCAACGTTGATCATCAAATGAGAGATCATTTCATCCTACTAATGCCGCAGATCAATTAAAATTTACAATATTGGATATAATATGGAAAATGCCTCACATACAATTATCTGACTTTGCAAAATTGGAAATGTATAAGATAATAAACAACAAAAACCCCATTTTAATGTCATTTCGAAGTTGGGACTGTCATATAAATCGAATGCTTCCAAAAAGTACAAAGGTTTTATGGAATGTAAAACTAGCTTCACAAAATGAAATACCTAGATTTCTTATCATCGGTCTACAGAAGGAAAAAGGTAGAGAGGAAGGAAATATATTCGATCAATGCAATATCGCTAATTTAAAAATATATCTAAACTCTGATTCATATCCCTATGATGACTTGAATGGTCGCTTTGAAATGGGGCAGTATGCTGTTCTATATGATATGTATGTGAAATTTCAACAAAGTTATTATATGCGAGAACCTCAACCATTGCTAGATGTCGTTGGATTCAAGGCTATTGCTCCGCTAATTATTGTTGATGTAACACATCAAAACGAAGCAGTTAAAACTGGACCTATTGATATACGAATTGAATTTGATACCGAAGCAAACAAACCGATTCCAGATAAAACATCAGCCTATTGTCTAGTAATTCACGATCGTTTAATTGAGTACTCACCTCTAACCAGCGAAATCAGAAGAATTATTTAAGTGTGTGTGAATTATAAAAAGGTAACCAGTCATCATCCGATCTTTATTGTTGAAGGTATTTTGAATAAAGCCATCAACAAAATAAAATGAGGTTGAGATTGAGAGGGTATCATAAATTAATTTATTGCTACTACTGCGGTAGCAACTCGCACTTAGAGGAGAAGTATAAGAAGAAGAAGGAGGACTAAAAGTTAGCAAAATGGGCAAAGGAGCAAAAAGACGCTAAAAATAGGATTGGTAAAGGAGTAAAAAGATGCAGAAACAGAAGATAGAGCAAAATTATACTCGAATCTGAATGGTTAAATCAATTACTTTTTATGCATGTAATTATTACTTTTTAAACATGTAATTATCAAACTTTATGTATAACAAATCAATAAAAGAACAATAATGATTCATATATAAATCAACTCGTTTTGTTTTATTTATATCAGCATAGTTGAGTATGGTCATCGTTGCGATGACGCTTTCAATCTCTAGCTTAATTTATCATTAACCCAAGCCGCCGCCGCAGCCGACGTTGCTGCTTTCATACTTTGTCTTTACATTAGTCAACCAACTCATATTAAATTTATAAAATGCTTAACAACTACACTGCCCCTACACTGATAAGGGTATCATGAACATGTAGTTTTTATCTTGTTTATAATGTTTGCTATGAAGCTTGGGCTTATCTTCTTTAACTTGAAATTTGTAGCGACTTAAATTCATAAACATATTATATTAAACAAGCATAGAAAAAATATTAGTCTTCTACACTGTTTCCTTATCTTAAACTTTCGGTTTTTGGTCCGCTTATTACGCTTACTATGAAGCTGGGGCTTATCACCTTAAACTTGAAATTTTTGTAGCGACTTAAATTCATACACATATTAAACAAGCATGGGAAAAAATAAAAAAATATTTTACTTCTTCACTGTTTCCTTATCTTAAGCTTGCGGTTTTGGGTCCGCTTATTACGCATACTATGAAGCTGAAGGCTTATCATCTTAAACTTGAAAATTTTGTAGCGACCTAAACACATAAACATTATGCTTGCTATGAAGCTTGGGCTTATCACCTTAAACTTGAAATTTTGATTTATAGCAACAACAACACGCTTCAGCCATCCTACTTCAGCCAGCTTGACCAATCATAGCCCATCTAGATATCCGTCTGTCCGTCCATCCGCCCATCTTGCATGCTTATCTCCAATTTATAACGACAACAACACGCTTCAGGCACCAACTTGACGATCAACCGCGATGCCGACTGCGCAGTTTGCCACAATTTTGTGAATTTAAAGCCCATAAGGAAATACACGCGTTTTTGGTCCAGGACTGTCATAGCTACTCTACTGACCCGGTCTCTGCAATAAACTTCGAAGCTGGAATCAAATAGCTTCGTCGGCAAGAAATGAGATGTTAGCCATGTCTTAGTGAGAGCGATAACGTCGAAATCATGCGTGGCAGCGGAAGAGAACAAAATATTGGTCTTCGTGTGCAAACAAACGGTGTTATGGAACTATAGAGAAAATCTTCGTTGTTGATGACGACGATGCCTTTGTCGAAGTTTTTTGGCTTCGTCACAAATCGAGTAATTTTTAAGGAAAGCGAGCAAATTGTATTATCAAACGATTTATCAAAAAGTTAAGCAGGAATACATAATTAACATAAGTTAACAAATTTTAGGATTTTAACGTTAACATCTTTTTTAGTAAGCCTTGTGCATTTAAAAATTCAGGGTTAACATTAAGAGCGTTCGCTATGTAATTACACCGCCACTGGTGTTATGATGCACAACAAGGTATTCCCCAGAATATTGTCGTTGCACTAATGGCCAGCTCCCGGCACTGAAAGTTGATCCACTGCAACAACAAAGCGGGCGATCAACGCTCATTGCACTAGCGCAACAGCGACTAGGCGATCAGTTTTCATTTTATTCGAAGACAATAAAATAAAGCCAACAATTTACTTCTGCTGAAAATGTATTTCGGCACGAGCCGACCAAAGCAGAGGTAAATTAATTTTAATAATATTTTATTGTTGTAATTAGCATTAGCATAAACATTTTTGCTAAGCATGCGCGTTGTGTAATTTTCACAACGCGGAACATGTTTGTACGCTTGTTCAATTTAATGCTTGGTTACGAAATACGTATGAATGTATGCGTATTGGTAGTAATAATAAATAAATAATAAGTTTGCAAAAACTAGATTGAGAACATCATAATGATGATCCTACTGTAAAACAAGATTAAGCATTTAACAATTATGCTTACACAAGCATTACAAGATTAAGCATTGCCTTCCGCATCTTGCACAAACGCTAAGTAACATAATTATAGCTAAAATGAAGAATGTATGAAAATATCTGGTTATAAATATCTGGTCCACGCTAAAATAAAGGTCAGTTGTTCTTCAGCAAAAAGTGCGAGTATATTACTAGAAATTCTTCAAAACCGATCCAGCGATTGGAACCGGGAGTTCAAACTATACCGGAGAACGAGGCCAGCAGGAACCAGGAGGACAAACGTATAAACCCACGTATAAACCAACTCTCACACCTGAATGCACCTTTGGGTGGCGGCACCGAGAGGTTATTTTTTTTAATAGATGCCCGTAGCGTTTCTTAGCGCTGGCAACAATTATTAGGCAGGGTGCTGCCCGCAGCGTTTCTTAGCGCTGGCAGAAATTATTAGGTATAGTGTCGTTCGGCGACTGTAGGAACCTATGCGTGTCTTCTCAGAGAAGATACTACACTGGTTCAGACTGAAAATTAAATTTTGATAGATGAATGTATTTAAAGTTTTGCACTTCTCGAAGAGTGTCACACATGGGAGCAGTACATGGTTTGTTTGCTTCAGTGTGGGTAGGAGACGCAACAGCATCAGCAAAGAAGCTGCTTTCTACAGGCGCTTTCCGCAGCAATATAGTAACGAGAATGTGACATCAGCTCATCAGTACTCGCTACCGTTGGCAATATAAGTGTAGAAGAAAAACTAGCAGAAGAAGCTAGCTGATTGCAGTTCGATGCTGCTGAACCCGTTGGTGCAGGACACAAGTTTACAACAGCAGCAACAGGATTAGCTGCTGAAGTTAATATGCTCTCACTTTGAATTTCAATTAAATCGTTAACAGATGAAGAGTCTTGTTGAAGCACATGATGAGTCACCCTATTGTCGGCTGGCAATAATGACGATGACAGGTGATTGACCTCCATCAATCTCTTCGGCTCTGTTCGCGTCCTACTTGCAGCAGGCTTAGCGGCGGCGGCATAAGGAGGAGAGTGTCTAAGAGAGGCGCGTCTGATCGAATTGCACGCGTCGCAGATACATTATGTAACAAAATGATTAACACCCCTGCTAAACTTTTTGAATTTCCAGAAGAATGTTCAAAGAAAGTTTACCTAAAATTCCAAAAAAATATATTTATTTCATTGTAATAAAACATAACGAAAAATCAACAATTCATGTTTCTTACAACAATTATTTCACAAAAACATAAACAAAATTTCTTTTTGAGGGCAACCAAAATATTCACACCCCTCATTTAATATCGGGTATGACCGCCTTTTGCCTCTATAACAGCCTGACATCTTCTAGGCATTGACTCTACAAGCCGTTTTGTAAAATTAGAGGAAATTTTATTCCATTCTTGAAAAATTATATTCTTTAAATTCGAAAGATTTGTCGGTTTTTGAGCAGCACATACTTTTTTCAAATGAGCCCACAAGTGCTCGATCGGATTGATGTCTGGCGACTGAGGAGGCCAATCAAGAAGTTGTATTTGCTTTTCTCGAAACCACTGGATTACCAATTTGGCTGTATGTTTCAGATCTCCATCCTGTTGGAAGATATACGAACCCGCCATATCCATCTTATCAGCACTTGAGGCAAGATTGTTTTTTTAAAATGTTTATGTACACCTCTTTATTCATAATACCGTCTATAAAACTTAATCTTCCAACTCCATTCCATGACATGCATCCCCAGATCATCAACCTTCCTAATATAAATAAAAAATTATTGCAATTAAAGTGATCCAAGAATATAATTAAAGAAGAATATAATTATTTTTTATTTAAATAAGTACTGATGTTAAATCCACCATGTTTGACTGTAGGACGCAAACATTCCTTTTTGTAGCGCTCCTCTGGCTTTCTCCAAGCTCTTATAATTCCGTCGGAACCAAATAAAATAATTTTTGTTTCATCAGACCAAATTATTTGCTTCCACTGCTCAGGCGTCCACGTGGCTTTTTCTCAAGCCCACCGTAATCTATGTTTTTGGTTTTTTTATTTATAAGAAAGGTTTTTTAACCGCAGTTTTTCCTTCGAACCCTACAAGTTTTGTACGACGTCGTACAGTTTTACTCGAAATATCAACATTAAAGGCACTATTTATTTCGGCAGCTAGTTTTGGAGCAGAAATTCGGTGATCTTTTTTCACTTCTCTTACTATCGCCGCGTATACTCTTCCTGAAGTTTTTTCCTTCCGACCTCTTCCACTAATATTTTCCACAGCTTTTGTTTTTTATACTTTTTTACTATACTTGCCAAACTTAAATTTTTACTAATTTTTTTATATCCAAGCACATTTTTATGCAATTCGATTGCTTTATTTCTTAATTCAATGCCCAATTCTTTGGTTTTTGCCATTGTAATGCACTTGACAGCTTCAACACAAATGAACTGGCTTTACAACATTTATTAATTGCCAATCCAGATGAGTACCGTTCATTTAGTCACGTTTCTTCGCAAATTTCTATGTGGGTGTGAATATTTTTGTTGCGTTTGAAAATCAACTATGTTTTTGTTTTTGTAAAGTAACTGTTCTAGGAAAACAAGATGTTTTTTGTTATGTTTGATTTAAATGAAAAAAATATATTTTTTTTAATATCTGGTTAAACATTGTTTGTACAATTTTCTGGAAATTAAAAAAATTTTTCAGGGGTGTTAATAATTTTGTTACATAGTGTATATTGTTTATTGATTTGCACCATAAAATCAATATCAGCTTGATTGATGTTGACGCACGCATAATGAAAAAAATCATTACAATTAACGCACAAGATCTTATCCTGGTCGCGTTCAACTTTTAGCTTGCATAAGCATGGCATTTCAAAAAGATAATAATGATAATAATGATAATGATAATATTTTTTTAACGCACTATCAGCCGGGTCGTCACCAAGCCAGTGGGTCGGAGTCCTCGTGTCGGTATATCAAATAAACCACCCTCAAACCCAAAAACCTGATTTCACCCTGGTACGAAGCTGAGTTGCCATTACTTCAGGGCAGGGTTTTCATGACGATTTCCGCGATCTCATATGGTGCCTGCGTCTAGGCCACGCTTTTGGGTTATTTGCCTCATATGCTTGGTCTCTCCGAAGCTTCAAGGTCTACTTTCTTCACTTTCAGTATTCTTTCAATGCAGCTTGAAATACGGCGCAAGTTTTTGTGGCTAGCAACCATTTTCCCACTACGTTTTCCGGGGTTATTTCCCCAACTTCTCTGTGGTTTTGCCATATAACGAATTGGAAGAATGTGTGCTCTGCATCATCTGAGTTTCCATCTCCATATAAGCAATTTTGTTGTGAAGCTTTCTGAATTCGGTGAAGGTCGTTTGCTACATGTTTATGCCGCTGTTCTTAATAGCCACATTCATCTGCGCTCTTCAGCTAGGATGTCTATGGGAATTACTCCGGCTATCACAAAGAATGCCTCTGCGGAGACAGTTCGGTATGCTGACGCTATACGCAGCGCTCCTGCTCTCTGTTACACTAGCAGTTGTTTCCGGCGTTTCTCAACTTTCATCTTCTCTGAACAACTTCACTACCATAAAGCAGAATGGCGTTTTTTGTTGCCATGACCAATTTTCTCTTGCTTGTAATTGGGCCGCCGACATTTGCCATTAAACGACTAAGCGAGGCCGTGGCTTTGGCTGTTTTGTCCGCTGCATATTGAAGCTGCGCCCAGAACGTGAGCTTAACATCTAACCTGACTCCTAGGTAGTTAAGTAAGCCTACCTAGGTGCTTAGTTGTCGCTACAAACGTATGTCGGTCTTGGCCTCATCTAAGAATTTGCGCCAGCCATTTCTGTCTTTCGCTTGCTGGCGCCAGTTGGTAATTCCAAGCTTCGTCAGGTTGTCCTCTACTTGGTCTTTCCAACGAAGATGCGAAGATTGACCGCCGCTGGGTACCGAATCGAATGTTTTCTTCACTGGAGCATCGTCTTTCATGCGCTGAACATGACCAAGCCAGCGAATCCGCTCGATTTTAATGCGCTTGACTATGTCAATGCCAGCGTAGAGCTCATACAGTTCATAATTCCACCGTATTCGGTACTCGCCATTGACGCAGATTGGTCCGTAGATCTTACGAAGAATCTTTCTCTCGAATGCTCCTAAAGTCTTTTCATCTGAACTGCTCAGCGTCCAGTTTGTGATGCATAAAGTAGGACGGACAGGTTTCCAAGACGCTGAGACTGTTTGTTTGTTGACACCAAGTATTTCGTCTTATCTGCATTCACTGCCAGATCCATTCTACTTGACTCTTTTTCTATCGAGTGATATCGATGATATCGATGTCATCAGCTTACGCAAGCAACATAACACTTTTGTAGAATATTGTGCCACTACGTCTCAGATCAACAGCTCGGATGATCTTTTCCATCATTAGGTCGAAAAAGTTGCACGATGAGGTACCTCGTTTAGTAACAAATGGTGGGGAGAGGTCCTTCCTGATTTTAACTGCGCTGCTGGTGTTGCTCAGTGTCATCCTGCAAAGTCGTGTTAGTTTTGCAGGAATACCAATTTCAGACATGGTGGAGTACAGGTGCTTCCTTATTGGGTTGTCAAAGGCGGATTTTTAGTCGACAAAAATATGGTGGGTGTCGACTTGTTTTTCTTGAGTTTTCTCCAAGATTTGTCGTAGCGTGAAAATCTGGTCGATGGTGGACTTTCCAGGTCTGAAGACACATTGATAAGGTCCGATCAGTTCGTTTACAATGGGATTCAATTTTTCACATAAAACGCTGGACAGGACCTTATATGCGATATTAAGAAGGCTTATCCCACGGTAATTGGCACAGATAGTGGGATCGCCTTTCTTGTGGATTGGGCAGAGCACACTGAGATTTCAATTGTTCGGAATGCATTCTTTCGACCATATTCTGCATAGAAGCTCGTGAATGCATTTAAGTAGAGCTTCGCCTCCGTTCTTAAACAGCTCAGCAGGTAAGCCATCAACTCCCGCGGCTTTGTTATTTTTAAGCCGCAGAGGGTAGTTAACTACCCTATTTATTATTTTTAACTACCCTCTGCGTTTTTAAGGCCTCACGGTTTACCTGCAATTCTATTTCCTGGGGTAAATTATTTCTAGTGAGCGGAAGTAACTCTGTCTTGTGGGTTGCAAACTGAAGACCATGATCCCTGAACCACGCCTGTGTTCTTAGCATTACTTGTGTAAGCTTCCGTTTTACGTATTCGGATACGTAAAGCGGTTTCTAACCTAAGAAGGTTTCACCTGGTATATCGATTCGCAGGATCTCATCATAACTGATGTTCCATAGATCTGTGGCTCGTTCCTGTAACTCGTAGAGATCGTAGTTACCGACTCATATTACCGATTTGACGTCATTCTCACTTGCAATGTTTCTGTACGAATCTGAACCGATTTCTGTTCGATTCGTTCATTCCAAATCGATAAGCTGTCAGATGTTCCGATTTCATTTTAATAGAACCTTTTGAAAAAGTGTTTCTGTACTTAAAGTGAATCGACAAAAATGTGTCACTTTTATCACTGGCTTTGTGGCAAGTGGGAATTCTACCGATTTATCTAATGATAGTAATGTTGTGTATTATTAGGTTATAAGTATTCGAAATATACCTTTAAAAATGGTTACTTTCATATAAGTCGAATTTTTTTCTGATTGAAATATTTTGTTATTCTTAAAAAAGTTTTAGTTTTAAAGGTAATACAATTTATAAATAATACCTACTTACCAGAGAACTGCACAAGCCTACTTGAAACTCTATTTCAAGTACTTGCTTAAAATACAAGTTCAAGCTAGCTTGAGCTTGATAATTTTGAATCAAGTACAGCTTGTAATTGAATATAAATAAGCCCACGACAGCTTGCGACTTGCAACTATGCTAGCTTACAAGCGAACGGCACGAAGTTTCAAGTAAAGGAAAGCTTGATGACTTCGGCAAAAAGCTTGAAAAGCTTAAAATTGAAGGCAAGTATCCAATTAAAGCCAGTATCCAAAAAATTCAATGAGCTTGTTTAGAGAGAGCTTAAGCGTAATAGGACTTTTAATGATTCTGTGGACTCAGTGGTTGGAAGTTTTAGGGGTAACTTATTTCGAAGATGATGTCAAACTTTAAACTTTAAGATGGCGGATAAAGTTGCCACCTATATTTTTTTTTTTTTTTTTGCGAATTCTTGTAATTTTGAAATTCTGACAATGGATTTGATTTTGAATATAATGTTACAGTCTTAAAATTTAAGATGGTGGTTAGGGCTGCCACATAAATTTTTATAACAGTATTGCCACCTAATAAAATGTATTTTTAAAAGTTTTAAACATAATTTATCATTGTTAAGGGTCGCTGAATTCGAATCTAAAGTCAGAATTTTAAAATTCAAGATAGTGGATAAGGTTGCCACCTTAATTTTTTGTAGTTTTATGAATTCGGGGCTGGCAAAAAAATGGTACACCAAAACTGGGTCGCTGAATCCGAATCCGTTGTCAGAATTTCCAAATTAGAACATTTTGAAATAATAGGGCTGCCACCTAATATGTCTTTTCAAGAGTTTTACACATCATTTATCATTGTTAAGGGGTCGCTGATTTCGAATCTAAAGTCAGAATTTTAAAATTCAAGATGGTGGATAGGGTTGCCACCTTAATTTTTTGTAGTTTTATGAATTCGGGGCTGGCAAAAAAAATGGTACACCAAAAATGGGTCGCTGAATCCGAATCCGTTGTCAGAATTTCCAAATTATAAAAGTTTGAAATAATAGGGTTGCCACCTAATATTATTGCAATAGCAACAGAAAAAAAGTTACACGAACTCCGCATAATAACTGAAACGAACAACGAAACAAACGATCGTCAGTCGCATAGAGTCGAAACCAGAGTTGAAAACTTGACTTTTTCCACCAACTCATATGGGGTAGAAACAAAATAGAATCACGTCAGACATATGATTCGTTTTTCAGAAGCCAGTCGCGAATTATAAGGGAAAAAAATAAATCAAGATCCTGCATATCAACTCAAAGCTTGATATTTTTTCAAGTAGCTTGATTTTCAATTTACTTGTTGCAGTAAAACAGTATTTGTTTGATCTATGAAAAAGTAACCGGTTATATACATTTGCTAAGTTTTTGCAGTACAGCACTAAGTGTAAAATTATTTTCATTATTTACAACCGCAACCATTAATACACATCATTATAACATAATTAATTTTCTTAAACTGCAAATATTCACTTTTTATTAACAAGACAAGCACCTATTTGTTATAAATTAAAAAAATAATATATAATACTAAAATAATATATTCGAGTAAACAGCTGCTTGTCATTTGACTCAATTTCGCAACTTTTCTTCTCGATTTGTGTTTTTTTTTATCACGGTCCGAGTTTTTACCGATTTAAACGTACAGAAACATTAGTTGTCACAAAATCGGTAACTAGGGATCGATAACGGCTGACGTCACACAAATCGTTAACTTGCCGAATTTGTTACAGGAACGAGCTACTGGTCCCAGCATGAATTCTTGTGCTGCTCCTGCTGTTTCTTCTTTTGTTTTGGTTCCGATCTTGGTTTCATAGATGAGCTTCCGGTCACTTTGATAGTTCCAAATAATTCTTGTTAGGTATTCCGGCACCTGAAAATGATTTTCCACTGACTCGATGATATCTGTCCACTTTAGGCTGTTAAAAGCGTTTTTAACGTCTAATGTTGCAATAAGTACAACCGGTCTAGAGTAATGATTTCTTCGTTGAATTGCTTCAGCTGCTTTTATCACCTCGTTTATCGCTCCAATTGTAGATCAACCCGATCTGAAGCCATGTCTAGTGCTAAATCCGCCCGAAGACTGTACTGCTGAATTAAGACGGGACTTAATTAATTGTTCGTACAGTTTGCCTGCCGTGTCCAGCATACAGAGGAACCTGTAATCTGAAAGGCTTTCTACGGTGCTTTTTCCTTTGCTAATGAGGACTAATTGTTGGCGTTTCCAGATATAATGAAAGGTTCCTTCTTTTAGATTTGCATTGTAGACATTGAGCAACATCTGAGGGCGGTTTAATGCTATTTCTTTTAATACTTCCGCAGGGATTCCATCTGGGCCTGGGGCTTTTTTATTTTTTTAGGATTTTTGCTACTGTAACTAGCTCACGTTCTGTGAAGAGCTCGATTTCCTCGTGGGGAATTCTAGAACTTCTCAGGCCGTTTCGGGGGGGATGCGTTGGGAACAGTGTGTTGATAATGTTCTTCATTATTTCTTCATTCAGCATATGCGTATTTGACTTTGCACTAAGTTTCCGCAATACGATTTTGTTACCCAAGCCCCAAGGATTATTTTTAATGTCCCTGCGCAGCTCTTCCCACTTCTCTTTCTTGTTGACACAGATGGCAGTTTTAATTACTTTTTTAACCCGGTTGTATTCGATTCCGTCCGTAGCCGCGTCGCCTCTTCGCTTTGCTCTGGTATAGGTTCGCCTAAAATGGAGACATGAGCGCCTAATCTCAGCTCATTACGTCGGTCCACCAGTACACTTCTTTTCTTTGCCTGACGTTTCGGGTAATCCTTGGCATGGTCAAGTTGCAGGCATTTGAAATTGTCCGTATGATTTGTGTGGCGGCTACATTCGCATCGGTTGTGTCCTCCACTGTGGCCATATTTTCGTCTAGTTCTGCTAATAGCGTAGACATATTATGCTTGGACACATTCCATCTCCGGCTTGTCATCGTCCGTCTCGTTGGTGCAATCGTTGGATGTGTTTCGGTTGCCATCTCGAAAAGTATGTACTGGTGATCGCTTCCAGTATAATCTTCTACAACCTTCCAGCTTTTTAGCTTGCTGGACATTACTTCAGAGATCATGGTGACATGCGGAATAGTGCGTTCACATCCAGGCCTTCGAAAAGTTGGTGTGCTCCAAGTATGAACAATGAAGAGACCGCATCTATCTGCCATGTCGACAATTTTGCGTCCTTTGAAGTTTGTCGAAGACGTACCCCAGCCAATTGCTCTTGCATTGAAGTAACCTGCAACAATAGAACTGCCTTAAAATTGGAGTATCGTACCCTCGGTCGTTTCAAGCTTTCCTTGAAAAGTCTGCACATTTCCGTTAGGTATCAGGTAGCAGCTTAATACGGTGCAGTCTTCCACACGTGTGAAGTCATACCCGTTTCCAGATCCGCTATCGGTCGTTAAAACTTTGCTCGTGCTAGGAATTCAGATAGCTCCTATTGCAGTTTCATCTTCAAGCCATGTTCCGTCTTCTTTTTTTACATATTGCCCGCTGATAATAACCAGATCTGCTTCTCTTTCTAAAACTAGCTGCGAGAAACCAGCTTAACTTGCCCATCCGATAAGCACACGCCACTCCTTTTGGATAACATTTGCACTTTCCGTTGTTAGCGTTACGTATGCACGTCGTTACTCTCTGCTATCAGTGCGCGATATAGTCTGCCTCGCCTTTGTCCGTAAAGCTATCAAGTTTTTTGGCGGTCGAAGGATCAACATCGATCAAATCATGGCTTAAACTTATATCATCTAACAAATTGCCTTTTACTTCTTCACATATTAGATCAGAATTTGTTCAGTTTGATCACAATTGTTGAGCTTTGCAACTGCATCGCTGTCGCACATATTGTTATCAACCCTAAAGTGATGGGGTATACTGGATATTATTTGTTCGTCGATGGCTTCTAAGGGTTTGGGATCTGGGCCACCTTCGGTTCTCTGCATATTACGCTTGAGCTGAATTTTGTTTGATTTTATTTCCATTTTTTACTTACGCCATTGTACGTACCTGGATCTGGCATAACTTCCTTTCAGTACCGGCAGCAGCAAAAAAAATAAAAAATATTTCGTCCCACGCCTTCTTTTGAATTTTGTTTGTATTCGTGTCTGTACTGCTGTTTTCTATAATATCCACCAAAATAAATACCAAAAATGGAAGAACTTGTTTCAAGTTAACAACCATGCGAAGGATCATTGAAAGCAGGGTTTCAGGTTCTCCTAGAACATCTTGATGAGGGGAAGGAGTTTACTAAGAAGTGGCCTACCTACCTTCTCATGCTGATCCCAATTTTGGGAACGTTCCCTTTTTTGAGACATTTTTTTTAAACTAGTTTTTTAAGTTCTTATTTGATTAGTTTTCTCTGTTTTTTAAGTTTGTTTATATTTCCCGCCAAACAGCTGATTTTGACGATCGTTACATATTCTTAGAAGGTTGATGCTAAAATAAATTTATGAATAACAAAAAGTTTTTCACTGTATAACTATCGCTAAAACAGGTTTATGAATACGGGTGTTCAATACTATTTTAATTATAAAAGAAACTGTTTTGAATTTCTAACTTGAACACTAAAAAATTATTTTTCTTAAGTTTAGGGTTTAAGTAAAAAAATGAATAGAAATACTATTTTAATTATAAGAAAAACTGTTTTGAATTTCTAACTTTACAAAAAAAAATTTAGATAGGGGGGCGGACGCCCTTGAAAGTAGGAATATCCAGGGATCTGAACTTGCTGCTTTTTTGTTTTTGCTTTATTAAAATGTAATTTTTAGTTTAAAATCAAAGGCTATCCACAGTTTTATGCTGATGATGGAGAATTTATGTATTCTACGGACCTTATATTCAATCAGACTTGAATACAATCTCAAAATGGTGTTTCTAGTAATTTACTTGTTTTACTTGGTAATTTAAAACATCCCTGCTATACTTTTAACTGACGCAAAATTGGCTAGACAAAAATATAAATGAAAAGTGCAGACAAAATATTTTTTTTCCAAAATTTAACTGAATTTTTTCAAAGTAAAAAAGTTACCCTAATTTCATTGGGAAAACAACCTCTTGAGCTCACTTCTCTCCCTCCCCCCCCCCCGTAGCTACCCCGTTGTAAAGTGATGGCTGATATTTTAAATTAAATAAAACGGAAAAAAAATACGGGCGATGTCACGACACAGTATCTGATGTGTGTGATATGTATCAGAGATCTGCAACGAGTGATTCATACTTTGAGTATATTTATCATATACCCATGATTTCACTGTATTTATATTCATTCATACTCATAAAAATATTTATCATAGCCATAAGTACTTGACTCATTTTCATAGAATTGATATAAATCATACTCATTGGCTACTGCGGCACAATGCTGGCATAACGCATAACATTGTTTGAGGGAACACCCAGCCGGAAATTTAATAGAATGTCTATGTCGCCAATAGTTCTAAAATAAGTTGATATATAAGTTATTCGAATATACAACTTTCTTAAGCCGATTACGAACGCTCGACATGTGTTTTACTTGATTGGCATCTATCTAATTAGATAAAAAAACTCACATTCTGTTACTCATTGAAAACTTAATTTTTTTCATAAGCAATAATTAAAACGGTATATATTTTTAAATCATTAACACCAGTTTCAAAAGCTATATAAGAGTTATTTCAACAATATTATTTTGCCAGTTTCCATTCGCTCTGGTTTTTTCGTCATCAAGCAAGCACCACTCCAAATGTATCTCCTTACTACAGACTCTACAATGAAATACTATAAAATTATCAAGATTTTCTAATTCTGTATTTCTTAACGAAAAAGCCATGAATTTTTTTTTATAAATTTTTGTTATCTATTGGGTTGCTTTAAGTTTACTGGTTTGCTTACAGTAGAACAAATATATAAAATATCGAATACTTTTCCATATCTTCAGAAAAACAACTTTGACTTATGTTTACTATGCACTGGATGCTGTAAAAAGTGAAATTGTACGAGCGTAATTATTCGTTTACTTATACTCTATATTAATAATAAACAATTAATATTTACATTTTTAATGTTGTCGGCAAAACCCTTCATAATAAACATTAAATTAATACACCCAATTAAAGTGATTTTGCCGAACT
Source organism: Dichetophora obliterata (assembly GCA_963920525.1). NCBI lineage: Eukaryota > Metazoa > Arthropoda > Insecta > Diptera > Sciomyzidae > Dichetophora > Dichetophora obliterata. The sequence continues at coordinate 144,451,624 of OY986437.1, forward strand.
GTAGAGCGCATGCCATACTGTTTTCCGCAACGCTTTCTGCGAACTGCAGAGTTGATCATAAGTTTTTTATCTCTCTCTCTTCTGAAATTGCCAAATCTTGGAATTACCAGATTGTACGGTAGCTATCTATCAGCTACGCAAGTGATTTGGAAATTTTCGATGACTCTAAGTCAGGGCTGGTCATTCTAGCACAGTCACATTTTATTATGTCTTGTAAGTATTGGTGCGCTCTCGAATAGCGCACACTGAGCGAAATAGTTGTCACAATTATCTAGATTTGAAAGTTTGTATGTTAACACCCCCACACATACTGTAATGTGTTTATTTTTTATTTTTAGTCATAGGTATTCTTTACAATTTCTTCTATGTCATTATTGCTTCAGCATTTTCTTCCAAGTAAATAAATTATATTAAAATTACACATTCTGCTTCTCTGCAGAACAGAAATCGCATTGCGATTCAGAGCCAAACATTTTTTTAGGTGTTTTGTTTTTATTTAATATTATTACATCGTACACCGAGAAAAATTAACGCCTTAAAATCAAAGAAAAAAGTTCTTGTTAAATTGTAACCAACATATCTTTGCCACAAAGAAAAAATCGTTGCACTAATGATTTATTTTTTAACTATGCAAGTGCTGCATCTTCGAAACAAAAGACTGAAATTCTTTGAAGCTAAATCAAAGAAACAATCTTTGCCGTAAAAATAAAATATTTGCCGTAACGATATAATTTTTTGTTAACAGGGGTTTGAAAAATTATGTAAAATCAACAATTTTTCTTTGTTTTTTTGAAGGTAAGTATTATTGTTTTAAAGACAAAGTCTGTAATTTTGAAGAACATTTTCTTCGAAATCATATTTGTGTACGAAGATTAAGAAAATTTCAAGTAAAAAATTATATTTTCATTGCCCAAATAAGGCTAATATGTTCTTACATATTTTAAGCAATAAATACAGCATTGAATTGATGTAATTTGGGCAATGAAAATGTAATTTTTTAATTTCTTTCTACGTGAAAAATGCAAGTGTTTCTATTACTTTTATCAACAAGAAAGCAACGCTTGTTTTCAACTTTTTTTTTTGTTTTTGTTTCTTTTCGATCTAATACAAAGCGGCACGAGCGACGAAACGAACGAAGAAAAAACCGTTGAAAACAAGCGTTGCTTTGTTGTTAATAAAATTAATAGAGCACTTGCATTTTTCACGTAGAAAGAAATTAAAAAATTACATTTTTACTGTCCAAATAACATCAATTCAAACATGCTTTATTTATTGTTTGAAATATGTAAGAACAAATTAACCTTATTTGGGTAATGAAAATATAATTTTTAAATTTGTTTCTACGTGAAAAATGCAAGTGTTCCTATTCATTGCAGCAACAACAAAGCAACGCTTGTCTTCAACCGTTTTTTTTTTCTTCGTTCGTTTTGTCGCTCATGCCGCTTTGTTTTAGATTTCGGCAATTTGTTCAGTCGGTTTTTGTGTGTGCGATGGTATGCTTAAAGCTAATGAAAAAAATAAATTAAACAAATACATTTTCATAGCCCAAATTAATTCAATATTGCTTTATTTATTGCTTTAAATATGTAAGAACATATTTATCTTATTTGGGCAATGAAAATATACTTGTTTAATTTGTTTCTTCGTGAAAGTTTCGTGAAGTGTTTCTATTCAATGCAGCAACATGTTCTTTTTAAGACGTACGTCTTTGCAACAAGCATTTAAATCCTTAGTTTTAAGAATTTTTTTGGAATCTAACGGACTGCATCTTTGCCGAAAGGAATAGAAGTCTTTGTACCAAAGTAAATTTTCCTTGATTTTACGATTTTTTCATGTTTTTTTTTAATACGTACGTCTTTGGTACAAGCATTAAAATCGTTGGTTTTAAGTATATTTTTTTAGAATTTAACAGTCTGCGTCTTTGCCGTAACGAATAAAAGTCTTTGTGCCAAAGCAAATTTTCTTTACTTTTAAGTCTTTTTCCATGCTTTTTTAAGACGTACGTCTTTGCAACAAAAATTTAAGTTTTTGATATAAAGTATATTATTCTTGGGTATCTAACAATCTTTGTGCCTTTGCCGTAACGCTATTTTATCTTTGAACACATTCTAACCAATAATAGTCTTTGTGGCAAAGTGTATTTTCTTTAGTTTTACGATTTTTTTCTCTGGGTGTATATATTTTATAGGAATCATTAAAATTATAATGAAAACTTCAAAAAATTAAGTATCAAAAAATTAATGAATACAAATAATATGAACAAAATAATGCAAAGGATCTTATGAATTATATTAAACCTTAATAAAATAAAAAAATATATGCATAAGAATTATGAATCTACAAACCAAAAAGTTGGTTTTTTAAGAGTGTACATAAAATTTCCGACATAGGTCCTCACAGCATCACCGTCAGCGAACGACTGAATTATACTCTCTTCTGTTGTGAGTTTTATGTACATGTGAAAAGTTACGCTCAGAGAGCGCTCAGTGAGCTATGGGGCGTCCAGCGCTGCTCTAAGTACTTTATGAGTATCAGCGAGTCATTGAGCATAAGTACTAAAATTTATGAGTTACCGTTCCCTTTATGCCAAAAACGCCAATGTGAAAATAAATTGATTTTTAGTTTTTAATTGCATCTGATGCAATTCAATGCAAAGACTTTTCCCTCAAAACAAGAAAATTCCATTCGGTTTAGAAAAAATCATAAAATTCGATGCTAAAACCACCTATGATTTTTTGAATATTTTTTCATGCCAAAAACGCCAATGTGCATTTTTATGTTTTTTGGGAAATTGAGCTTAAAGATTCAAATGGCTCAGAAAAATCGAAAAATCAACTTTTTCTGAAATTTTTTTTGGACAGTTTTTAGAAACAGTTATAATTTGATTCCCGCTGCTCAACAAAATCATAAAAAAAATACTTTTAGTGCAACCATTTAACGTTTGTTGCTATAAAATTGTGTTAAAATAATTGTAAATATTTAAACAAAATTTATATCCTAAAATTTTTTCGATACATACACAGCTTACTATGTTCTTAGTCATGAAAAAAACTCACTGATCTATCTCATCTGTAGCGGTAAAAAAATCACTTTTACAGATCGATTCTGTGCGTTACCGGTAATAGTAATATTGTTACCGAAATTCGTTACCGGTCTTAGCAATCCGTATTTTGTGCACTCGGTAACGCTGTCAAACGTAGTAAACTCTCCTCATTGAAATAAAGCACTCGCAGTTCTGTGTGAGAGTGTGGTGAAACAAAAAAAAAAATAAAAAGAGAAGTAAGTGCAAAGAATTAATTGAATTTTGTTAACTTTAAAATAATATTAGCTTTTCTTAGCAGGAAATAAGAACGAACTACGCCAGCACAGCTGCAGTTTTATGTTAATTTTGCTCGCAGCCACTCAGAGCAGCTGCAAGCTATACAAATGCCAGCTGTTTTGCTTGTTACCACCTAAAGAGATGGTAACAATATTCATCGGTAACGCTTGGTTGCAGAATACCAAAAGGGTGTAAAAGTTACCATAAGGTGAATTTCTTCGGTAATAAGATTAGCGTTACCGCGACAGAATCGATCTGTTAGTGAAAATATGTGCACTTTGGCGTTTTTGGCATCAAGACATTTAACAGTTGTGAAAATTTTGTGCATACGACTCTGTAAAAACTTTGGTAATGAAGATAATTGCGAAATTCTTTTTGCAAGTTGTTTTTCGAAGCATTGCCAATATCTTATTATGGAGCAACACAAATCGTCAAGGACTCACTTTAAAAACTCGATTATCAGTCATCAGGACAAGCGCCTACATCCGAGCGCCGAAATCCACACAGAAATGGCAGTAGACACGGTCACTCCCTCATTAAACAAGCAGCAATTTTATAATTTAAAATAATTTCTCAAAAATCATACTAATTTTTCTACTAGCACTTCGATAATTAGATCGTTATTATTCTAATTTTTAACCGAAAAAGAAAGAATTTAATAATATGATCATTTCAGCTTAAGCGTTTTTGTTTTAATCTCAAAATTCGCGTTTTTCTGGTAGTATATTAATTTTTCCCCGTATCAGGTCAACTTCTTTAGTTATCGAATAAAGACATTGCCAATGCTTTGAAAAACAAATTGCAAACAAATTTCGCAATTATCTTTATTACCAAAGTTTTTACAGAATCGTATGCACAAAATTTTCACAACCGTTAAATTTCTTTATGCCAAAAACGCCAATGTGCACATGTTTTCACTAAAAGTGATTTTGTTACCGCTACAGATGAGATAGATCAGTGAGTTTTTTTTTTCTCTCCACGAAAAACATAATGAGCTGTGTATGTACGCAAAATAAAATAAATTAACCTTTTGATCTGGGAGTTATACGCCAAAAGCTGAACACACAACGCAATAAATGCGTTTTTCTGGTACTGTATTCAGATTTTTCTGTATAATTTACAGGTCAGTAAATTTAATTATTTATTCAAGACAAACAACTTGCAAAAAGAATTTCGCAATTATCTTCATTACCAAAGTTTTTTACAGAGTCGTATTTTCACAACCGTTGAATTTCTTTATGCCAAAAACGCCAATGGCACATGTTTTCACTAAAAGTGATTTTGTTACCGCTAGAGATAAGATAGATCAATGAGTTTTTTTCATGACTGAGAACACAATAAGCTGTGTATTAGAGCACCCATATATGCTTTTTTCTGATTTTCTTCGCTCCCCGTCCACTTTCCGTTAGATTGAGGCTAAAAAATAAGATTTGCAAAAAAAACTAGACTTCGGTAGTGGAAAAAACCCAGGCCCCCGGAGCTTTTATACCCAAAAACGGTCAAAAAATGGTGCATGGCTTAACTACTCTATAACTCGTTAAATAACAGTTTTACGCTACTACATTACGTAAACATTTTTATGCACAAGAAAACGACAAATATTTTTTTCATAAGCAATGTTGACCTTAGAATGACCTTTCATGGTGTTTTAAGGTGCCAAAGTCACAATTTAGAGGTTACTTTTTTTTTAACGCCCCTCGTAAATTTTTGGACCGAGATATTTCTGGACAATAAACACCACGTTATGGAGAATTAAATGAAGTTTCTTCCAAAGCTAACCATTTTTGAAAATATTGATTTTTAAAGTCGTGAGAGTGTTTTAAGTTTTTTCAAATCTGGCTTTCTTCACTCTAAGCACATTTTCAGTTATTGAAGCAATATTATAATATTTTCAGATGGATGAATTAAATTTGCAAATGTACTGCTAGGGCTTAATGAACCTGCTACTGTACATTATATTGCTAGTCTATGAAAACACATAACTCTGAAAAAAAATTATGAAAGAAAGAAACATCATGTTATAGTGTTGTAAGTAATTTAATATAACGTAATTTTTTCAAGTTTTGAATTTTATGGGCGTAAGATTATTTCAAATATTTAATCAATTTTGATTTTGAAAAATTTTTTGATGGCAGATCCTTGCAATGTTGCTCCATTGTATGCAGGATAAAATGTTTTTGCTCTTCCTGATGCGTTAATACAGCATTAAATCGAGTTATAAGCGCAATTCCTCGTTCCGCAATATCATTTACCACTAATATCTTAATGATATCTTAATACTTACCAATCAAGTACGCAGTTTTGGTTGCACTCTTATGTTCCATGATTATTTTTTTTTCACAAGAAATCATTTTTAAACAAATTTTAATGCCTTTTTATCACGATTACGCCGTAATTTTCTATATTTTAAAATATTGTAGATAGCTGTTGATTTTTTTTTTCAATGTTATGTGTTTTCATAGACTAGTGTTGAATGCACACGAATTCTGGTCACTGTACTATTTGAATTGAGCGTTGTGAAATTCGTATGCAAAGCAAAAGCTACATTATCTGTATCTCAACTGAAGAAGAGTAAGTGAGACAGCTAATATCTGCAAGTCTACATTGCATGGAGGTATAACTGTTGTTTTCGTTTTGTACTTATACACACGCTTCTTTAGTTTTATCGTTTATCTTTTCACTTACTTCTTGTTTAGCTTCGACAGTGTAAAGATCGGCAAGTTGCGAGGATAAATATATTTGACTGAAAATAAAACTGAACTTTGTTTGTCAAATATAAAACTTAAATAGATATTGTTTTATTTAATACATGGCATAATCTAACAACTAGCAATATAGTGTACAGTAGCAGGTTCATTAAGCCCTAGCAGTACATTTGCAAATTTAATTCATCCATCTGAAAATATTATAATATTGCTTCAATAACTGAAAATGTGCTTAGAGTGAAGAAAGTCAGATTTGAAAAAACTTAAAACACTCTCACGACTTTAAAAATCAATATTTTCAAAAATGGTTAGCTTTGGAAGAAACTTCATTTAATTCTCCATAACGTGGTGTTTATTGTCCAGAAATATCTCGGTCCAAAAATTTACGAGGGGCGTTAAAAAAAAAAGTAACCTATAAATTGTGACTTTGGCACCTTAAAACACCATGAAAGGTCATTCTAAGGTCAACATTGCTAATGAAAAAAATATTTGTCGTTTTCTTGTGCATAAAAATGTTTACGTAATGTAGTAGCGTAAAACTGTTATTTAACGAGTTATAGAGTAGGTAAGCCATGCACCATTTGTTGACCGTTTTTGGGTATAAAAGCTCCGGGGGCCTGGGTTTTTTCCACTACCGAAGTCTAGTTTTTTTTGCAAATCTTATTTTTTAGCCTCAATCTAACGGAAAGTGGACGGGGAGCGAAGAAAATCAGAAAAAGGCATTTTCCATATATCTTGTGGGTGCTCGACTGTGTATGCATGGAAAAAATTTTAGGATATAAATTTTTTTAAATTTTATAATTATTTTAAACAAATTTATAGCAATAAACGTTAAATGGTTGCACAAAAAGTATTTTTGTTTATAATTTTTTTGAGCAACGGAAATCAAATTTTCACTGTTTATTACGAAGGCATGCACCATTCAGTTAAAAAATAAAATTTACGAAAGTTGATTTTTCGGTTTTTCTGAGTCATTTGAATCTTTAAACTCGATTTCCCAAAAAACATAAAAATCCACATTGGCGTTTTTGGCATGAAGGGAACAATATGAGTAACATTTGTTCAAGGTTGAATATTTACTTATACTTATTTTTTGTGGGTATACTCTGAATATAACACTCGCAAACTTTTTTTTTCTGATCAAGTTCCTTAGTGATAAAAACTTGCGAATGGATGGAAAAAAATTTCGGATACTTTGTTTTTCAACCCATACCGGCTCACCTCCGTGACCTTTTGTTTACGCAAAAAATCGATTTTTTGCTATTTTTGCGGCATTCTATTGAAGTGACTTAATTGCAACGCATAAAAAAATTTTTGCTAATTTTAATACGAACTTTTTGGTATACTGCCTAAATTTCTGAGACATCTGATTACCGAGATACATATTTTTATAAGAAAACTCAGAGGTTTATCAAAATTCATATTTTTACTTTTTGATTTTTATTAAAAAAACTATTTCAGATACGATTTTGAAATGTTCTACACCAATTTTTATTAATGCAGTATCCATCTTTTGGTACCATCTTTTGGTATCTCTAGGACTCTCTCTTAACCCTTTCCGGCCCAACTACCCAATATACCCTGATTTTCGTCAGTTTATACACTTCTTGCGGCATTTAAAAAAAATTGCAAATAATTTAAATACGAATATCACTGCTTAGTTGCAAATGGTATACTGCTGTTATATCTGTAACATCTTGTTGACGGGATACATAATAAAAACAATAAATTAACTAAATTTTAAATTTTTTTTAACTTAAAACTAAACACAGATACCGATTTATAGTGTACTACTTCTACTCCACTGTATTACTTACGATGGTAAATTAAAATAAAACGTTCGTTTAGTTAGCTGGTTAATTACCGACTGAATTTTTATTGATTGAATTCTTTCTTATTCCTAAAACTTAAAGTTAAGCAATATAAGTAGTAGTGACACAAATGATTCACACCATAGCTATTAACTATATCTATTTGACACTTAAGCAACCATGTAAGGGTTACTTAAGTGCATTGATTCATTTTAAAGAAATATTTAATCAGCATGACACTTTGGCAATATCCAAGTGTCAATTGATAAGATTAGTAAACGTGAATCATTTGTGCATTGTATTTTCACTACATCTTCCCATTAAAAGAGAAAGGTCTTATGGAACACGTTGATCATGCGATGTCAAGAAGAGCTTTCTAATATTTTATTAAAATTAAAAGTAATTATTATTCATTTTAAATTACTATTGGTTTCTTATTTTAGTTAATTTTACAGTTAATTGAAATAAACATATATTTAATAATAACATTTAACCTAATTTATTTCTTAGAAAATATAAAAGTTTATATCAACATAAATAAGTAGGTTTAATTAACTTAATATTTTGTGTAATGATATAATTTATATAAGATATTGAAAATATGATCTAAACATTTACTCTTTGAGTATATGAGTTATAAAGATGTATTACTAAAAATTTTTACATTTTGTTTGCTTATTTTTTTTATTCTTCTTTTTTATTTTTATAATAACATTATTTTTATCATCAGTGTCAGTTACTTTAAATGGTCCCTTGTAAATTGGTTCTAATTTATGAGCAGTGTGATTTTTAATGAATACTTCTTGACCTATGGTAATGTCAGCATTGTTGATGTTTTGATTATGTGAATGTTTTTGATTCTCTTTTGTTTTGTTAATTAAATGTTGTGCTCTAGTTAATGCTGTCTGTAGACGAAATTTGACTTCTTTTGAATAGTTATCGAAATTATATACGGTATCTATTGTTTCAAATGGTATTAAAGGATTATGGTTTGGAACGGTTGGGAATATTAATTCAAATGGACAATATCCATGTACTGTTGATGGTATTGTGTTGAAAGTATATGTAAAATATCTTATCCCTTCATCCCAATCGTTTCTGGATGTTTGAATGTATGAACGTATGTATTCATTAAATGTGCGATGCGATCTTTCAACTGTTCCTAATGTTTGATGACGGTAAGGAGCTGATGTTGCTTTTTGTATGCGTAAAAGTATTAAAAGTTCTGAAAGTACTTGATTGTTATATTCAGTGCCCATGTCACTAAGAATTTTACTCATAGGTCCATAAATTAATATAAAATGTTCAACTAACGCTTTTGCAACTGTTTTCGCATTTTTATCAGTTACTGGTATCGCTACTAGGTATTTGGTAAGATCTCATATTAAGGTGATTATGTATTGATTTCCTTTTTCGGATATAGGAAGGGGTCCTACTGTATCTATTTTTACAGTTTGGAAAGGTTTCTGAGGTGTTGGGGTTATAATCATAGGTGGCTTTATATGTTTTGTGGTTTTATTTGTTTGACATTGAACACATTTCTTTACATATTGATTCACATCCTTAGTAAAGTTCTTCCAATAGTAAAATTTACGAATCTTTTTAAGAACTCTGGTTTTTCCAGGATGTCCTCCGAAAAGAGGGTTGTCATGAAATTTTTTTAATAGTTTTTCTTCATCTTTATGTTATGATGCATATTTTGGGTGTTAGCGCTATTTGTAGGTTTTTTATAAGTCGAGTTGCGTTTTGCTTAAATTTTTCAATAGTAACGAGGTTAAGTAAATGATCATTTAAATTCGTTTGTATTTTATTTATATTTCTACTAATTGCTTCTTTTTCAAGAATTGGAAAAAATTTATCTAGATCGATAATTCCATTGGCAATTGTATTTTGTATATTTATTTTTGGTGCTAGCACTTGTTTACCTCGTTTAAAATAAAATTGAGGGATATTTCTATCAGTATCTGCTTTAAGCTGGACCCACTTTTGTACGCAATCGAAGCCAATTGATTCGAAAACTTTAGGCTTTTCTTGAATTATTTGATTTTCTGTATTTTGAGTTATTTCTTGGGTCGTGGTTTTTGATTGTGCACGTGTAGTTACCATATGAACATTGTTAATTGAAGGTATTGATTTAAAATCGTTGAAGTCAATTCGAGACGCGCTGTCCGCTCCTGAATTGTCTTTTCCTCTAATGTGTTCTATAACAAAATCATACTCTTCTAATTCCAAACGAATTCTTGTTAATCTACTTGAAGGGTTTTTTAAAGAGTACAAATATGTTAATGGTTTATGATCACTACGTACTATAAATTTTTTCCCATATACGTAGGGTCGAAAGTAATTAATTGCCCATTGAACAGCTATTAATTCTTGTTCTATTGGTGCTTTATTTGATTCACCTGAGGTAAATGCACGTGACGCATATGCAATTGGAAGTTGTATGCCATCCTTCTCCTGTGATAGTATCGCGCCACAAGCATTCTTGCTTGCATCTGTAGTTATATCAAAAGTTTTCTCAAAATCTGGATATTGAAGAATTTGCGGAGAAAGCAGTGCTGTATTTAGGTGTTGAAAAGCTTGCTCACAGTCTGTAGACCATATAAAAGGTTCTTTCTTTCTAGTTAATTTAGTTAAATGAACAGAAAAAAATGATAAATTTCGAATAAAGCGTCTGTAGTAATTACAGAAAGCTATGAATCCCTAAATAGGAGCTTTAGATCGATGTTTATTTTTCAACTTTTCATGTTACCACTTCATAGAATGAGATTTTCTGCTAAGATTGTTGCTGTTTTAAGTAAATTTTTAAATAATTACATAAAATTTAATATTTAACACCATTAAAGACTAACGTAAAGAGCGGTGAAATAAATAAAAATGAACAGGGGGGGGGGGGGGAGAGAAAAAAGGATAATGCAAATGAGTCCTAAAAATTATGATTGAATTGGAAGCAACGTAATTTTCTAAGCTTTTTGTGAAGATGTTCGCTGGGTCTAAAAAGCAAACATTTGCTTTTGCATTTTTGTGCGAATCTGTCATGTTCAATAGATGAATTTGTATGATTTTTTTTTTTTTGAAACTAAGCTGAGACTTGAGCGGCACTAAGCGAATGTTTGACATTCACTGTAGTGCAATGAGTACGAATATGCGATAGTTTTGCAAGCGCATTAATAAAATTAAAAAGTTTGCAAAGCACTTACAAAATAAAAGCTTACAATTTTTAAATTTATACAATATTTTTTAACTAAAATCTAAAAAATACTTTAAATTAACAAAACTGTTGCAAATTGCTTGTATGACTTATTTTAAATGATTATTTGTTAATTTAGTCATTTTGTTTTTTTTTTTATTAATTTAGAAAATTCCTTTAAGTTTTTTTTCTCCCTGTAAGCGGCGGAAACAGTTGAAATTTTATTTGGAAAAATATAGAAAAAAAATTTTGCAAAAGTTGCATGATTTTTGTTTTGTTTTTTTTTTGTTTGCTTTTAGGTAGATTTCCAAAATCTTCATTTTGTTTTTGTTGTTCTTAAAACGCTTTTCTTTAAGCCTTGATATGGTTGTTTCTGATATTTGCATATTTATTGTTGTTGTTTTTTATGGTTTTTTAGCGCTTAATTTGCTTTAATTGGTTTAACAATAAAAATTATAAAATATTGTTCGTTTGTGAAAAATATTCAATACATTAATAAAATTATAACAATTACTCTGCCTTATGAGTTTTTTTGTTTTTATAAAAAATTGTTTTATAAATATTTGCCATAGCTGCAAAAGATTTTAAAGAAAATATTTCTTTTTTCTATATTAAAAATTTTTATATAGTTTCAAGCACTTAAACTTATTATTTTTTAAAGTATTGTTTTGTTTTTTTTTTTAATATCAATTTATAATTTTTTTGCTGTTTTTTTTTCTTCTTCTTCTAGCTGTTCTCATCTTTATATATATTAAAAACATTTAATTAATATTAAAAATTAAGCAAAAAATAATGTCTTTTTTCTGGTTTTTTAGCAATTTGTTGTTTTTAGTTTTTTTCATTTCTTTTTTGTTAATTGCACATTTTAGTTTATAAAGAAATATAAAAATGTATTTCCTTTTTTATTTGATTTTTTAATGTTATTTAAACGAAATAATACTACTAAATTTTTTAATTATAATATTTTACAGTCATTAAAATATTTAAAATAGGTTTTACTTTGTTTTTGGTTTTAATTGTTTGTAGTTAGATTTTTTGTCAAATGTTTCACATATTGTCAAATTAATTAATAAATACAGTTTAGTTTTTGTATTGAATAAACGAAAGTGAAATGCTTCGTCGAAAGGTAGAAATATTTAACTGTGATCCTCGCGAAATCCCGACAAGAAGTTTACCAACAGGTGAAGATGTGATTCATTACGCGAAACAACATAAAAACTTAGACTGGAAAGAAGCCGAAAAAGTGTATCGTTAGAAATTTTACAATTATGGTTCTCAATAAATGCACATTGGTATCTCTTGTGTACCAAAATGTCAGGGGTCTTAACTCCAAACTTTCCGATATTTTCATAAACAGTTTTGATTTTGAATATAACATTATAATTTTTACAGAGACTTGGCTTCGCTCTAATATCTTTAATTCTGAAATAATGTGCAATAAATATCAAATTTTTCGTAAAGATAGCTGTTCAAAACTCGCTTGTATCTGAAGAATTGACAATTCTTGACACCAGTGACATTGAGTTCATTTGTGTTGAAGTTAAATTAAATAATAGTATTATTTATGTTAGCTGCTCTTACATTCCTCCTAAATGTGACTTAAAAATGTATTTAAAACATTTATACGCCATGGAAAAAGTTCATAATTTGTTAAAAAATAAAGACGTTCTTATTGTGCTGGGTAATTTAAACCTACCTTTTGTGACTTGGAGATCGTCTGACGATTCCTAATTTTTTACTACTGTTTCCAAAAGTGATTGGATAAATGATTTCTTAGATAAGATATCTGATCTGTGTCTTCAACAAGTCAATAATATTTTAAATATAAACCACAGAACCCTAGACCTTGTATTTGTAGATAGATGCACTACTGTTAATCTCCATTGTTCGAATACCGTATCTCTTCCAGAAGATGTACATCATCCAACTCTTGAAATAACAGTTTTACTCCCCCACGAAAAAGAAGATAAAGTAACTGCTGGTGCGCGAAATAAAAAAGTTTATAATTTTAAGAAAACGGACTATGTAAAACTTAATTCCTTACTTTCGCAGATTGATTGGTCTCCAATTTTAACTAGCGGAACATCATATTCATATTATGACGTCGAATCTTCTGCACAGTTTTTCAATGATACTCTGCAAAGGTGTTTCTTATTGTCCGTCCCAAAAAAAAGGTGTTTCTCCAATCCTTTAAATCCACCCTGGCTAACAAATGATCTAAAGACACTTACAAATTTAAAAAATCGTTTATTTAAAAAATATAAAATATCTGGTTCTAGTTTAGACTTTGCTTCCTATTCTTCTTGTCGTTATAGATATCAACTATTAAATAAACAATGCTATTCTGCTTATATAATTAACATAAAATCTCAATTTAAAGATGATCCAAAACTTTTCTATAGTTTTGATAACTCAAAACGTAACGCCTCCAGCTTTCCACCCCTTATGAAATTCAATCAGGAAGAATCATCTTGTGACAATGTGATTTCTAACATGTTTACAAACTTCTTTAAATCAACATACGATATACCATTTAATACTAGCACGGTGTATCCTTTTCCCCCGCCAGTTAACTCTTTTGAAACTCCAGTAATAGACTCAAATATTGTCATGTGTTATCTTCGACAAGTAAAATCTTCTTTTACGACCGGCCCTGATAAAGTTCCAAGCTGTATTTTAAAGCAATGTGCTACAAACCTGTGTACTCCTCTAGCAAACATTTTTAATATTTCCTTGCATAGTGGTTATTTTCCTATTATATGGAAGGATTCTTATATTATACCCCTTCATAAATCTGGCTCCAAGATAGATGTTTCTAACTATCGAGGAATTGCAAAATTAAGTGCAATCCCTAATCATAATTGAGGCTCAGTGAATAAAGGCCTAACGAACTAACGCCTAAAAAAAAATGAAATAATGCCTAAAAATTGCAACAAAAAATTATATAGGAATTAGGCGGTTGTTCATTATGAAAGAATGTCTAATATTTTAGGCATTCCTTCATTAAAATTGTTAGGTGATTTTTCATAATGAAAGAAAGCCGAAGAATCAAAAATGAAAAAACGCCTAATTAGATATTTATTCATTTTTGATTGTTAGGCTTTCTTTCATTAATGTTAGGCGATTTTTCATTTTGCTAAAAGTGTGATTTTTATTACTATTATGCGTGAATTCATTGAAAACTAACAGTTGTATTTGCGGTTTTTGGGAACATAAAAAAAGAATTGATGAATACAAATATGCAAGAATTATTTTCACCATTCATGATTTATTATGAAAAGCAATGGTTACGAAAGGTAAGTTCCCTTTTACAAAATGTTAAAATAATGGTATTAATTTTCTCTTTTACAAAATGCATACACTATCTTGTAAACATTCTGTAAAAGGGAAAATTATTAGTTTTTAAAATTATAAAAGCAATTGATTTTCCCTTTTACAAAATGCATACACTATCTTGTAAACATTCTGTAAAAGGGAAAATTATTAGTTTTTAAAATTATAAAAACAATTCCTTTCAAAATATATTTTCAGCATTTTAATTCCAGTTGTTAGGTTTTCTTTCATTAGGTGTTAATTCATAATGAAAGAAACCCTAACAATTTAGACTTTCTTTCATTTTTAAAATTAGACTTTCCTTCATTTTTAAAGTCGTTTAGGCATTCTTTCATTTTGAAAAATTAGGCATTAGTTCGTTAGGCCTTTATTCACTGAGCCCATAATTGATTAGAGAAAATTGAGAAAATTATTGTTAAGTTATTTGAGAAAATCATAATTGATCAATTAACCCACTCCGTGTCTTCCACCATTTCTGTCTTTCAACATGGTTTTCTGAAGGGTAAGTCTACTACAACAAACCTCTTAGAGTTTACTACGCGTGTTATAAATGGTTTTACTTAGGGACTGCAGACCAATGTTATTTATATGGACTTTAGCAAAGTTTTCGACAGTGTTAATCATAGTCTTCTTTTGAAAAAAACTCCACCTTATCGGGTTTCCTGTCACATTATTAAATTGGATAAATTCGTATTTATCTAGACGTACTCAAAAGGTTTTATGTAAGAATTCTCTTTCAAAAAGTATTTCGGTCACTTCTGGCGTTCCTCAGGGCAGTCATCTTGGACCGGTTTTGTTTTTACTATTCATTAATGATCTTCCTTCGGTAATAAAACACTGTAACGTCTTAATGTACGCTGACGACGTGAAACTTTTTCTTTGTTACAAATCACTAAAATGCATATCCAACTAATTGGGATTTTGATTTGGCGGATACGAGATTTATCTCATTTCCACGTAGGTCCTTGGGTTGGACAATGGCCGCAAACCAGTTAGAATGAGTTTAGTGTTTTGGATTGTTTTTGAAATCAGAACGACATTTTTTACAATCTGATCTAAATAGACTTGTGGACTGGTATAGCTTAAATATATTAAATCTCAACTTTAAAAAATGTAAGCAGATGCATTCACGCGAAGATCTGCTAATAACATAAATTACACTTTAAATAACACTTACTTAGAAATAGTTTCCAGTTTTCTCGATCTTGGTGTTATTATGGATTCAAAACTTCGCTTCAATCTCCACGTTAATATGGTTATAAGGCAAGAGGAGTCCTTGGTTTCATTAAAAGATAGGCTAAAGAATTCAGTGATCCCTTTACTACTAAATTATTATATACCTCTCTCGTAAGGCCAATTCTTGAATATGCATCAGTTATATGGAACCCACAATATAATGTCTACATCGACGCCATAGAATCCGTTAAAAACAGTTCTTACTTTTTGTTTTACGTCATAGTCGTTGAAACCCCAGTACTATGCTTCCATCGTATGAAATACGCCTTAAAATTATTTTACTACCTTCCCTAAGAAGCAGAAGAATGATGCTTAATGTCATGTTTCTGTATAAATTACTTTATGGCGAGATTAATGCGGAATATCTCATCTCAGCTCTAAATTTTAACATCCCAAGGAGAGGAACTAGACATTTTCTGTTTTTCAAGTTGAGTCATTGCAGTTCTAATTACGCTCTTTATGAACTTTTACGATGTATGTGCAGTGATTTCAATGATAACTTCAACATGATTAATTTTTCTGATTCGGTAAACGTTTTAAAAAGAAAAATTATATTACATTTAAATAATTAAATCAATTTAACTTCATCCTATAATACCTAACGCAGTTTTATAACAATGTAATATCGGTAATTGAGATTGTTCTGTTTCTCCTTTTTGTCTCGATATTATGTTTTATTAAGTAAGCACCATCATATATGAATCGTTTTTAAAACTTACTTTTAAATTATTCAATATTTTAATTTTAAATTGAATTGTGATTTACGTGCTCACATGGTTTCCTGATTTGAAATTAGACTGAACTCACACTATCACCTGGATTGGTGTGCCAGAGTATATCTCTTTTCCACACAAGTTTATGCCTGCGTTGGCCCAAATGCATATCCAACTAATTGGGATTTTGATTTGGCGGATACGAGATTTATCTCATTTCCACGCAGGTCCTTGGGTTGGACAATGGCCGCAAACCAGTTAAAATGAGTTTAGTGTTTTGGAATGTTTTTGAAATCAGGATTGTTTTTCGGGTACCTTAAATTGATAATCACTATAATTTAATTCGATGTTGCTTATTTATATAGAATTAAATATACTTAAATAAGCGTTTGCTATATATTAAATTTTTAAATTCCGCTGAAAAGCCAATTAATGTGCTTAATGGAAAATCCTAATTGCCAATAGGGGGTATGTTTAGTACGTAGGTGCATGTCCCGGCTGATCCGGGCAGGATCTAGAGTGTAAATCGTGCATGCGTATAGGTCGGGTATACGTATCTTCGGAAGATTCCTACCTCCGGGCGAATCCAAAAAAAAAAAAATTGCATCTAAATAGTTCTCAATAATATCTTGCAAAACTATAAGCTCTGAACTAAGCATTTCTACATCTTTTGAATACACCTAAAGTACGGAAAAGTAGTGAAAATTATATCCACAAATGTTCAGTGTTCCGCGTAAGTTGTTTTACCTTTGTGCAGTTTTGCTTCATGTGGGTGTATTTTACATTTGTTTTATTTTTCAGTCCGATGCATTGAAACTCTTTGACATTTGCAGTTGTAAGTGCAAGGAGCTCGAGAAGTGCGTTTGCAAAGAAGTGATAAATTTAATCCTATAGAACATACATTTCTTTAAGACCAGCGTACTGAACGTAAAATGGTGATCGGTTCTGTCAATTACCCCGGAGGTCCTAGATAGACGACTAAATCGTCAGAATCGGGATAAAAATGAAGCATCTCAATCAAAAGGTCAGCCAACCGTCTCTTATTCTTCTTCTGCAGCTACTGGTTATCTTCCGGTTAAGCGTGCACGAGCAGACATCTCAAATAAATTATTGACACAAGGATCATCATCATCTTCCGGATCTTCAGAAGAATCTGAACTAGTCTCTGGTTGGGATAGATATGATCAGACTTTCAACTGGTTGTCTATTACTAATGTTGCGAAAACAGCCGACAGATATGATATATCTCACACAGCTACAGCAGCAATTGTATCAGCAGCTTATTTAGATGCCGGGTTTATCACGTTCCAAGATAAACAATACGTTGATAATCGTATGAAAGTTTATCGGGTTCGGCGAGCACTTCGAATGATGACTGAGGAAGGTATCAGTCAAGCAGTAGCCGTCCATGCTTTCTTCTTCGATGGAAGAAAATACCTATCATTATAGTACGACTGTCTAAACATAAAATCACTGATCCTCAGTTCAAAGGGACGATCTTAAATGCTGCAGGAGAAAAAAATAACTTTGATATCGAGCTTCGAAACTTACCGTTTCATTCGCAGGCCATAGAAAGGTGCATCAAAACAGTGACAGAGGCCTCAAAACACGTTTCGAGTCAGTCCCAACGTGAGGGATATATTATCGCTAAACTTCGTCATCGATGCAAAATACCTTCACTTCATACTAAAAACCAGTTTGTTGCTGACAGAAAAAATTTAGCATTCCAACCAGTTCAATAAAAAAGTTCAATAAAAAAAACTCAACTCCTTAAAAGGTATTTTTTTTTTTTTTGTTATTTTTAACTAGGTCAATTCTAGTCCGAAAGGTTAGTGTTAGCTGAATCAAAGCGTTAAAAAAATTGACGAAAATTAGGGTATATTGGGTAGTTGGGCCGGAAAGGGTTAAGGGCGAGTCTTAGAGTTAAGTCTTTGAAACCAAAAGATGGTTAATGCATTATTAAAAATTTGTATAGAACATTTCAATATCGTATCTGAAATAGTTTTTTTTTATAAAAATCAAAAAGTAAAAAAAAATAGGAATTTTGATAAACCCCCGATTTTTCTTATAAAAATATATATCTCGGTAACCAGATGTCTCAGAAATTTAGGCTGTATACCAAAAAGTTTTATTTTATTATGTTGTATTATTATTATTCTAATTATTTAACGGAAAAAGAAAGAATTTAATAATATTCTTATTTCAGTTTAAGCGTTTTTGTTTTAATCTCAAAATTCGCGTTTTTCTGGTAGTATATTAATTTTTCCCTGTATCAGGTCAACTTCTTAAGTTATTGAATAAAGACATTGCCAGTGCTTTGAAAAACAAATTGCAAAAAAATTTCGCAATTATCTTTATTACTAAAGTTTTTACAGAATCGTATGCACAAAATTTTCACAACCGTTAAATTTCTTCAACTTAAAATTAGCAACAATTTTTTAATAAGTTGCAATAACGTCACTTCAATAGCATGGATGCTATGCCGAAAAAATAGCAAAATATCGATTTTTTGCGTTTACAAAAGGTCACGGAAGTGATGGGTTAAAAAAAATGTATCTAAAATTTTTTTATCTATTCGCAAGCTTTTATCGCTAATCAAACTCGATCGGTTTCTATCGTTACGCCCTAATTTTGAATGCTAAAAAATCGACTCATTGCAGTTCGCTGATATGTATGCAATAAATGCAGAGTACGCAAAACACAATTAGCAGATATCCGAAGTGACTTGAATTCCACTAAAGTAGTAAAACATTTAATTCGTAAGAACATGGAGTCCAAAAAGTACACACAAAAATGAAGTTAAATTATAAATAATTTTTATTTATACCTATTATTCCAAATGCTTTTAAATAAATCCAATGATTCTCGTAGACGATTTTGCGTAGGATCTTCACGTAATACCATATTATAGCTTGAGCAAGCTGTTACGAAAATAATTGCAGTTACATCGTTGAAACACTGAATCCATTTGCGTCGTTCATCTCGCTGACCACCAACATCAAACATGCTGCAAAATAGATATTTTTATTAAAAAA
Source organism: Dichetophora obliterata (assembly GCA_963920525.1). Lineage (NCBI taxonomy): Eukaryota > Metazoa > Arthropoda > Insecta > Diptera > Sciomyzidae > Dichetophora > Dichetophora obliterata. The sequence continues at coordinate 144,470,966 of OY986437.1, forward strand.
TGTTCGTTATTATTAAACATCAAACATAACCAAAAATAGTCATTTCCGGCCACAGAATTGCTCTATCAATTGGTTTTAATAAATTGTAAGAAATTAAGTTTTATCTGTCTTAACGTCTTAATAAGACAATGAAAATATCCACAATATGTAGCTTTTATTTCGTACCACATTATTATTTAATTTTTCACTAAATAAAATACTTAGAAATCCTTTTACACATTATCTTTAATCAACTTAGTTTAGTAAAAGAGCAATTACTATACGTTGCTTACTTTACTAAAATACTCTCAACGAGAGTACTTGTCAAAAAGCAGTACATATTAGCAGATTAAAAAAGTTCGGGAATATGTGTAAATTTTCTAAAATTCTTAAAAAATCTATTTTTATTAGAAGGCAAGGGCGTCCGCAGAATTTGTTCTAGGGGGATAAGGCATAAAGGAGTCTAGAATTGCACATAAAGAAAATGTAACCTATATAATTATATTTTCTGAGATTTTTGGTACTAATTTTGCTGTCATGATACGACGGTTGACACACGCTTGTACACATAAGAAAATTATATATATTTCACAGAGGGGTAAAAATCTCTCTCGTATCATTCCCGAAACATTTTCAAATTTAATTTTTTTTTCATGTAATTTCAAAAATTTTTTTCTCATCAAATATTCTTAGTAATTTAGTAAATTACATAATGTGAGCTCTCCCTTAGCCTTAAATAAAATCGCATTAATTACTATTTAGCCCCAAAGTTTTCCTCTTTTCAAATTAGAATACAAAAATTTCCCAATATTTCTTTTTTAAAAATGAATAAAACCAGCAAGATTTTCAGAACATTTTTTCCAGTTTTGGAGGCCCATTTTATATTATAACCAATTGCGAGCGGCCTGAAATTTATCAGATTTGGATTTAGGAGGTAAAAATCTATACATTCCGCAAAAATTAAGAATAAGAGTTGTCGTTATTCATGAAATGCTCCCCGCATGGACATCAACTGACTTATTTCTTTTTCTAACAACATGCAAGTTACTAAAATGGATTTTGAAAACATACCTATTGTATGAATTATTTAAAATATTATTTTTTTTTAATTCAAAATGTATGAATAAATATATAAAGAGGTACATGTAAATATGGGTTTTGGGCTCCATTCATTTTCTAAACATATTCCAGAACCGCAAGGCTTGATTCTAAATCCTAGATATAAGCACGTGACGTGAAAAAATCCCGAAAATTCTCAAAATGGGTGCAAGCCTGTTAAAAAACGTGAATTTGAAGAAGTATAAAATATTTGTTTCAAATCGAGTTTCGTATATAAATTTTAATCATAAAAAAACTTTTGGCCATAAAATATTCTAATGTAAAAGCGTTTTCTTAACAAGAATTTGCTATCAGGTTTTTTTAAAAATTATTGCTTGATCTAAAATTAGACTACTTTATTCAGAATTTCCTAAAAAAATTTTCGCTTTTGAATTAGAAGCTTTGCCCTTGTCTAGAGGGATATCATTCCTTATCATTCCTAAACTTTTCGAACGAATAACTTCGTAGTTTCTTCCATTACATTCGAAGAGTTACTATAGGCTTTATACCATCTGGTATTAGTTGAGTTTAAAAAATTTACAACCGAACCCTTTCAGCCTAGTTTGTAGAACAATTACCGAATATAAGGAAATGTATGATTGCAAGGTAGCCGTAGTCTATGGAAGAGTACATGGCTCGTGAGCTAAAAAACCATCAAAAAAATGGGGTTTAAGCCCCAGCACAGACAAAATGTTTTGTTTTTCGTTATAAGTTAATGTAACAAATGTTTTCGTACAATATACATTTGTTTTTGTACGAATACGAATATAATATTTGTAATATGTACCAAACTACGCCCAATCTACGAATCCTATTACTGACTGAAAACTACGAATAATATTCGTAGAACGGACGCAGTTTTTAGTAATATTTACACACAAAATTGTTTGAGTGTAAGAATACGTATTGAAAAGTTCCTGTGAAACAAGGGTAAATGAAATGGTATCGTAACTTATTACTGCGACGGGCATAACATACTATTTAAAAATGCATGCATGTTTTAGCTCAGCTTTATTTATAAATATACCTTAAATTCCGTCATGCACATGTTCCAATAGTCACGTACGTAGCGCGTGTATCTGGCCAGATACACTATGAATTTCAGTACATTTATATGAAAAATATGCTATTTTAGTGATAATATTACATTGTTATATTGTTTACACGCGAGGCAGATATATATTTTCTATTTTTTTTTTTGTTCTTAGTACATGCTAAATCACCAACCCGTGCAAATAAATGAGAAATAAAACAAGAAAAATGTTATTTTTGTGTTTAATTTCAAAAAAATAGTTATAAAGTTCATTTCAATTGAATTTAGTAGTTATAAAGTAAGTTTTAATTAATTCTAAATTAAAAAAGTCTTACACAGCTTCAGGTAAGCAACTTAAACATGTATACTCTGATTTCGAATGTTGTAGGCATACCGGATTCGAGCACTTCCAACAAAAAAAAAAAACGATTTAGTCGGCGAATTTTTTCATCTCCCAATGCACAAAGCTGACAACTTTTTCTCTTTTGTAGAGTATCAGCACCACTTGAGCTGGGAACTACTACTGGAATCTGAAATGAAAAAGAAAAACGAGGAAAATGAGATGTAATGAAGGGCAAATGTTATATCAATCAAACTTACATTTAGTGGTCTTTCAAAATACGATTCCATGGCCAAACGAGTGTTGAACTGTTTGATGATGTGAATGTTGTTCATTCGGTTTTCAATATTTGGAAGAACCAATGTATCTATTTATTTATTTTTTTTTTTTATCTATCGACTAGAGACTACCAACTTCTTTGCAAATACAAAATGCAGCCAGTCCCATGGTGTCCAACATGTTGCAGAAAAACGCAAAAGTCCATCGTCTTGTTGACAGCTTTGTAGTAAAATGCGTAACCATTTGGTCCATACGTGGAAAAGAAAATTGCTTCGGGTTTCATTGCTTCCCCTTCACAATGTTTTGAATAATGAACGGTCGAAAGTAGGTTCCCACATTTATTTTTTTTTGGCACGTAGCTGCAAATTGATACCAAATTTTCGTGGAATCCAAATAACGATGACAAAACAGGACGAGAACGACACACAAAATTGTTTGATTGTAAGAATACGTATTGAAAAGTTGCTGTGAAACAAGGGTAAATGAAATGGTATCGTAACTTATTACTGCAACGGGTACAACATACTATTTAAAAATGCATGCATGTTTTAGCTCAGCTTTATTTATAAATATACCTTAACCTTCCGTCATGCACATGTTCCGATAGTCACGTACGTAGCGAGTGTATCTGGCCAAATACACTATGTATTTCAGTACATTTATATGAAAAATATGCTATTTTAGTGATAATATTACATTGTTTTATTGTTATCACGCTAGGCAGATATATCTATATATATAAAATAGGATGTGTGTATGTATGTAACGTATGGACTCCAAAACGGCTGGGCCGATTTTGATGAAATTTTCAGGTAATGTTCATCTTGGTACGGTGGGTAACATAGGCTATATTTGGACCCGATAGGTGGCGCTGGGGTGGACTTATATCGAAAATTTGAATTTATGGACCAATTTAACTGAAATTCAGAATGTATGTTTGTTTGATCATAAGAAAATAATTTGTGTATAAATGGACACGGTAGGTGGCGCTGGGGTGGACTTATTTCGAAAATTCGATGGCGTGAAAAATATATAAATACTTTTAATTTTATTTTATAACGAGGGGAGTAGCGAAGCACACCGGGTTCAGCTAGTATTTTCTATTTTCTCATTTCGTTAGGAATACATCTTTTATTGGAGCGAATTGTACCAACAAATGCCAGACCAATTCTGGCCAGACGCTTTACTCCTTCTAAAGAAGTAAAAAAGTTGTCAGCTACAATTGTACGGCCAGCAAGCCCACCAAATTTTGATGCCATATTTCGCTGGTTTTGATGGTACGTACTGAGTAAATTTAGTTTTTCCACGATATGGGAACAGTTGTTCACCAATTGTTATGCTTCCATGCGGACTATAGTTTTTGGCAAGATTTTTATTTAAAAAATTCCAAACGTCAGGAATGGGTGCAGCTTTATCATCGCGCAATCGTTCAGCGCGTGTTCTACCATCATCAAAAGGAATGTATCGTGCCAGTGTATCGATTAAAAGACATAGCTGCTCTGATATGGGTAGATTATTTGACTGCCACAAAGCTTTTGTGGTTTACATATTATTGTGGGAATAACCAGCTGCCAAAAGAATGCCGACGAATGCGTCTAATTCAGTTGCGGTCAAATCTGTCCAAACTTTTTGTTTTTTACTGGGATTAGCTGTAATCCACTTCTCGACTACAGCTTTTCCATGGCGATTCATTTCAGAAATGATAATAAATGTTATATTTGGTGTGAAAAATTTTTTTAACACCTCAATTGGAACACTGTTTTGTTCCTTCGAACTAGGTCGAAAACGCATGATATTGTGTTGACGTAAACGAACTCCAATATTTGGTTCATTTTTACACCATATAGTACCGTCCTTACCAAGAAAAGAATCTTCGGTAGCATTCTGTTCTCCAATTTCTTCATCGTCGTCACTATCGTCACTATCAAGCACTTTATCTGCTTCGACAACCCAATCATTTTCGACATCTGAGGCATCGCCATCATCTGACATATAATTTAGATCCATATCGTCGTCAACTCCTGGGAAGTCATCAATCTCATCATTTGCAACCACTTCTTCAACGGCTCTTTCACGCTCTAACTCATTGGCCAATGCTTCTGCTAGTCGTGTATGGAAATTCACATTACCACTACTAAATCGCGTATTATAAAAACAAACTGAACTTCTTCACCCATTTTTTTCGAATAAATAAAAATTCTTCCGTAAATTATTGTCTTTACCTTTCAAAGTTCACTATGCAACTGAAGCCAAAAAATATAAAAACCAAAAAAAAAAACCCTTGTTTGTGTTTGCCTCCATTGCTGTGAGAGTGATTTAAGTAAGCAAACGCAGAGAAAAATAAAAATACCAATAAAGTACAGTACTCTACATACAAAATGTGTGTGTATCTGGCCAGATACATGCGCTACGTATACGTTGTATAGATGAAAAAATCCACATAAATTTTGTTTGTTGTTTTTTTTTTAATGTGTTTTTTCATAAAACGATACCTAACAATATTTGTAGAGGATACCTGGAGACTCAAACCCCTAGCTAACTTAGAAATATATTTAAATCACAGTTAAATTCGTAAAATATCTGGCCAGATACATGTGCATGACGGAGGGTTAAAAAAGAATTTTGGAGTTCTCTTCAAAATAAATTAACATATATTTCTAATGAAAATATCGTCACATAAAATCAAAAAAGCTGTAAGTTACAATAAACTCAAAGTCGACTTTTTTATTGATTATTGATGCACCTTATCAAAATACATTTTCCTGCTAAGTTTTACACTCCTACAGCTAGAAACGACATTTTTATTAAAAAGTTCTAAGATCCCTAGATTTGAGTTCAACTTACACTTACAATTACAATTTAGAAAGTTTTTGGACTCTCCCGTAAAATTTTTTAATTGTAGCTAATTGCCTAAGGGGGGCGCTTGCCACCCCCTGCGGATGCCCATGTTAGAAGCATATATTTTCACATTTTATTTTCTTACATCATCTGTTTGTTTTTTTTTTATTGGATTATTGTGTGTTGACTTTTGCCGCGATGCGATTATTGTTGTTATTGCTGCAATAAATATTGCCACTGTCCGTGGTGCCGCGTATGTTTGCAATTATTGTTGCATAGGTGAGTCCACTTGATGTTGCAAGTTTAGCATTGCGCTGCTGGTCACAGATAACCAGATAGGAAACTTCGATGGGCTAGTGTGTTAGAGAGGGATAGCATGATGCCGATTTTACGTCGAATTGGCCCAATACTGACGCAAAACGTTTTAGGTGTCGCCGAAAAACTTCCCTGTTTTTCGGCAAACGAAGAGAATCTCACTACTTTCCTGCATACCCTTCATACTTTAAAATTATATATTATTTCATACAAAATGTGTTATGTAAGGTACGGGAAAAAGAAGTCATAAAATCAACGGAAAACTTCCCTGATTTCATGAGAGTCGGATGTGTGCCAATCAGAAACTCTTCACTCGTGGTGAGTAATAAGATGATATCTACCAAGGTGTTTTCATTCGGAATATCGGAAAAATGGCTGCCTTAATATGGCATTTCACTTGAAATTTTTTATATGAAACCCTTTCAATTGTCGAAAATAAGGCAGCATGCCACAGAAAAATATTGAAAAATGTCATGGAATGAGAACACCTTATAATTCTTTCTCCATGATGTCTACCTGCTGAAATTAAATTCATTTTTGATGTGACAAATGAAACATGAAAATGGTATCCAAAAATGTTGGCGTTTTCTCAGCAAATCAGCCCAGAGTTGCCTAAATATCACACTTTTTCATAATACGTGATTTCTTAAGACGCATCTGATTGCTGCGTTTTTTCTTCATATTTTTTATTTAAAATTATACTATGAGCTTTAAGGAATGTAATTGTTTTCCGTAAGATAATATTATAAAAACTCTAGATGTAGCAGTTGCTTAGCAAACGAAGAAGTTGGCCTCATAAATTGGTACGTTGAAAATGCAATTATGCTGGGATGCTCGCTCAAATAAATTTTTCTCAAAACTATAAAAGTAAATATAATAAGGGGTATTTACGATATGGTGTATTTGCCCTTGCATTGTTATTTTTGATAAATTTAATATACGTAGTAAATCTTACAAAATAAAAAAGCAAAATGCAGTGTTTAAAATACAACCCTGTAAGAAAATACAATGACAAAACAGTATTGTATTCTTTGTAAATTTCATTGTTTATGTGATCAGCTGATCGCAAAAGCATTTCTACTAAACACGTAGGAAGCTACCGGCTACGCTGTGAGTTTATTAATAAAAGTTATTATAAATTATTGTTTTGTGGAGCCTTACCACCACATAAGTCACACACATAAATAACACACACAAATCACACACACATTAGAAAATACACTTTACTTTAATTTATGAAATAATTCAAAAATTTATTTTTATCATTGTCAATTCTTTGTGACCAAAAAATTGTTTTAAAAAATTTTCATTCTATAATATAATTTCTATTGTATAACATAATGCATACAAAATAAGTTATAAAAATAAAATCGTTATAAAAATAAAAAAGTTTATTAATATTAAAAAGGGACGGTGCATTAAATTTAACGCACCTCATGTCTCCTGCTTCACCACCCTTGCCTAAGAAAACTGGTTTCAGGCAGACTGAGCACTACAGTGTATTTTGGGCCAGAAAGATGTGTGTAATGAATACTTAACGGATCTCATAAACATTACATATATTTAATTCTTGGCGTTTTTCAACCAACCCCTTTTTGAACTTTTTTTTAAGGTGATCATAAGAAAAAGCTGGTTCGATAAAAAATTCACTTATACCACGAGCCCTGGAGAATGCAATATATATAATGCAAATATGAGCAAGCTATTAAGGGAGCATTTAGGCAAACAATTTTTTGAAGATTTAACTTTATTTTTTCGATTGATTATTTTTATACAACTATTCAGGAATATGTAAAAAAAAACAAATCAGTCCCACTTATAATACAGATTCTACAGCGCTTAAAACCTGGAGCGCCAGAGTACTTTTAAACGAGTTTTTCTCAAAACATACTTTTTCAAAACGGGCCACACTCCTGCAAACAAACTAATCGACCAATTTTAATATTTTTTTTTAATTAGTTCTATATATATATAAAAATGGATGTATGTATGTGGGTATCAGAGACCTGCAACGAGTGATGTTTTTGCGACTTAAAGTGATTCATGCAAAATCGAATAATTAAACGTACACATCAAACAACAACCACTACTACCACTCGAAGCACTCTTGCTTCAGAGAGTAAGACATCGTTCATTGTTTGATTCATCAATGGAACGTCATAGTGAAACCTGACACTGACTTCAACATCAAACCTTGTTATAAATCATACCAAATTCTCATAGCTCAAACAGAAGTCCCATAGCTTAAGTAGCAGTCCCATAGCGTATTTTTGTATGAAAACGCTGTGGCTGTTTTAAACTAACGCTCTGTTTCTGTCGCTGTTAGAAGAGTAGAAGCACAGATAATATAATAGAAAGATGTGCCACCGCCATACAAGCAAATGACACAGTAAAATTTGAATGTGGATTTATCATAAATCCACATTAAAGCTTTATGAGAGTAAGCGAGCGAACGATTTAAAGCTTTTGAGAGCGAAAAAATAAGTAAGCGACAATGTGAGCATAATATTGCAAAGCAATAAAAATGATATGTAAAGATTTGATGCACGAAACATCTCAATAAAAAATGTAGCTGCCAACAAAATGTAGCAGAATTTTATTAGGTTTTACTTTAAAAATTTAGGCAATTTTTTCACTAAACTACCCTACGAACATTATGTAATTTAAAGTTATTATATTTTTTGCATTATCTTTTATATTTTTATTATATAATTTCAAGAATATATCATAAAGATGACATAATCAAGGTATAGTTTGTGTGTTGAAATATTGCCTACATAAAATTTTATACAGTGTAATCTTACGTTATATCCGTGTCAATATGCAATAACAGCTTAAGTCTTATCTCAAAGTTTCCAGAAATCTTGCTTCAAAGTTTTCAATCGCTATATAAGTTATATGAAAGAGTCTTTTGTTTTTGCGTCATATCTTTGGCTAAGGTCATGCTAGAAAATGAGAAGACTTAAGCTATTATTGGTTATCGACACAGATATAATATAATGTACTTAAGGAACACGCAAGAGCAGATCTTATCTGCTTGACATTCGCATGAACACTGAAGCTTTGATCGTTCTGTAGGTGAGATAAATAAATATTTTACTGCACAAACACAATCTCAAGTGTGCAAAGCTGCCCGACACTGATATAAAGGGAGCTTCTTCGAAAGAAGTAATAAGAAGACATATCAATTTATTGAGTTTTGTTTATTTAAACTAAGGAAAATAATTATATTCACATACTTCAAAATCATGAAATTCATAAGAATATGTTTATTAAACTTTTGTTTAAAGCTTAAAATAAAAAAAATTTTAAAAATTTAAAATTTAAAAATTTTTTCATTATTAAAGTTATGCATACGAAAATATTTATTTTCTTAAATTTTTATAAAATAATTATGTTTAAATGATAAAAAAGTATTAAAAATAAAATATTTATTTTCACAATATTTATATAATTATTTTAAACATAATATGCTTTGATGCAGTCAGCAATCGAAAGAATGATGGCGCACTTAACTCCAAAAAATTATATAGAATTAAACCGTTGCTCTTCATATCGTACCGTGTTACCGCACAATCAATAACATCAGAATAAATCAATAATAAGATAAATCAAACTAAAATTGAATGATCATTCGTTTGAAGGTCATTAACATGTTGCACGCAACTTGTGACCGACTACGTACGACTGGGAGTTGGAGTATGGCTTATGAAGCGTTACAATTAAGTTGCGTGTTATCCGTGTAACAACATTTTGTAAGAATCCGAATATGAAGTAGAACCAGCATTGCCAGAAGTTTTTTAATAAAAAAAGCGATATTTTCAACAAAAACACTGTAACCCAAAAAAACTGTATTTTCAACAAAAACACTGTAACCCTAAAAAAACTGTATTTTCAACAAAAAAAACTGTAACTCTAAAAGAATGGCAGGTTTAATTTTGTTAGCATTCATTAAAATGAAAATAATAAAAAACAATTAATTAACAAAAACATAAACAATAACGTAAGCAGTAAAAAAACATTTTTAAATAGCTTTTGTACTTTTGAATAGATCATGTGCCGTGACCGTCTGTCACCCCATCCCCCTTAAGAATAAGAGTAAACATTTAAGTGGGTCAAAGGAGTTTAATGTTCCTCGCTTGTTTGGCGACACTGTTGCAACCCACTCAAATAGATAGCACTTTAATTTCAAGTGCCTTGGCTTGGCGAATAACCTTAGCCCAAACACATTTCTCAGCTAGCGACGTCGTTATCGCTGGGAATAACACAGCGGTAACCTGAGCCGCCGCTGACCAGAGTCAAAGCTGGCGCGCCAAGCTAACAAAGCTTGGCTTCAAATAACGATTCGTCACTAAGCGATAAAATGCTTATCTGTAAAGCTGGCAGCTTGTGTGTTGTTTTAAGCTGCAACAACAAGCGTGTCATATAACTTGAGCGTTAGTTGCCTGGGCGCTGGCTTAGCTACCCAGCTCACAGGCAATCGCGCATTGGTGTGGGTAATGAGAATACACCCCGCAACTGCTCTTTCGCTTCGTCATTAGCGCTGGGCTATGGGCCCTGCTGCCTTAAAAGAATTAGTTCGATTTTTAACGTCGTGGTAATTAGTTCGCCATACGCTTTGTACAAATTGTAAATAAACTCATAGACTATAACCAGCGACTTTCATTTCAACCTAAAACCACATTTTGTTTCTGAAATTAGATTTAATTCTTTTTCGAAAATTTACTTTTTAATTTTTTTACATTTGGTTTGATTTATATATAAATTGAATACAGTTTGATGTATTCCTTTTTAAGAGATCTTGTGTTCTTAGAATTCCACAAAGTGCGGGAATCTGTAACTTATTTCTAAGTTTTGTTTTATTAATATTAATTACTGAAAATATTCTTTCAACATTGGCAGTGGCTGTTGGAATGCAAAGAACAGCAGGAACCGTTTTTGTCAAGAGAAAAAATGGTTCACTACAATCGCTTTATTTTATTTCTAAATTTAAATAGCTAAAATCACTATGACGTAATTCGCGCCACTCATCATCAACTTCATGAAATTCTTCAATGCTTATAACATTTGTCAAATGTCGACTCAATTTCGATATAGATGGTTGACAAGTATGTAAAACTTTATTTGGAGACAGAAGTTCCATCACCTTTAAAAAAAATTTCAAATTCAAATTTCATTACAGGTTTACATAGCTCAACCTAAAATTTTACACAATGTTCTTTGAAATCGATTTCCTCCGATTCTAGTAATTTATCAGAAGAGGATGAAAGCTTGACGGAACTGGCTAGAAGTAGAAAACTGTTGAGCAATGCTTTTTTTAGCTAATCTTAAGCCACTTTGCTGTTGTTCTAACTAGTGGTCCTAAGCAATTTAATTCTGGCGTGAGTTCTTCCCATTTCTTTTTCGCCTGAACTTTGGAACAAATATCCTTAGCAGTCAAAGTTTACCTTCATCAATGAGACCAGTTTTTTTACTGCGATTTGTTGCTTAGATCTGCATAAAATTTACAAAAACAGGTCAATATTAGTTTTTAGTCTTTAAAAAGGAAAATACAATCACAAAATACTTAAATTTTTAACAATTTTTGCTCAGCACGCATCGCATCGAAAGCAAAATCCTATTCAACTGAAATTTCGATGAGCAACGAACATTTCATAGGGTTGCACTGCTCATAATAAGAATAACTTTCGATACTCGTTGTTCGATAACCAGCGAAGATCGAACGTCGAAAGCAACTCATAATAAGGGCCTCAGTTACGGTAACAAACTCATCTTAAAGTTTTTTAAAAACTACATGTTAAAAAATCAATGACAACCAAATTGACATATCAAAGCAAATTTTATTTGAAGCCTTCCATATCATTACAGCGATGGTATAATTGCAATGATGGAATATAATTGCAGGGCTACAATGTTGTCACAGGGCATTTATTTATAAAATTTTTTAATTATCAAAAATAAAAAACCAAAAATATTTCAATACATTATTTTACATCTGAAATTTAAAAAACTGTAATATGCGCTACGAGTCATTTAAAAAAAATAATAAACCTGTTCAAAAAACTATAATTTACAGTTAAAACTGTAAATATGGCAACGCTGAGTAGAAGGCAAATTAATACGTATAAACTCGAGTCAACTCAGTATATAATTTCTTGTTGCAGGGGTCCTATTCTCTAACTGTGAGTTTTAAAGAGTACACTTTTTCTGACTAAACTCACAGACTCAAAACCAGAGCTGTTAAATTTCGATTACGATAAGTAATCAATTACATTACTTTTTAAAAAGATTTGTGATGATTATATAATTCTGTATTAACGAATTTCTGATTAATAATTGATTACGATTACAAATAATCCAAAAGTTATCAGGATTACTTGAGATTACGGTAAAATAATCAAAAAGAATAAAAAATAATCAAAAACTAATCCGACTACTTTCAAGATTACTTTTGATTCTTTTTGATTATTTTCAAAAATTTTGCATTTTTATTATGAATTTTCATTTACACTTTCTAAACAAATAAATCAAAATTAAACATTTTTTTGTATACAAAATATACATTTATTCACTTCAATAATATAACATAAACAATTACAACTTAAATAATTCATAACTGAACAAAAAAAGATAAACATACAAAATTCAAATAATAAAGAAAAACCAATACATACACGCTCAGGAATCTTGGAATTAATTTTAAGCCAAACGTTGGAATCATGCATTTTTTAATATGTTTTTGAATTAAACTTATACTTTCAAGTATATTAAAAAATTGATTTAATGTTATCTGTATTAAAGTATACTAAAAATCGTTTTATATACAAGTTATAATACAAATATATAAATTATATTATAATAAAATATAATACAAATATCTATCAAGCATCTGTCAAATTGTCATTCTGATTCTGAAATCTGACATTATCAAAATAAAACCTAAAGAAATAGTTTTTGTTAACGAAAAACCGTATGAATAAATATTTTGTTATTGGTTGACTAAATATTTTCTTTTTATTTCACTTGGAATTTTAAAAGTAAGTATACATATAAAAGATTTATAGCTTTATTCTATAAATATTGCATAAATTTATTCCATAAATGTTGATTTTTAATCCTGCATTGATTGTGTGGTAAACATAAATCCAACCTTTTCAGGACAATATGTATTAAATGTTATACATCTTGTATTACTGTTTAATACAATTTGTATTACTATTCAATACAATTTGATACAGTTTGTATTAATATTTAATACAATTTGTATTAATATTTAATAAAAATTTTCTTTATTCGTATTACTTTTTAATAACTGATGTATTACACTTGATAACAAATGTATTAAAATATAAATCAGGATAGTATTGTTCTAAACTTAGTTTCTATTCCAATTCTGTATTAGAATTTAGTATTTTGGGATTAGAATTCAATTTTAATATTTGACATACAGTTGCGGTCAAAATAATAGTAGCGCCCTTATATTCATACATGTTTGGATAAATAATACTAGTATACGAATTTCGAATCCGGTAAGTCCATTTTCATTCCTATATGTACTTTCAACACTCGTTCCAACTCCGTACTCAGTTTCCTCCAATATTGTAAAACTTTCAAGATACAGGGTGTTTTACGGTTTTGGTACGTGTTTAGTATTATTGATCTAGAATCTAAACTACTCACCATAAAATCTAAAATAAAAAATATCAACCTTTCCATCAATATATCAACCACTTTCGTGTCATGTGAGTAGTAAATTTCTAAAATAAAAAATATTATTTTTTTATTTTAGAAAAAATATCAACCTTTCCATCAATATATCAACCACTTTCGTGTCATGTTCTGCAGCTGAGCTAAAATTTTGTGATTACTCAACAAAATATCAACAAATTTTGTATCTTTTGTTTTAGCGGAGCTGTAATCGTCCAAATTTAAAATGTCTTTTTTTCATGTAAAAATACACTAAAAAATACACAAATCAACAGTATTTTTTTAATTCTAACTTTGGAAATAACAGCTCCGCTAAAACAAAAGATAGAAAATTTGTAGATATTTTTTTGGATAATCTCAAAATTTTTTCTCCGCTACAGCACATGACACGAAAGCGATTGATATACTTATGAAAAATCTGATATTTTTTCTAGAATACAAAATATTATTTTTTATTTTATGGTGAGTAGTTTAGATTCTAGATCAATAATACTAAACACGTACCAAAACCGTAAAACACCCTGTATCTTGAAAGTTTTACAATATAGGAGGAAACTGAGTACGGAGTTGGAACGAGTGTTGAAAGTACATATAGGAATGAAAATGGACTTACCGGATCCGAAATTCGTATACTAGTATTATTTATCCAAACATGTATGAATATAAGGGCGCTACTATTATTTTGACCGCAACTGTATATTAGATTCTAATACAATTCTGGTGTGGTCATATATACAATACAGTTTTTATTAGAATTTAATCCAAGATTATTGAGCGTATACAATTCATGTACATTAGATCGAGTGATATAAAAGTTCTCATTTACATATATTTACTTTAATTTGTTTAAAACTAATTTTTCAAACGAAAAATCAGACAATGATTGCCGTCTTGGACTGTTGAAGATACCGGCAAAAGAAAACAGTCGTTCAACTGGAGCTGAAGACGTTAACAATGTGTTAAAAAAATAAATGCTTCCTTCAGCAAGTCAGATTTTTGGAAAATCTCATTAGCACTTGAGTTATCATTCAAATAATTGAAGAGTTGATATTTTATAGCGGATCGTCGGTCAAGATTGCTGTCATCTTGTGGAGAAAGACTTGTTTCAATTTCGTCACCTGTAATTTCAAATCTATAAAGTTAAAACATTCAGATTAATGCACGCATTAGCTTACCATCATTACTGAAATCAAAAAAATCGGGCAAGGTCGATAAATTATTATCTTTAATTTCAACACTATTGCATTTTTTTGCAAAAAAACTGTAAAGTGTATCCAAAACTCTGCTGGTTATAGTCTCGACAGTCAATTCTGGAGTTCATATCTGCAGTACCTTGAGCCATTTCATTTTTATGCTTGGAATTAGTACTGTTGCCGCAATTGCGATATTAGCCTCACGCTGCAACATGAAATATGGTTGAAACCTTTGTCTCAACCTCTGTTCAATTTTTATAATAACCGAGGACATTTGTTGTAGGCCCTGGATTTTGCTTAGTTTGTGCAGCCTATTGCACAGTGTCACAAGAGTCGGTATTCACAATCCTGTGATTAATGAATTTAATATAAATTTATAAATCAATGTAGCATACTAGTAGTACTATAATTGATGTTGTTTTCTCCTTGAGGAAAGTCCAGTGCATTAGCAATTGGTTCCATTACACACTTGTACATCTCCAGGTACTGAAAGTCTGCTGGAGAAAAATTGGGCAAAGCCAGCTTATCGCACAGAGTATTTAACTTTTCTTTGTAGCAAAGTAGCTTCTGAACTGCGTCATATAATGAGTTCCAACGGGTAACAACGGGCAAAAGCAACGATGATCCCAAGTGATTTTCAATTATTTCCGAAGACTTTGGCTATTTGCACTTCTTCCACAAGATGTTGCATTTATCGAATGTCTTAAATAATACTCATTAGATACTTTTTCTCAAGTATGTTGCGTTTAAGGAGTCGCACAACAAAAGCAATATACGCTTTTCCATTTTTTAATAGAATTGCTAAAAAATACGCATTAAACATTTTGAGGCTGTTCACGGTAAACTGGTTATCAGCGCATTTGCGTATAAAATTAAAAATATAATCTGTAAAGAAGGGTATAGGTCGCGCAAAGTTGCTTATTATATGCAAGTGTGTTTTGTTATTGTTAAGATGCGCTTTTACTCACATGCGCGGATAACCTGCCTTCGTGAACAACCTTTTTATATTATTACCATCCCATGCTGGATACACACTGGCTGCTCAGTTTTTAAAATTTTGATGAAATCGGTTGAAGCAAGCAAATTAAGAGTATGGCTGCAACATCTCTGATGTGTAGGCAACCACCTTTCGTTATCAAATACTGGCAGATCGTCAGTTAGTTCATCTTCGAAAAAGGTATTTCCCACACCATATTCTCTGAACGACTTTACAAAATTGGAACCATTATCCGTGACGGTCATTACAATGTTTGAGCTGTTCAAATTAAATGTAGTGTTGATTTCCGTAATCATCTGCGCAATATTTTCAGCGGTGTGCACTCCAAAAATTCTTTTGCATGCCAAAGCTGCCGATTTGCATTCCAAATCATCCACAAGCCAATTGCACGTATAGCCAAGGAAGCTTCTGTGGTTTCCAGACCAAATATATGCTGTGGTACAAAAATATTTGGAAGTCATCATTTTTTCATTCCCTCCAATTTTGTTTGCCTTCTCAACACCTTCATACCAGTATTTTCAAACAGGTCTCTGAAGGATTTCTTTTTCAGAATGGAAAGGGGCAAAGAACAGTCCATAATTGCATTTAACAGCTTACCATCAAACACAGATTGCGCTTTACCTCCAGGATGACAACCTGCCTTATAACTTTTGTATTTTTTGTCGTATGAAATATATATTTTGCAACACTTTATTTATTTTATTTATTTGGCCAAGCAAGGCACTATACTTATTCTAACAGGTTGTTTTTTATTTATTTTTTTCTCACCCCTTACCTTGTTTTGGTGTACAAAGACATGCTAATCGAAGTGGGCGTAATCCGCCCACCTGAACGACATGAATTTAAGAACACGTCAAACAGAAAAGGAGATAAGAAAAGAAAAGAAACAGAAGGATCTTATATCTAACATATTTTATACAAAGTAGTAGAAAATATGTCTATTAAGCTACTGTACTATCTTAAAAACAGAAGGAGCTTATTACTTACATATTTTATACAAAGTAGTTGAAAATATGGCTATTAAGCTACTGTGCTATCTTATAATTAATAGGGAACAGTTAAAGAGGTATGGATGGTGATTGGTGATCGTGATAAGGATAGATGCTTAGGGTGGAAAGAGGTGATTGGAGAGGTTACGCTTGAACATGTATTTAGACATAGGTGGAAGGTAGTGCTCGCTGATAGTATTAAATATCATACAACATCTATTAATTGGTTCTTTGAAAGCGTAAGTAGTGTGGTGCTGTGACTCACATAGAAATCTTGTGTGCCTAGTTCTCCTTATTGGGTCATTAATTGTTACTTTGTTGGAAATATATTCGCTGTCAATGTTTCGGGCAATGACATCAAATATAAAACATGAACACAGTAGCGATCTTCTTGTTGACAACGGCATTAAGTTAATGGCTTTCAGTCTGTGCACATATGGTGGCAGGTTTCTATAGTCCCGAGGGTTGTACGTGTCTCTCAAGGCAAAAAGTAAGAATTGTTTTTGGATAGTTTCTATTCTATCACTATGCACTGCAAAACTTGGGTTCCATACTGTGCAACAATATTCAAGAATGGGACGCACTAGTGTGCAATATAGGGTTTTAGTTACCCAGACGTTCTTGAATTCATTTGCACGTCTTTTAATGAATCCGAGAAGCTTGTTTGCCCTGGATGTGATATGATCGAGGTGAAGATTAAAGCGCAGCCTAGAATCTAGGATAACCCCAAGATCTGCAATGTGATTGATCCTTTTTAGTTCAACCCCATTTAGCTCAAAACTACTGTAAAGCATTTCTTTTTTACGGGAATAACTTATAACATAGCATTTATTTTCATTAAGAGAAAGCTTATTTTGATTACACCAGTTTTCCAGGGATACGAGTTTACTCTGTAAGAAAACTGTATCCACATCTGATTTAATGACATAATACATTTTTAAGTCGTCTGCGTATAAGAGATGTGGGATATCATACAAAACTTCAGATATGTCTGCAATAAATATGTTAAAGAGGAGTGGACCGAGGTGACTTCCTTGGGGTACGCCTGATGAGACAATAATCTTATTAGATAGAGTACCCTGAAATTTAACATGTTGGGATCTTCCACTAAGATAAGATATAAGCCAATTCAACAAAGAACCTGATATACCGAATTTTTCTAATTTTTTAGTTAAGATTACGTGATCAACTCGATCAAATGCTTTACTAAAATCGGTATATATACAATCTATCTGATGACCTTTTTCCATGTTCTTAAGAACATCTGAAACCATTATTGTGAGGTTTGTTGTGGTTGATCGTCCTTTGCGGAATCCGTGTTGTTGTTCATTTAAGTGTGGATTAACTATTTCAGTGAGCTTAGAACATATTATTTTTTCAAAAAGCTTAGGAATAGTTGACAATAAGGCAATGCCTCTATAGTTTTCGATCGCTCTCTTATCGCTATTCTTATAAATTGGTGTTAGATGAGATGACTTCCAAAAAGATGGAAAAACACCTATTTCCAAAGACTTATTAAACATAATATGTAATGGTGTAAATAATTGAGCTATGCACTGAACAAGGAGAATTGGTGGAATAAGGTCCGGACCGGGAGACTTGTAGGGATCTAATTCATTTATAGAATTAATTATGTCCTCTTGTGTAATATTGACTGTGCAAACCAAAGGGGACGTGTTGGGATAAAGTAACGGCGTACGAATTGGGGTTGAAGGAGGACGAAATACTTCTTTAAAATGATCTGCAAAAAGATTACAGATCACTTGTGGGTTAGAAGAAGAAACATTACCTTTAAACATGGTTGTAGGATATCCGGCCGATTTACGCTTGACGTTTACAAAGTCGAAAAATTTTTTAGGGTCGTTAATAATTCTTTCACCAATCAAGTTGGTGTAAAGTTTATATGCTTCTTCAGACTTTTTTGAAAACTCTTTAGACAGCTCTGCGTATCTTGCCTTTACTTCATCACTAACAATGACGTTGTTTTTAACGATTTTGTAGAGACTATTTCTTTGATTTCTGAGTTGCCTAAGATTGGGATCAAGCCACGGTTCAGATAGTTTATTTCGTTTTTTTATTTTTGGAACAAAAGTATCGAGTACGGAAAAGATACTCTGATAGAAAAACGAAACAGCATCGTCCAAATCCAAGGCTGATAGTTGGTCCCAGTTAAAAGAATTCAGTTCATTTCTTATATTATTATAATCAGCGTTAAGAAAATCATACACTACAGAATTATTAAAGGATTGTCTAAAGGTTATACGGGAAGCAAGTAATTGAACTGTAAATGCAGTGTGGTGAAGGGTATTTGAGAATAAATGCTCTGCTTCACAGGTTGGAGTGACGTTGACTTCGTCGTATGAGTTAGTAAGAACTAAATCTAACCAACGTCCATTCTGGTTAGGGATGGGAGCTACTTGCAGACAATCGTTACTATAAAAGAAGCTAAGTAAATTAAAGTCGACCGAATTAGTAAGATTAATTGGAAGAAGGTGTTTGTCATTATCATCGGTAATAAAAGAAATATTGGGACGGTTAAAGTCTCCCAATATAATTATTTTATCTACTTCGTTTAAGTTGGCTGTAACTGAAGTTATAGTTTCACATAACTCATTGTATGAACTTTCTTTTGAGTTGGGAGCAATATATATTGCACCAATATATATATAACGATTTCGATCTAGTATTATTCTTATTATTAGGAGTTCAAGGCAATTATGAGAGGATGTTGCAATTATCTCACTAGACAAGGCATTGTGTGTGGCAATCAAAACTCCTCCACCACGTGAAAGACCAGTTTTTGTATAATCTCTATCATTACGGTATATTGTCCAATTACAATCGAGAATTTCCTCATTTTTGAATGTATTATTTAACCACGTTTCAGTAAAGACGAGAACATTGAAGTGACAAGATTTAGCATCAACAAAAAGTTTACTAATTTTACCTCTCATACCACCACAGTTATGGTAGAATAAGTTTAAAGTAATTGACGGGTTAGGCAGGTTTTGGGAGATAGGAGTCGTAATAGCGTGAGAGCTAGGAGCAGTAGTAGTTTTTTGTGTTAGTACGAGATTTTTGAAGGTGCCAAATCCGCTTTGAATGTGTATGCGATGCGAATGCAGAGAGATCATTTTCAACATCTTTTGGGGATAAGTTGAAGCTTTCATGGTAGTTTATGAAAATTTTCTTCAAATCTTCAGGCTCCGTTGGAAGACCTTCTTGATGTATCGAAACCATAACACTTGTTTTAGTTATACCATCTATACAAATAGAATCCGATTTGTTATACAGGTATGCCAGGTACAAGCGGACATTATCATATAAACGCCGGTCACGAAGACGAGACATGATAAATCGGCCTTCACTACTTATGTCAGCCAAAGTTTTTGTTAATTTCACTCGGGGGGGTAGAAGAGGATCAATAAAAGGTGGTGGCGAGTCTACGACAGGTGCATCTGAAAAGGGTGTTGCAGGTGATATTGGTTGATTTGTGGTGGATGGAATGGTTGAGGTTGTTGAAGTGGGCATCTGAGGATTAGCTTGGGTTGTAGATGTTGATGGAGCATGTGATTGTGAAGGGTTAAGAACGTGAGACCGAATAAAATTAGGATAACTTTTATTGGTATTTAAGTTATTGGTAGGTGTGGTTGGAATTTGTAAAGGTCTAGAATCGGGGTTAAGGTTAAAAGAAACGCGTTTATTAACACGATTATTGAAATTGGGAAATACAGAAGTTTTGAAACTCCAGTTTTGATTAAGCTTAGATTGCTTATTTGTGACCTTAAACGGTAATTTAGTATTATTATTGTTATTAACTATGGAATTATCAGGCATTTTATAATTATTGATTTTTACTTTAGAATTGTTGTTACTCACTATCTTATTATTTTTCTTAACTGATATGGCCTTACTATTTTTACTCTTATTTCTAGATGTATGTTTATGCTTGTTACCACCATGTTTTTCCTTGTTACGCCATATTGACAGTCTCATTTGGCCCAGCTTAATGCTGTTCTCTGACGAACTGTGGAACAACCATTCGTACTTGGAGGGAATCCCGATTTTAAAACAGCTAGCTTTTATCTTCTTGCAGTCAATAGTCGTTATACTAAAAGAACGCTTAAAAAATGCACGAATCCAAGAAGCGTCTACCAGATATGGAGCACCTTTTATATAGAAAGAAGTGTGGCTTGACTGGTTTCCTATGTTTAGCCTCTCAATTATGTTTTCCCATTCCGTTGTAGTCCACGATGTACCAAATTGTGTAATGAGCTGATTAGGTAGAGTGCTGGTGGGATGAGAAAATTGATCCGATATCATAGATACAGTCTGAGGAGTTACGGTTGAAATCAGAGTGGGAAAAGGTTGGGACACGGTTGAATTTTCCGTTAATTCCTCAAGGATTGATCGTTGGTGAGGGGAAGATTGCACAGGTTCATGCTGGATATTTTCTGAAATGTAATCAATATTGTTTGAAGCATGTTTGAGAACATCTGTTACATCTGCAAGCTCCAGGCGTGTTGCTGCTATTTCATTGCCGACTTCGGTAACATTGTTAATTAATACTGAGAGAAGAGGATCTGAACAATGCTGTGTATGACTTGTTTTGGGCGAAGCGCTCTGCAGTAGACTATCCATATCATTGCGTAGATGTGTAATTCTGTCATTGATCTGCTTTAAGTTTGTTGACAGTGCCGTGGTCAGTACTTTGCTGAGATTAGCATTTAAATCACTTAACAAATGCTCGGAGCTTGTTTTGAGTTCATCTAGGAGTTCATTTTTAGCTTGTTTTAAAATTTGTACAATGTTTTTAGTACTGGCTTCATTGATTTTTTTAGAGAACTCTTTTGATAACTCTATGCCGTTGCTTAAGTCTTCTGTTATCTTGATGATGTCATCGAACTTAGATAATTCGGACTTTACCTTGTTGAAAAACAATTTATTTTCAGATAAAACTGAATTGTTAGATTCGCTGAGGCATTTAACAGCAATCAAGACGTGCGATAGACAGATTTCATTGCATTCGTCACAGTAAAATTTAAAGTTGTTAAGGTACTCGTTTATGTATAATAGACTTCTTTTTGAAAGGCCCAGACAGGTGGCATGATAACTTTTGCCACAGATTCCCCCGCAAGCAACCATTTGTGCGTTAGAGTCAGCAGTTGTGCAACCAGAGTTATTGCAAATTTTTTCCATTTCGAAATTTTTTTTTTTTTTTTAATATTTCAGCTCAATTTTAAAACACAATTGCTTTCAATACACAATTTGTGAGTTTTTTTTAGCACAAGTTAAAACGAAACACAATTTGTAGGTCAGTAGAGGAATATAAGTATGTTGTTGTTGTTTTTGTTTTGCTTAACTCCAAACGACTGCAGAATTCGCACTTTTATTTTACTGTGACTCGAAGCTAATTAATATATTGTTGTTGTTGTTTATTTGGCTTAATTTATATTTAATTCAGTCGATTGGTTGAATAGCACAAAGAACTTTTGACCAAGTGAAATTTTTTTTTATTTATTTGGTTATTAAGGTCTTTTCACTTATTTGTAATAAGGTCCACTTTAAGTTTTATTGTTTTTTATTTAATTTTTGGTGATTAAAGCTGCAACCGGCACAAGCACAAATTCATAAAATGTAAATGAAGAGCGGGTTAAAAACACGTCTGTGCATTACAATAGCTGTATGTTTTCTGTGTTTTTAAAAAATTCACTGTGCCTGACTCTCAAATGTTTAATAAAATTGGTAGTCACTTCACCACTTCCTCTTATTACCCGATGACATGCGACACACTTACCACAAGTTGTCTTATCTGAAATCTAAAAAAAAATAAAAATTATATGTTAATACATAGTTACCTATAATTTAGTCACTTACAACCCCACTTTATCTACTTCTACGAAAAATTCATCTCTGAAAATTATTTTTCGTGCAACAGACGGCGAATTCACACATATTTTTTTTAGGGCCACTCCTGATTCTTCAATTATTGATCTTTTTCTTTTGCATGTGGAAGGATTATAGTCCGGATCCTCTATACTGTCGTCTGCGGAAAAATCGCTTTCGAAGAGATTTTCAGACATTTTGACCTAAAAATTAGTTTTATTATTAAAAGTTTTCAACAAGTATAGTTTTAATACTCACCAACAAATTTTATAGTACTACAGGTACAAATAACACAACACAATTGAAGTTAAAAAAACAAAGCAAAACGTAAATAGCAAAGATTCGGCAAATTGTTTTCCTATACAATATATAGTGATGGCACAGATCAGGTGATTTGGGCGAATCATGCATGATCACAGGTTACAAGTAATGATAGTAAGTACTATTTCGCTCTTATCACGGGAGATGGCAGCAAAAAGCTACCCACGATCCCATCTCTAATAATGATAACAACAATAAATACCACAATAAACAATAATTACAAGTCATGATCGTAAGTACTATTTGGCTCTATCACAGGAGAAGAAGAAGAAGAATGTAAAGAAATTAGCAATCGGTGAACAATAGTCTTAAGTACAAAGTACATTTTTTACATATGAAAAAAATTCCGGTAATCCCGAAGTGTGATAATCTGGTTGTATTAGTGATACAACATATGCCATCTAAGAAAAAAAATAACTAAAGTCAAATACTGGTTTTATTTAAAATAGACAAAAGTTGTCTTCACTACATTTTTTGTTAATGATATTCAATATGTGTGAATAAAAATAATCAAAAGAAATCAAAAGTAATCATTGAACTTAATATGATTATTTTCCAATAAGTGTGAAAGAAAAAACTTCGAAAATAATCAAAAAGAATCAAAAGTAATCTTGAAAGTAGTCGGATTATTTTTTGATTATTTTTTAATCTTTTTGATTATTTTATCGTAATCTCAAGTAATTCCGATTATTTTATAATTACGATTAATCGTAATGTAATTACGATTAGTATAAAACTGAATATAATTGTATTGTAATCATTACTTCACCTTTCAAAAAAATTTAATCTAATTACTAATCATTGCGATTACTAATCATTACTTAACAGCTATGCTCAAAACCAGTGATTTTTTTTGACAGCCCGTGTACACTTTAAGTTTCACAGTTACAGAATACAGCCCCCAGTTCTCTGGTGTATGTGGGTATGTGGCTATATCACGTATAGACTCCAAAACCGCTAAACCGATCTTTATGAAATTTTCAGGGAAATTGGTAGCGATTGGACGAGGGGGCGTGGCATCTCCCATTCAAGCCAAATTTGCGCTATCGACCACAAATCAAAAAAAGGATATACAAGACGGTTTCGATCGTAAAAAACTAAGATTTAGTAATTTTGTTCAGATGATTACTAACGGTAACTGTACAAAAAATGGGCGTGGTCGCAATAAATATACGCCCACTTTATCGAAATCATTTCAATTCCGGAGTTCTACACATTTTTATAGTGAAAAATTGATGTGTAGATGCTCCAAGAGGCGGTCACTATATATAAATGTTTTCACGCCTTTGTTATACATAAAAAGCAAAACGATGTGTGTCTGTGTGTGTGATGCCTTTAGACTACAAAACTACTTAACCGATTGACCTGAAATTTTTTCAGGTTCGAGATGGTTGATGGAAAAAAAGTTGCCTACCCCCCTTTTACCGCCCCCAAATCAATAAAAATGTTATATTTCAGTCGGTTTGGGTCGTATAAGGCTAAAATTTTGTAATTTGGTTTGTACGGTTACTTTTGGTAACTGTACTAAAAGTGTGTGTCCACGCCCCTTTTACCGCCCACAAACCAATGAGAATTCTTTATTTAATACGGTTTTGGTCGTATAAGACTTAATTTTGGTAATTTCGTTTGTGTGGTTACTGTCAGTAAATGTACGAAAAATTTGGTTTAGACGCCCCCTTTGCCTCCCAAAAATCAGTGAAAATGCTATATTTCAAGCAGTTTTGGCCGTATTAGACTAACATATGATACTTAAGTACAACTGTACTAAAAGAGGGCGTTATCTCTATATAAATTGACTACTGGGTCGATTGAGCTAAAATTTTGCCTTACATTGTACGGTTACTGGCAGCAATTGTACTAAAAATTGGTTTGTTCTTAGCAGCCTTAGGCTTTTAAGTTTAAGGCTGCTAAGGTGAAGACGTTTATTTTTTGCTCTACTAAAATAAACATTAAATTTTACAAAATGTCTAGAAAATTAAAAGACCCTGAAATTGAACAAATTTTAACTAATTTCGTCGATTCCGATGTTTTTGATTTAGAAGATGAGCTTTTTTTAGCAGAGCTTTCTCGAGAAGGTCCGTATAAGATAAACATTAGGGTGCATCTTTTTTTTTATTCATTTCTAATAGCATTTTTCTGGTGCTTTAATTCATAAATAAAAAACCTGTGCAATGAGACGATCAACAAAATATTTCTTCAGGTGGCACCTTGCCCTAGAATAGTACCCTGTTGTTTGATAAATATTGATCTTTATAAAAGCGTATACACTGAAGATCAGTGAAACAATTTTTTTATTACTGAAGCATATGTAGAGTATGGGAAAAAAAATCGAAATCATAAATACATCGCCCATTTCAGATTGAGGTGACTTACCAGTCGCACTGACCATCTCCGATTTGGCTCAAATTTTTTTCCTGTATTGGTTTATTGCTTAGAACCATTTTTCAAGGCCAAACCAAATAGGGTGTATTTTGAAACAACGTAGCTCAGTCAATTTAAATCCAATTTTCGGAAATAAGGTTTCATTGGAAAGGTTATTTCGTCTATTTCCAGGGAAAAATTTACAACTTTTGGAAAAATTGCTGTAAGTTTGGCCATTCTTAATTTCAAAGTTTAATGCCATGTCAACAGCAGACGCTATAATTTTTTTTTTTCAGTTTTTTTATTTTGTTTTTTGTACATTTCAATACCTTTCCAACGATATAAAATTAAGGTGTGCTCTTGAAGGTTTCAGAAGTTATGGCGTAAAACGTGCAGTGTTAAATAATTTTCAATACAAATTCAACTAGCTATCAAAGCTTTACAGCAGGGGTGGGCAAACTTAATACTGGTATGATCGACATTAATTTTTCTTATTAATGCACGATCGACTTGGAAAAGTGGGTTTAATTAAAAAAATTTTTTTGTTAAGGTCTTTATTAATATAAATATATTAAATTCATTGACCCATTATCATAGTCAAAATAAAGTCGACTTTAAATTAAGTGCAAGCTTTTTGACAATATATTGAAAAACTGTCAAAAATGCTTATATTAAATTTAAAGTCGACTTTATTTTGACTATGATAATGGGCCATTGTATTTAATATTTTGTACAATGTTCTTAATTTGTAAATATTTTTGATGAAATTTTTGATGTAGATGCGTGACATTGCATTTCATGGACAAATCTTTCAAAGTGAGGTTTGTACTCACTGATACACAATCGTAAAGACGCCCTTAAGTGGCCATCAGTCAGAGAGCTCCTAAATTGCGATTTGATGTTTGTTATTTGAGAAAATGCTGCTTCACATAGATAAGTGGAACCAAAAACATGTAAATATCCTCATTGCCACCGATATTCATAATGAGTATTTTTCTTCTGGTAATAAAATCCAAAAATTATTTTCATTTGCACGTGCTTTCAGAATTATATCTGATTATATTGTTAAAATTTCTAACTCTACATCCGATGAATTCAATTAAAAAATATGAGCAAGATTTGATGAAATATCCTCGTTATCAAATTCTCCAAAAGGAAATGAAATAAATTAAAATATCGGTTGCAAATTATTGAGAGTTGCAAATCGTCTCTTAAATTCTTGATAAAAAATTTCCAATTCAGAACAAAACATTTCAATATTACATTCACTAGTTAGTTTAATATGTTTTTCTACATATGGAAAATATTTGAAATTTTGCCTTTTTAATTGTGAAGTAAAAAGTTTTAATTTGGCCTTAAAAGCCAAATTACTGAACTGAACGACTCATAAATAGGCCCATAAAATCCGTAGGAAATGCACAATTTTTTTACCCATACTGGATCTTCATATTGTTCATGTTTTTCTCCCAATGTGTCCATAAATGCAATAATTTCAGGCAAAAGATTTAGAAATATTTCCAAAAATCTTCCTCCACTGAGCCTTCAATATACTGGACCAACATGGCATGTTGGATGACATGTAGTACCGTGCGTAAGATAAAACCGGAAGTCGGTCCAACATGTTGGACGAAAATCAAAAATTTTTGATTTTGAGCGACTATCGTACTACATGTCATGTTGGTCCAATATGTTGGACAGTGCGTAAACACCTATTGGGTTGCAGTAAGCTATTCAGGGTTGAATTTTTTGATGCACAAATATACAAACCTTTTTTGAGGTTGTTTTCTAAGTTTCTTATCTTGTTATCTTTGATCTCACCGCAAGCGCAGAATTAAGAGAAAGTGTATAGGGGGAAGTAAAAATAAAAAGTGCGTACGTATGCAGTAAAATAAGTAAAAGGGAGTAGATGCTCTGCTTTGGAATTAGTCACGTGTGTTGTGCAATAGATTTTTAATTCATCAGCTATATTTAAGGTACACATTTAAATAAAAAGATTTGAAATTAACCTAGTAAATTATTTAAAATGTCTGCGATCGACGGTCAAACTGTTCGCGATCGACTGGTCGATTGCGATAGACCGTTTGCCCACTCCTGCTTTACAGCATACATGCTCAGCAAGTAGTCTATTTCTCCAGCTTGTCCCGCCATAAATATTGTTTTCTATTATAAACTTGTGGTTTGCAAAAACTAAAATACGTACACACAAAAACACATAAATTTATATGGAGTTTTAAAACTTTCACATTGAACTGAAAGTCTTAAACATGAAGTTATGTGCTTACTTGATGTGATCCTAGTCACTAGTGGTCCATAACAAGGCTATCAACTGGGTCATCGTTAAAAATTCGAATGGAAATATAATAAATGTAAAAACTCGATTGGTGTAAGTTATTATAAAAAATGGTTTCCAATGAGTTAAATCTTGGTCACTAATAGGGTAAGTCAAGGTCGCGAATGGGTTGAATCTATTTTAAATTGCATAATAATAATGTTATCAAATTAGTTTTGCGTAAGACTTTTTAACAAAAAATTTGGTCAGTAATAGGTCATCGTCATCAATGCTTCATCAAAAATTTTCTGCAAAAGTATAGATCAAGTGAGTATTATGGAAAGAAAGTAATTTCAGAATTTTGAGCACCTGCTGATACGGGGCGGCCCCAGTGTGCACCAGAGACCTGCAACGAGTCATGTTTTTGCGACTTATTATCGACTACGTACGACTGGGCGTTGGAGTATGGCTTATTAAGCTAATTAAGCTGCGTGTTATTCATGCAAAATCTAATAGTTATACGTGCACATCAAACAACAACCACTACTACCACTCGAAGCACTCTTGCTTCAGAGAGTAACACATCGTTCATTGTTTGATCCATCAATCGAACGTTATAGTTCAACCTAATACTGACTTCAACATCAAACCTTGTTATAAATCATACCAAATACTCATAGCTCAAACAGAAGTCCAATAGCTCAAGTTTATTTATTTATTTATTTATTTATTTATTCAATCAACTATTAACATTTATTGTTATACAGTTACTGTAAGTACATAATTTAATAGTAGGTTATAAAACTATAGCTCATTACTAGCGTATTTTTATATGAAAACGCTGTGGCTATTTTGAACTAACGCTCTGTTTCTGTCGCTGTTAGAAGAGTAAAAGGGTTACCACCGAATTTTTTTTAATGAAATAAATAAAAATCGCTTGCCTTTATTTAAGTTGTGGTAAACATTTCCTTATGGAACTTTTCTGTGCGATTTATGCCATGGTGCAAAAACGAAGACAACACACCTTGTATATAAAGGGAGCTTCTTCGAAAGAATTAATAAGACATATCAATTTAATGAGGTTGGTTTATTTAAACTAACTAAAATAATTATATTCACACACTTCAAAATCATGAAAATCATAAGCATAAAATAAAAGCTTAATATAAAAAAATTTTAATTCAGTCATTAAAATCATCAATAAGTGGTAAACTACTATTGTTAAGGTTATGCATACAAAAATATTTCTTTTCTTAAATTTTATATAATTATTTATAAACACGCTGAACTAAAAACACATTAGCGTTTGAATATTTATTTAAAATTAATAAATTCATACAACAAATTATATCGAACCGAGAAAACCGAATTACATATATTTAAAAGAAATGAACGTGCGTATGAATCGATAATAATTTCTGAACTAATATTATCATGAATATTTTTTTATATTTTTGCTAAGCCAAGCCTGATTTGATTTTTTATTTGATTTTAATTTTCCTAGGGTATTTTATATATTCAGGTGTTGACAACATATTTTAAACTTACTTAATACGCTTTGATGCAGTCAGCAATCGAAAGAATAATGGCGCACTTAACTCCAAAAAATTATATAAAAAAATCCCGTAGCTCTTCATATCGTACCGTTATGTATAGTGTTACGACACAATCAATAACATCAGAATAATTCAATAATAAGATTCAAACTAAAATTCTTAACTTACGCCAAAGATGTCAACCCTACAAAAGTCACGATAATTCGTTTGAAGGCCATTAACATGTTGTACGCAACTTATTATCGACTACGTACGACTGGGCGTTGGAGTATGGCTTATGAAGCATTACAATTAAGCTGCGTGTTATACGTATAACAACATGTTGGAATGAGTCCGAATTTGAAGTAGAAGGAAAATTAATACGTATATACTCGAGTCAACTCAATTTATAACTACTCGTTGCAGGTCTCTGGTGTGCACCGGAAGAACAGCTGAAATGGTATTTTTTCATATCTTTAGTATAACATGTCTGATTACCATACAGTGTGCCGTCAAAAAGGGCTAAACAATACTACATTTCCTCTTCAGAGCATTTTCAATTCCTAAGTCATATTCGACTAGTAAGCCCCGTTAGCCCGATTTACCCCCCTGAAATTTTTTTCTCATAAAATTAAAAACCGTTAAATGTTTACTTTTTTTAAAAAAAACTAATTCAATTAGTTTCAAAACAAAGAAGTTATAAGAGTTCAAAACAAACAATTCTTCCATTTTTTTAATTCAAACAAAATGAAAAATTTACTAAAATAGTTTTCAAAATTAAAAAAGGAAATTAAATTAAAAAATGTTTCTTTAAATATTTAGGTATAAGAAGGCAGCATAATAACATTGTTAAGACAAAATTGCCCACGAAACCTAACAATATATTCACGTTTCACGATTATATATTCACGATTCACCATATATTCACGTTTCCCACCAAATTTTTAAAAAATTCTTCAGTAATTTTGGCAACGTGCAACCAACCATTTGCACGATAGTGGTAAAAACGACGGTGAGGATTTACAAGACTATAGAAAAATACTCAAACTAGAACTTTACAAAATGTTACACTTCTAGTATAAAATTTCATAACGACAAAGTTATTCAACGTAATCACAAACTATTTTAATTTTTGTATTTCTATTAAGTGTTGCTTCGTAAAATATTTCAACAAAATTTCATTACAATTTTTTCAAAATTTAAATTAATACGATATTTCAATTACAACAAAAAAGAAAAAACATTATTTAATAAAGTAAAATATCACAACTCTGATAATTTTAATCCGTTATGTTTAAAAGCTTATTTTAAGAAACAGTTTAATAATAAAATAAATTCTTATGTTAATAAATATGTCAATAAATTCAACTCGGTCACTCGGAGTACTCATATCAATACATGCTGTTTTTATCCTAAGCCACACTTTTTAAATAGTAATATTTTTAATTTTCAAAATAATGAAATTTCGCATACCAAATGCAGCCATCAACCATTTTAACATCTTCAGCTTTGTACACAGGCTCTTGTACGTTAACAAGAGATAACAATATTGGTCCAAATTGATTATTATAAAAATTTTAAGCGTTTTTAAGTAATCTTATCTAAATTGGAGAAGTTACAATGCACATTTGTTACTTCGTCACATTTGCACTGAGAAATTCTAATGTGTTGCGAAGAGTAGACGCGTTTTTTAACTAGCTCGTCAATAGTATAAATTTAAAGTTGATTTCTGCATACTCGATATAAACTAATCACGCTCCTTGACTTCAAAGTCAGTATCGTATTCAAACTTTAAATGCATAAATTTTCCTGTCCTATACAGTGATGCCAGTTTGGTTCCCTGGAATGATGTTTGGTTCCAGTCTGGTATTGATGAACAAGTTGAACTTTTCGCCTGTATGCTTAACAACCTGTAACAACCTGTTTGTTTGTGTCCGCGGTTTAATGCTTAAGTAAAAAATGCTATTAAAAAAAGAAATAAATTGCATCATCAGTGGAAAAAGAATCTGTCCGCTGAAAATTGGGAAAACTATAGGGTAGCTAGAAATGCTGGTGTACATATAACAAAGCAATCAAATAGAAGATGTTTTTCTGCTAAGTTGAATACCTCGCTACCTTCTAAAGTATTGTGGAGGAATCTGAAAAACTTGGGTATTGGAAAAAAATTTGCTACTGATTGCAACGTGGATCCTGATGTTCTTAATAATTTTTTCTTAGCTAACAATAGCAGTCCTGAAAACAGTACAATTATTGATATGCTGATTGAACCAAATTTTCAATTTTCTGCTGTGAATGAGAGTGACGTTGGCAAGTGCATAATGAAAATAAAATCCAATGCTGTCGGTGAGGATGGTATTTCGATAAAATTTATTAAACTTATTTAACCATACGCACTTCAATCTCTAACGCACATTTAATCACTGCTTTACAACGTCTACTTTCCCACACTCCTGGAAAATAGCAAAAATACTACCGGCCAAAAAGTCGTCAGCGTCTGATACCAACGATTTCAGGCCAATAATTATTCTGTCTTCGCTGTCTAAAGTGTGCGAAGCTATAATGGCTAATCAAATCTCAAAATACTTAAGCATAAGTAATTTGTTGTCTCCTTTACAGTCTGGATCTCGTGCTGGCCTGCGTTCTTATTCCTAAATATTTAAAGAAACATTTTTAAAATTATTTCAGAGACTTTTACATTTTGTTTGAATTAAAAAAAAAGTAAGAATTGTTAGTTTTGAACTCTTATAACTTATTAAATTATTTTTTGCAAAAACAGTTTTTGATTTTATTAAAAAAAAAAAACAAGGGGTGGCTGTAAATTGGGCTAACGGGGCTTGCTAGTCGAAAACGCTCTAAAGAGGAATCAAAGTATTTGTCAAACCCTTTTTAACAACTTACGCTTTTTAAAAATCGGACATGAAAAAACTACCATTTCGACTGTTTTCCCGGTGGTCAAAAAAGATTTGTTTTTGGAATCCTCTCGGGTTTTAATATACGGGATGGTTTTTCAAAACTTTTTTTTCAACCCACTCTAATGTACATTAGGGCGTATCGTACTACAATTTTTTTCAAATTTGATATTCTAAGAGGTCTCAAAAAATACATAGGATGGTCAAGATCTCACATAAAATTTTAGAAAAAATAAGAATCTCTTCCTCTACCTAAAGGACAAAGTATTTTTTGAGAAAAACAGTAAAAAATCACGATCCCAAAATGCTTTAATTTTTGTAAGAAAAACTACATTTGTCTTAAAGCAAAAGTAACAATATTTTGGCAAACACGATGCCACTCTTGTTTTTTATCAACAGTGTGCTGTGTTAAGGATATTCGAATCTAAAGGTACACTCGAGATAGCACAGAACTTTTAATTGTTACCTCATTAAATAAATTTTGGTGATATTAATTAAAGTGTTAGCGTTTTCTTTAAATTAGCGAATTAATAATTTGCGTTTTTTCGCATATGCATTTTCCTGTTTTGGAGAAATGAAATTTTTTAACTTTTTCAAAAATATTAATATAAGGTATTAAATCTCGGCCACCAGAAGTGGTACCAAAGATAATTTTCTCCGATTCTGCTAATAGTTTTGAACGAAACCCTATCGTTTTAAGACAGCAGGACATGGTCATGATTTTTTCCTATTTTGATAATTAAAAAATGTTACTTCAAGCATGAAATGTAACATTTTGGTTCATATCTCTTTTATGGTTATTACTTCATTAAAACACTTCTAAACAACAATTGTTCAGTCAATTGAAACTCATAGAATGGCAAACTCAGAAACTCAAAATTTTATTATAACATTTTTGTGAATGCTGAGTTGAGGTGTTTTAACGAAATAATAAAATTCATAAGTAAATTTTTTTACAAAATCGAAATAGGAAAAAAATCATGGTCTTAACATGGTGTTGTAAATTGATACTCTTGGACGGGGCGATGCTCAGAAATATTTGAAGAATTAAAATTAAGGAAATTATCTTCAGTACCACTTCTGGTGCCCAAGATATAAAACCTTACATTGTTTTGAAAAAGTTAAAAAATTGCATTCAAGAAGGCATTTCTCAAAAATACGAAAATACATATGCAAAAAATATGCAAATTTAAAGAAAACGTCAACACTATTATAATCAAAGTCGTCAAAATTTAGACAATCAGATAGCAATCAAAAGTTCTCTGCTACCTCGAGTGCACCAATAGAACTGCGATGTCCCAGCATCGTCTTTTGAAGAGAGTGGTAAGTAAACCACTATTATTTTTACATCTTTATTATCTGACAGGTCAGCACTTACGAATAGTGAAGCGAAGTTTCACTTGTCATTCACAAGTCATTTTTATATATTGCTTATTTATGTAAATACATATTAATGCTAAATTTTTACTGAATTTGAATTACGCTTTAATTTTTTTATTATGATTTCTTATGATTTTATTATAACTAGGGACTGGAATCTCATGCACTAAAAACATCCAATATATGCGCATATATATTATTATATGCCAAAAAAGTCGAATGTCTCCCAAATAAGCTGCTCTTTAAATATGTTTTCGAGAAAGTAAGAAAATGAATTTTCACACTAAAAAAATTGAATTCTGACCGAATCAACAAGTGCCCCAGCAAATCTAAAATGTGATTTTGTAAGTAAACAAAAAAAACGATTATTTTTAAAATGTCATAACTTTTACCAGTTACAAAAGAAGCTGGTCTAGTTTGCGGCAAATAAAAGAGGGCGCTGTTCATCTATATTTTTGAAAAACATTAATTTTTTCATTGTTTCTGTACTTCAGGATTAAATCTATATAGTTTCAATTAAAAATCATTCAATTTTGATCGAAGTTTATAACCAATCTTGAATCCAACAATCCTAGTAGAAGTTAAAGTGTGCCTTTCAAATAAATATATATGAATGTAAATAAAAATTTAAATGTAGTAAGTACTTAAATTTAAATGCTTTTAAAATGCAAATTTTATACATTTAAATTAAAATATATATGCAATATACAGTATCCGACAAAACTATGCGTACCCGAAAATAATATTTCTCTTCTATGCTCATATATTTTTTTAAGTCTCCGAACTGTGAAACTTTTTGTTGTTGTATTCTTGGAACTATGTAAGTAACACATCACGCCACAAAATAAGTCCCGTTCGTTTTCAATATATTTGCTGTAGTGAATTATTATATCTGATCAGTCACGCTCAACACACAACAAAAGAATGCGTACTTTGAATTTACAGAGCAACAAGTTTTTTGCGTGCTAACAATTTTGTGGTAAATTGTGTGGTAAAATTTAAACAGCTGCATTATGATCTTTTAAATTAGTTTTAATATCCATTATATGGCATTTTGCATTGTTTGATTGCCATAGTGCCAAAATCAAAGGAGATAAGCATTGATCTTAGAAAACTTACTATAGCGGATCATAATAATTTGCTGGGATATAGCGCAATTGGTAAAAAATATTCTAGGAGTAAATCCACTATCCAAGGAGTCATAAGCAACTTTAAGAAAAATGGCGGCGTCAAGAGTGTGCCTAGAACAGGACGGCCAAGGGTAAATACTGAGCGTGCTGACAGGCGAATATTACGAGAGATAAAGAAGAAGCGGTCTACTTCAGCCAAGACAATAAAAGAAACTCTAAAAATACAAATTTCCGAAAGAAAGATTCAACGTAGAATGCATGAGCAGAATTATTCTAGTCATTACTGCGTTAAGAAACCTCATATCTCAAAAAAAACAGAAATCACGACTGGGATCCGCCAAAAAGTATACTAACACACGCATTTGACTTTCTGGGAAAAGATTATTTGGAGTGAGAGAGTAAATTCGAGTTCAAAAATTCAAAAAAGAGAGAAAGAGTGTGGCGAAGGAGTAACGAGAGATTGCAAGCGGACTTTGTTAAAAAAACTATTAAATTTGGAGAGGAAACGTATTGGTTTGGGGCTGCTTTAGTTACAAAGGCTTATCAGAGTTGGTCCAAATAGACGGTAGAATAACGGGAGAATCGTATGTGTTGCTTTGAGAACTTATTTAATGGATTCAGTTAAAAAAATTGGTCTGCAAGATAATTTTATTTACCAGCAGGACAACGACCCAAAACATACTAGTCGTGTTGCTAAGGACTATTTTGATCAAAACTCAATAGAAGTTCTAGAATGGCCCGCCCAAAGCCCAGACTTGAAACCTATTGAGCATTTGTGGCAATATTTCGATGATAAGCTAGATATGACCTCTTGCCAGTACAACAAAAGAGATATTTTTACCAAACTTCAAGTGGCCAGGAATTCCATACCAGAAACGCATATTCAAAACTTAGCTCATAGTATGCCTCGTCGTCTTATGGCTGTAATTAACGCAAAAGTTGGAAACACGAAGTACTTAGATCATACATACAAGGTAAGTTATGAAAAAGGAGGAGTATGCATACTTATGTCGTTGTAAAATATTATGTTCTTTCAGATAAACTCGCCTATTATACTTATAAGATTGAAGCAGAACTTTTTTATTTTGCATTTTTAACCTGTACAACCTTTATGTAAAAATAAAATAATAGTTGATAAAAATCAGACAACTATTTATAAAAATAAATGCATGTTGGTTTCAATTGACGATAGGTACGCATAGTTTTGTCAGAGACTGTACATGCACTAGGGAGTCTAATCCCGGAAGCTTTTCTCGATCCCGGGACTAGTTCGGGTGTGAAAACTTTTAGAAGTAATTATAATTATGTTGACTTTATATGATTTAAATACAAATTCTAAATGTTTGATAGTTTAAATCATACTTGATTTTAAATACAAATTCTAGTTGTTTGACAGTTTAAAATCGTTTATCGAGCTTAAGGTCAAAGTTAGAAACAATTAATTGTTCTAACGAATTTTTCTAAAGAAACAACAACAACAACAAAGTTTTTTCAATATGAAAGGAAAAAAACCACTAGCAAATTGATTTTATTGTACAATTTCTGCGTGCTAAACGCGTCATCAGAAATCTTTGTGATTGCCCGTGCAAGCGCGTAGACGCACTGCACCATCGGGGCGATGAGATTTTGAAGCTTCAATTTCTCATTTTTTCCCTTAATTTCATAATGCCACATTTGTTGTTGTATTTCTGTTTTACTTTAGTTTCTATGCCTATATTATATGTAGTCCAACAGCCTGCTGGAATTCTGCACTAACAAAGCATGTTTACTGAAGTTGTTTTTAGAATTTTTGCTGATTTTGTTTTTCAGCTGTTTCCGTTTGGTCGAGCTCTACCATTTGATTAAAGTTTTTTCCTAAATGACCTCTATGTTTATTATGTTGACTTTATATGATTTAAATACAAATTCTAAATGTTTGATAGTTTAAATCATACTTGATTTTAAATACAAATTCTAGTTGTTTGACAGTTTAAAATCGTTTATCGAGCTTAAGGTCAAAGTTAGAAACAATTAATTGTTCTAACGAATTTTTCTAAAGAAACAACAACAACAACAAAGTTTTTTCAATATGAAAGGAAAAAAACCACTAGCAAATTGATTTTATTGTACAATTTCTGCGTGCTAAACGCGTCATCAGAAATCTTTGTGATTGCCCGTGCAAGCGCGTAGACGCACTGCACCATCGGGGCGATGAGATTTTGAAGCTTCAATTTCTCATTTTTTCCCTTAATTTCATAATGCCACATTTGTTGTTGTATTTCTGTTTTACTTTAGTTTCTATGCCTATATTATATGTAGTCCAACAGCCTGCTGGAATTCTGCATTAGGAAAAAACTTTAATCAAATGGTAGAGCTCGACCAAACGGAAACAGCTGAAAAACAAAATCAGCAAAAATTCTAAAAACAACTTCAGTAAACATGCTTTGTTAGTGCAGAATTCCAGCAGGCTGTTGGACTACATATAATATAGGCATAGAAACTAAAGTAAAACAGAAATACAACAACAAATGTGGCATTATGAAATTAAGGGAAAAAATGAGAAATTGAAGCTTCAAAATCTCATCGCCCCGATGGTGCAGTGCGTCTACGCGCTTGCACGGGCAATCACAAAGATTTCTGATGACGCGTTTAGCACGCAGAAATTGTACAATAAAATCAATTTGCTAGTGGTTTTTTTTCCTTTCATATTGAAAAAACTTTGTTGTTGTTGTTGTTTCTTTAGAAAAATTCGTTAGAACAATTAATTGTTTCTAACTTTGACCTTAAGCTCGATAAACGATTTTAAACTGTCAAACAACTAGAATTTGTATTTAAAATCAAGTATGATTTAAACTATCAAACATTTAGAATTTGTATTTAAATCATATAAAGTCAACATAATAAACATAGAGGTCATTTAGGAAAAAACTTTAATCAAATGGTAGAGCTCGACCAAACGGAAACAGCTGAAAAACAAAATCAGCAAAAATTCTAAAAACAACTTCAGTAAACATGCTTTGTTAGTGCAGAATTCCAGCAGGCTGTTGGACTACATATAATATAGGCATAGAAACTAAAGTAAAACAGAAATACAACAACAAATGTGGCATTATGAAATTAAGGGAAAAAATGAGAAATTGAAGCTTCAAAATCTCATCGCCCCGATGGTGCAGTGCGTCTACGCGCTTGCACGGGCAATCACAAAGATTTCTGATGACGCGTTTAGCACGCAGAAATTGTACAATAAAATCAATTTGCTAGTGGTTTTTTTCCTTTCATATTGAAAAAACTTTGTTGTTGTTGTTGTTTCTTTAGAAAAATTCGTTAGAACAATTAATTGTTTCTAACTTTGACCTTAAGCTCGATAAACGATTTTAAACTGTCAAACAACTAGAATTTGTATTTAAAATCAAGTATGATTTAAACTATCAAACATTTAGAATTTGTATTTAAATCATATAAAGTCAACATAATAAACATAGAGGTCATTTAGGAAAAAACTTTAAGTAATTATAATTATAATAAAGTAAAAATAAGCAACAAAAAACATATTTTTAATAAACAAAAAAAACTTAAATAATTTTAATGACTCGCAAAGTTTTATTAAGGTATAATATAAGTGTAACAAGAAAAAATCAGCTTTTTCAGAATTTTTTTAGATACAAGAAGTTATATTTTTTTTTAAATTTATGCAGGTACATAAAAAATACTTGATAAAAATTTTTTTTACAATTTTCAGGCTTTTTTATTGAGGGTGCTAAAAATTACATCGAAAAAAAGACATCTAAAACGGTTCGATGGATATGGCCTTTCCCATGTACCTGAAACAAACAAATAACATGTCTTTTTGAAGTATAGATCATTAATTCGCCATCCCCCTACGCACGATCCCCGGGGTTTCCTTTTAGTTATGGTGAAAGTTGGAGTAAAAAGTAAAAAAAATTTTATATTTTTCGTGCACTTTTTGTCAAAAACAAAAAAAAAATAAATAGGTACTTGAATTGGGGGGAAACTTGTACTAAAATAAAGCACAAGATTACGAACAAAATTGAAATTGAAGCAATAGATTTCGATTTATCTATCGAACCATTTTAAAGAAAGTAGTTTCGAAGGAATCGCGTTTAAAGTTTTTTTTCGTTGTAGGGAGTTTAGACATAGGCTAACGAAAACTTTTATAAATTCTCTTTTTTTCTTAATATCGAACAAAAGAACAAAAAATAATGAAATCAAATATAGAACTGTCGAAGGTATTATTATTTAATGTTAAAAATTTATTTTTTGTTCTGTTTGTTTAGGTCTGTTTCCGTACTCAATTGCAGTAACTTGAAATGTGCTAGGACGTGTTTCCGTACTTTTTCTAGCTCAAAAGAGAGAAGAAGATCAAGCATAAAATCACTCTCTCGAACTCGAAAGTTGCTCGAAGTGTGCTGGAAAAATTTCTTCCAGCAATATAAAAACAACAATCAAGAAGAATAAGCATCAAGAAGAACAATCAAATGTCAAATTTACATTTCTTGTTTGCTTGTAATGTGCAGTGAAAAATACATTTTCAAATTGTTACATAACATATTAAATGTTGAATATTATTAAAAGTACTATTAATGCTTCAATTGATGTCATCAACTTGATTTGCTTACTTCAAAAACAAATTTACAAATTTAAATTGGCGCTGTTTACGTCTGATAGGTAAACTGTTCTTGTGATTGAAACTAGCTAGAAGTCGTCTCCGTTCTTTTGACACTATTCTCAAATTTCATTTAACTCTATCAGCTTGAACTTTACTCGCCTTTTTCTCGACAATGTTAACGGAAACACACCTATTGTGTTAAGGAAAATTAAGGTTAGAAAAAACTTTTCAGCATAAAAATTTGTATTTTTAATTATTTTTAACGTAAAAGCTGATCAATGCGTCAATTTTTTCAAAGAGATTTGTTCGAATATTATTACAAATATAACCCGCTGATGAGAAGTACCGTTCTGAATCTATGCTAGTTGGTACGATAATCACAAGGAATCTTTAAGTTTCGACCACGATAGCCTCCACCACAAAACAAAACAATTTCCTAAGTCAGAATATCTGACAATTTTTAAATACAATACTTAGCTGACTTTCCGATGTTGCAGGTTCTGCAAAGTCTTTGCTCCAGTGATTCACACTCATCGTCCTTACAATATTTTTCAGCCCCAATAAAAGATTTTTTAAATTCTATATTCTTATCAACTTAAATTAAAATTTTAAATGTTGTATTTACACGAATATTTGTAGTATAAATTTTTAAATTTGGTAATTCCGGAATCCCGAAAAGAATATCCCGGGATTTAAAGAGGCTTAAAATATGCATTAATAAACAAAAAATGTTCAAATATTTTTTAAAAACAATGACATACATACGTATTAGCTTACAAAAACCAATACATAGCTCAAAAAAACATTTGTACGTATTAGCTTCGTTTTTTCATTCCTCGGTTCAAGCTCGATTTAAATTTAACACGCAAAAGAAAATCAACACATGAACTATAAAATCAAAATATGAACCGACACTCATTCAAGTTCAAATTGAACTGCACGGCAAAAAGTTTTCGGATAAAGTATAAACTTATGTATACAAATTTTATTTATAAAACTAGTCCAAACCAAAAATTATTGAAATTTAAACTAAATTTCCTATAAATAGCAATTGTATACAAAATTGGAATAAATTGTGTACAAATATTATTATAAAAATGCAATAGTTTATTCCAAAAAAGTATTAAAATTATCTCAAACAGAAGTATAGATATATGTATACAAAAATAATATACATTTAATACTAAAATATTATTAAATGATGGAAATTTCTTCGAATTAATATGGCAACTCTGTGTATTAAAGCAAAGCGGCAACTCCATTAGTTCTGCAGAAAAGAAGCTGAAAGTGTTAAAAATTGCGAAAAAAGTTAAGTAAAGAATAAAAAGTAAATTGTAAATTGTTTATTTCGTTTAACGTTCTTTACAAACAAAAAATGTTAAAAAGAAACTTTAAGTAATAAATAGTGATATAATTGAACTGCGTGGTTCTGGAGGTACAGTCGCAACTGCACCTTGGTTATAACCTCAAAAAGTAAGTACACAAAAGTTAATTTTAAGACTTTAAGCAATATAAAAATTAAAATCTCTATAAGTATGACGCATTTAGACGCATGTCATTTGGAAACGTGAGAGGCAACACAATAAATAACGTACATGCAAAATTACTCTGCAGCAGCGTCTGCTTGGTGTGAGTCATGAACGTATTCAATGTTTTTGTCGCGACTTGCTTGCGTTTCCTTTCCTGCCTCGCGGAAATATGTATATAGACTAGTGGTTGCTTCGTTTTCTCTAAACGATCGCACAATGTTTTCTTCTCCTAGAACTTCTCCTTGAGTTCTCAGGCATACTTTAAAAATGAACTTACATGAATTCAATGATTACTTTTTCGTAATTTTTATTTGTTTAATAATTAAACAATCTAATTTCCAAGACTTAACGTAATGTTTCTGGAGTCAGAACTCTTATAACCCATTTTTATAATCCCATTGTTTGAAAACCATTATTTTTAAAATATATAACAAAATATTTTAATTCCTCCAGTGAAACTTAAAAACAGATCTTCAATGCTCCTTTTAATTATAATACCAATGAAAATCGATGGAAAGCAGTCCAAATGTGTCAAAATAAAGAAATTTAATGATGAATTGGATGGATTCGAATTTTCTGATTTTTTTTTTATCTGGTTAGTAAATTTCATTATAAATTTTAGGTTTTCTTCTATTAATGCAGTATTGTTTAACAAATTTAGCTTTAGAAAAAACCAATTTCCGTTAAATGATTTCGAATATTTTGCTAATATAAACAATGTTGAAATTGGAGAAGAAGTATTCCTAGAATTTGTTGCTCAACAACTCACCCATCCGAGCTTTTTACTTAAGCTGAAACAAAAAAATTTTAAAAATAACCATGATATAAATCCAAATAATATTTTAGAAGCACCTCAGCAAAATAATATAAAAAAGCTCTCTCTTATGAAATTACATCAGAGGTAGAAAATTTTTTATGTATAATGATAATATGATTTACTCTATAGAATAGTGCAATGTTATAAAGTTATTCTTATTTAAGTTTTTATTTTAAAAACTATAGAGTTTTGAATCATTTATTAAGCGGCACAACAGACGGGATAATTTGGGGGGCTAAGTGGTACCGCAAACATATGCAGTGTCGGACATATGTGTTTACTTTAAAATAAATCAATTGAAAACTAGTTTATATTCCACTTACTGAAGATGAATTAAAAAGCATAACACATTTAAATTTCTATACATCAAAGAGATCATTTATTTTATTGTTTTGAAAAAAAAAAATACATAAATTCATATTAGTGAAATCCTAAAGTTAATAATATTTAAAGAAATAGCATGGTTAAATGTATATAAACATGTTATCTAATAAAAATTTTACAATAAAACATGTCCGTCCGACATATGTGTCAGACGCGATTTTGATTCTCTCTAGCCAGTGGCTGACGATAAATAGTATTTTATTGCATTAATAGATGTATGACCCCCCATGAAATTTCTGTAATAATGGTTTCGACGCAGCTCAAAAATTAATTGAAAAAAAAATTTAATTCATTTTATTATACACAGTAAGAAAAAAAGTAAAATAAACATTATTTTACATTCTATTTTTACAATGAAAAGCCACAAATTGTCACGTTAAACTTGTTTGTGGTGATTTCAAAAACATTCTACAAAGAATAAAAGGTTTTTGCAGACAATCCGGGCAATACGTGTATACTCTTTTGGTCTTCTTTCTGGCGGTCTCTCTCCCTTCCATCTGTTTCATTCTAGAATAACATAAAGTACATGTTCGACGTACTTTTGTATTACTTGCGTTTAATTTTATTTTTAGAATGTGAATATTGTTGGATTTTGGCTTCATATGTTTTTCTGGCTTCTGTAAATTTAGAAGAGATGATGTAATTTGTTCTCTGAACCATCGTATTTTTGCGCTCTTTTTATCGTAGCTTTCTTGTACACTGCAAAAGCATTTACTACTGATCTTCCTAGCAGATATTCTATACCCAGTTTGCAGTACCACTTTATACCCTTCCTCAAAGTAGTAGCATAAGAACAGTTTTGGTCTGATAAATCAATTCCAGCTTTTCCTTTTTTGTAACGACGCTTAAAACTAGAGGCATTACTGGTTGACGGTTGGTCGGGAACATCAATTAGTGCTTGTTCGACATTATTTTAGTTGTCTTCAACCATTTGTGGTCTGTGTTTTGTTGCCAGAATCCGAACATCGCGAGTATCGCGCCACTTTAGTACAACAATTCCATTTTGGTCTTCCCTATAAATTACCTGACCTTTTTTCAATTTGGCATTAAAAACTTCTTTGGGCATATGCTTTTTGTTTGCTGTTAGTGTACCCACAACGTGTGTATTTTGTCGTAAAAAGGAAAGTGCCAATTCATAGCTTGTGTAAAAATTGTCAACGAACAGCGTCCTATCTTGATTTAGCAAATCCCTTGAAAGTTCTTCGCAAATTGATCGTCCCAGGTCCAGATTTTTTGAGTAAACCTCTGATTTTCCCGAGTAAATCTTACTTGCCCATGTATATCCCTCTGTAGAACAAAGCTTAAATAATTTTATACCGTATTTATGGGCTTTGTTAGGGATATACTGCCGAAATATTAGGCGACCTCTCCAAGGCACAAGAGTCTTATCAATTACAAAATCCTCACCTGGGAATAGAATTTCTTTGTATTTCTTTTCCAAGATATCTATAAGTGGTTGCACTTTTCCAATCCTTTCCCCTTTTGGAATGGTTTCATTGTTGGTAAAGTGAATATTCGCCAGCATTACTTCGAAACGATTCCGCG
Source organism: Dichetophora obliterata (assembly GCA_963920525.1). Lineage (NCBI taxonomy): Eukaryota > Metazoa > Arthropoda > Insecta > Diptera > Sciomyzidae > Dichetophora > Dichetophora obliterata. Next base: position 144,514,406 of record OY986437.1, read on the forward strand.
ACATTATCTTAGGCGCAACATTGTTTCTATAAATGTCGCTTTTAGACCAGTATGATGGAATACTACCAAGTCGTACAAGACCCATCCATATTAGAAGCCCCAAGAATTTTTTCATTTCATCGCTATTAGTTGGAGTCCATTTTTTCATTCGACTTTCGCGGTTGTCCTTTTGCAGCCAATTATTGCTCAGCGTATCTGTTTGTTTCTAATACGATAACGTTGATTACTTTATCGTCAATAAGCAAACGAAAAGCTTCAAACGGGGTGATACTTTGTGGACATCAACTTGTAGGCCTGATTTTCCCGAAAAAGTAAATGTTTTATGACGAATTTCGTATTCGGACCAGACAGCATTTATAATTTCAGTTTCACTTCCGACCACATCTTCTTCTTGTTCTTCATCTCTTTCTTCTCTATTTTCTTCTACTGCTAGATTTTCAAGAATTTGTTCTATGGTGTCTGGAACTTCCTCATCTTCATCATTTTCCGAGGAGTTTAGAGTAGAATCATATATAGGATCCTTTACAGAGTCATCAGAACTGAAATCTTCTCATTCTTCATCACTTTCTGTACTTGCGAGTATGTTTTCTAATTCAGTAACAGAAAAAATTTCTTTTTTGCCATTTCGATACGATCAACTCTGCTTGCTTACTGAGCACGTAATAAGAAATTATATAGAGCGAAACCAATTTGTTGCATTTACGTGACGGTGGATTTTGTCGTTTCGACACGATTAACTCTGCTTGCTTACTGAGCACGTAATAAGAAATAATATAGAGTGAAACCAATTTGTTGCATTTATGTGACGGTGTTTTTTGTCGTGCATATATGTCCGACATGGCCCTGCATTAAAAAAAGTCGGGAGGCGTCACGTCGGAATTATTCCTAAATTCCAATATTGACGTTTTCAAAGAGATTACGCAATAAAAATGCTTTGGCCCCTAGCATCTTATTTGCTGAAGTGCCTTGGCAGTCAATGTGTCAACTAATTTAACAAGTAGCTTAAAATATATGCGGTTTTCAGTTCATTTATTTTAAAGTAGCTAAAAATATAATTTAAATTCAAGTAATTTAAAATTTAGTTGAAAACGTATGCAGACGAAAGTCAATTGACTTATTTAGCGGACATCAACATACAAAATATGTTAGTTCGTTCTATGGAAAAAAGTCAGAATTTCAACAAGTTGTGGTTGACGAAAAACTACTTTTTCAACTACTTTAAAGTTAGTTGATTTTCCTACAGGGTAACTATCAGAAAGAGAAAAGCGATTCAGAAGAAACACATAAAAATGTATTTGAAGAAGATGAAATTGAAACCAAGCTTGAAAAACTTAAATCACTCGCTTTACCAGAGGATGAAAACTTAGTCAAAGATATTCTTAAAGAGACTTTAGAATATCCAAGAAAAACCAACCATCAAATTAAAAAATATCCATTTTTCTTTTACTGTCCCGAACTAGTAAGATTTACGAAATTTTTTATACATTTGCAACAACTACTAATTTTATATTTTATTTAGATTATATATGATTTCAATCTTTCATTTGGCTCAGATGATGATTTATTTCCGAGACGTTGGCCAGATTTTCAAACAAATGAGCTGTTCAGAGCACAAGTGGCGTAAGTCCATTTTTTAGGGAAATTGAGTTAAGTACGTAGAAGTGAAGAGAAAAATGTAACATATTTATGATTACGGGCTAGAAACTCCTAGCTTACGTAATCTCTGAATAAAATGCAATACTTTGTTATTGCTCTGACAAATACCATTATTTATTCAGAGCACAAGTGGCGTAAGTCCATTTTTGGTAGTTTTGAGAAAATCGAACATTTAGAAAAATTCTTAAGATAAATTCCAAGTATGAAGAACTCAGTTTTGCTTATAAGCTTGGTCAAGAGCATAATTGGAGCTATCCATATCGTTAAATATAAATTAAATAATACACAAAAATGATGCAGAATATTGCATATTAGTAAAAACATTTGGAATTGCGCCACTGAAAATTATTTTAAATTTCTCGTTTCCGCTGTAGGAATCTAAAAGGAGATTTTTTTAGAAGTTGAAAAAATTTACCCTTAGCGATTATCTTCATTATTAAGGGAGATATAAAATGAATGGACTTACGCCACTTGTCCTCTGAAAATTTTTTAAAATTCCTCCCTTCCGCTGTTAAAATATAATGGAAAATATTTTTAAGAATTTTTTGATGAGGAATTACAGCATTTTTACATAGAAGTTGGACAAAACTACCCATTAGCGATTATCTTCATTATTAAGGAAGATATAAAATGAATGGACTTACGCCACTTGTTCATGACATAATTTTTACAGAGAAATTGGACAAAACTACCCATTAGCGATTATCTTTATTATTAAAGGAGATATAAAATGAATGGACTTACGCCACCTATCCTCTAAAAATTTTTTAAAATTCCTCCTTTCCGCTGTAAAAATGTAATGGACCATATTTTTAAGAATTTTTTGATGAGGAATTACAGCATTTTTACATAGAAGTTGGACAAAACTATCCATTAGCGATTATCTTCATTATTAAGGAAGATATAAAATGAATGGACTTACGCCACTTGTTCTCCGAAAATTTTTTAAAATTTCTCCTTTCCGCTGTAAAAATGTAATGGACAATATTTTTAAGAATTTTTTTGATTTAGAATGGCAGCATTTTTACCTACAAGTTGGACAATACCACCCATTAGCGATTATCTCCATTATTAAGGGAGATATAAAATGAATGGACTTACGCCACTTGTCCTCTGAAAATTTTTTAAAATTACTCCTTTGCGCTGTAAAAATGTAATGGAAAATATTTTTAAGAATTTTTTGACAAGGAATGACAGCATTTTTACATATAAGTGGGACAAAACCATCCCTCAGCGATTGTTTTCATTATAAAGGGAGTTTTGATATATACCTTTTCGAAAATTTACCATTGCTCCAAATAACGACACCAATAAAAAAAAGATAACGATAACGATGATAACTTATATTTGCAAAGAGTTTTTATTACATTTTTGAATATATTAATAAATACTACATATTATTACATCCCTACTAAATAGAAACAACAGTATTTAATTTCAACTGTGAAACTTTTATAAGAATAAATTCATTCTGGCCTCCTCAATTATTCAAAAAATCACAAACGGATGCTAAAATCGCACTTTTGAAACTAATATTAGTCAATCCTTCTTAAAAATTCTTAAAAATATTGTCCATTACATTTTTACAGCGGAAAGGAGAAATTTTTAAAAATTTTCAGAGGACAAATGGCGTAAGTCCATTCATTTTATATCTCCCTTAATAATGGATATAATCGCTAATGGGTGGTTTTGTCCAACTTGTAGGTAAAAATGCTGTCATTCCAAATCAAAAAATTCTTCAAAATATTGTCCATTATATTTTTACAGCGGAAGGGAGGAATTTTAAAAAATTTTCAGAGGACAAGTGGCGTAAGTCCATTCATTTTATATCTCCCTTAATAATGAAGATAATCGCTAAGGGTAAATTTTTTCAACTTCTAAGCAAAAATGCTGTAATTCCTCATCAAAAAATTCTTAAAAATATTGTCCATTACATTTTTACAGCGGAAAGGAGAAATTTTTAAAAATTTTCAGAGGACAAGTGGCGTAAGTCCATTCATTTTATATCTCCCTTAATAATGGAGATAGTCGTTAAGGGGTGGTTTTGTCCGACTTTTAGGTAAAAATGCTGTAATTCCTCATCAAAAATTCTTAAAAATATTGTCCATTAAATTTTTACAGGGGAAAGGAGGAATTTTAAAAATTTTCAGAGGACAAGTGGCGTAAGTCCATTCATTTTATATCTTCCTTAATAATGGAGATAATCGCTAAGGGGTGGTTTTGTCCAACTTCTAGGTAAAAATGCGGCGGTTCCTTCTCAAAAAATTCTTGAAAAATATCTTCTTTTAGATTTTTACAGCGGAAACGAGAAATTTAAAAAAATTTTCAGTGGCGCAAGTCCACATGTTTCTACTAATATGCAATATTCTGCATCATTTTTGTGTACTATTTAGTTTATTTTGTACGATATGGATTGCTACATTTATGCTCTTGACGTAGCTTATAAGCAAAACTGAGTTCTTTATACTTGGAATTTATTATAAGAATTTTTCTAAATGTTCAATTTCCTCAAAACTACCAAAAATGGACTTACGCAAAAATGGAATATTAAACATTGGTTTTTCTATTATAGACTTTGACACCTGCACCTTATCAGTTTTAAACTTGATCAGGCTTTTACCACCTGCACCAAAAGGTAACAAGAAAATAAGCCGTCTGACTGCAGAACAAGTTGTAGAAAATCTTGTTGGTTTTCAAAAGGTTTGGGTTAATTCAAATAAATAAACCACTTATTTCAACTAACACGTTGACTACAATAATTTCAGGAAGGACTTACAGTATCCGAATATTTGAAAAATTCCAAGCAAAAGGCACCCTTCATCGTTGCAACGGGAAGACAAAAATCATATTGTGCTCAATATTTTATTGTTGTTGATAGTCACTTGATGGCATTACCAAGTAATTATTCTTTTCTTGAAGCCATTGACTTACTATTCAAAATACACTTTATTTTCAATATTGAGTTTGACCCAAACTTACGTCTTTTTTGGAAGTTTATTCAAAAACATATTTTCAATATTGAGTGCGAAACAAGCAACACTATAAAAGAGCTCTATTTGAAATTTAAAAATAAGTAACTGGAAAAAATCAAGTTAAAATGATTTATTTTTGTTTTCTGTGCAACTTTATGTTATTTCATCTATATTTAAACATTTAAAACTAGAACATTTCTTATTGCCAAATTCAAAATTTTTAAAACATCTTGTCTTGTAAATAAAAACAGTCCTTTTACATATTTAACCTACTCAGGGTTAAAGAACATTGATTGAAATGTAAAACCTATCCAGAAAAAGTAGTACAAAGAGAAAAGCCTATTTCTAGTCATGATATAAGCCAAGAAACACTTTATCGGAAGCCATTACGAAACGAGGAAATAGTTTCCAACAATTCAAGTAGTTCAAAATGTTACATATCAGTTTTGTGTACAGTCTTAATTCACTGGGATTACCAGACAGAAACATAACGGAAATTGCTTTGTTTAGTATGGAATTAATTGAAAATTTTACAAATAGCTTTGTACCTACCTTGGAACCCAAATCAGCACACAAAATAGAGTACATTAAAAAACAAAATACTGATATATTCAAAAATTTATGTTCAAATTATAGTCGTAATAAACATTTTTCTGTATCTCCATTTTTGTTAAGCCTGTTGAACTTGTTATTAAAACAAGATGGGATAGAAAATTTTTATTTAAGACGCAACAATGTAAAAGACATTTAATATAAAATACTTTTCAATACATTCCAATTCTTAAAACTATTGCAGCTCTTTTCAAAAATAAAAGCTTTTGCAAAGCGTTTTATGAAAAAGATCATATATGTTCCGAAGAAATTCTTAATAATTTTTGTTGTGGTGTAATGAGTTATCACACAGATTTTTTCAAAAATAACAATAATATTCAGCTGCAATTATTTTACGAATTTTGAACTCACTAATCCTTTGGGCAGTAGACGCACAATTCACAAAATTGGAGCAATACACTTCACAATAAGAAACATTTCAAGAAAGTACTTGTCACAATTAGAAAATATACATCTTGTTGCTTTATTTCATGCTAGGGACGTGATTTCAGAAGAATATAATAAAATATTGGCTCCAATAGTAGATGATTTGAAAACTTTAGAAAATATTGGGATAACACTTGAGAATAATGTTATAATATTTTACTCACAAGTATAACACATGATAATTTAGGTGCAAATACTTTGCTTTAATTTTCTGGAGGATTTAATGATAATTTTTTGTTGTCGATTTTGTAAGGTTCATAAAAACGATATCCAAAATATCTTCTTTGAAAATCAGGTTACAATCTGTTCAGTACTGCGATTTCAAATTTGATTTGGGTTCTTCAAAAGGTATTAAGATTTATTCCATTTTTAATGATCTAAAATACTATAATATTTATGAACATGGTACAGTCGACCCAATGCACGATTTCCTTTGCACTTTAAAGTTTTTTTCAACTCTAAGTAAAAAAAAGATATGCAATTTAAATGAAATTAATTAAAGAGTTAAATCATTCAATTATGGGTTTTGTTACAGAAAAACTCTTCCAACATCTTCATATATAACTAAAGACAATATAGCTTTTTCTCAAACTTGGTGCCTCGCAATACATAAAGCATTTATTTTTGGTGATTTATTTAATAACTCAATATAACTCAATAATGTAGTACTAAAAAAGACTTAGTCTTAATGAACACCATTACAAATAAATAAAAAATAAAATAACACTTTGTTTTCGCCAAAGTTTGAACTAATGTCTTCAGTTTTGCAAATTTTGGAAATTTGTGTTTTCTGTGTCTTTAAAATTAAATGATGTTGAAAAACTGACTCAGTACATAGCAAACCATTTAAAAATTTTATGTATTGAGTATAACGCTCGGCTATTTCCAAAACATAACCTTTTAATACATGACCCTAGAATAATATAGCAAATGGGTCCAGTAAGTATATTTTCAACATTGCGATATGAGTCCAAACATCAATACTTTAGCAACTTATGACAAAATTAAAGAATTTCAAGAACGTCTATAAAACTTTATTATATCGATACCAACAAAAGTTTGTGCATGTTTGGCAAAACTATGATTTTCAACGGAAGCCTAAAATGGGAAGACTGTATGAATTATCAAGAGATATAGATTTTTCAAAGTATGCAAATTTTTGCATTGGATTAAATATTTTGCTTATTTTCGTAATGGATTATTAGTTTTGGCTCCCAATAAAGAAGAAATTTTAGAAAATGAAGAAATTTATCTGATAGAACACATTATTTGTTCTTTTTGACATTTTTTTTTTTGTGCAAAGTTTTTAAAATATTTCCATTCAGTATTTTTCATAATTCATTCGAAATGGTTCGAACTAATAAATTAACATGTGTTGAAGTTAAACAATTTAATATTTTTAAGTCTATTATGAAATGTTAGTTTCTCGTAAAAATAATAAAACATATGTTCTTAAAAGCACTTTATAGTTTATGGTCCAGTTAGCCTCGCATGGCATAGCAGTGCATGGCTTAGCAAGCGTCACATCGAAATCTGTTTAATAGGATTTGTGTGCATCTGATTATGCACAACATGGCAACGCTTGGCAATGCTCAGATAAAAACAGAAATGCATCTCTGACTACATAGATAAACATGGAAGATCTATTTCATTTTAATATCTGTGTATTCTTCTATGTATTTGACGTTTTGGCAAAACAGATATGAAGTTGTAAAATTGTTTGATCAAGTGCGTGTAATTTATTAAAATAAAATCGTTGTATTCTTGTTTTTATTGTGTTATTTTGACTATGTGACTAGGCGTTGCATAATCACCATTTATTTGGCTGTGTGCTAGCTACTTATCTGCGTTGCATGTGCTGCTGTGCCATGCGAGGCTAACTGGGCCATTATGCATATTTTGTAAACAATTATTGGAAAAAATAGAAATGTAAATTAAAATAAAACTGTTTTTATGGAATAAAAGTTCATGCAACATGCAAGAATGAACTCTATGTGTTCCATTATCCAATTTTGCATTCTAAAATAATATAAAAGTGTTTAATACGCTATTATTATAAACTTTATAACAAAATGGTTTAAAATACTTTTATACTACTTATAATGCTAAAAAATTTAAACTAAAATAGTGTACTGTGTTTTAATATATAAGTTAACGATGCAAGTTAAACTCTGTCACTGATCCCCCTGTATTTTATATTGGCTACACTTTATTGCAAATCTAATGTCGTTTTTGCGTTCACGATATGCGTATGTTGGAGCACTCCACCTGACAACAGCATTTGGAGGTCACCTAGTGCAGCGAGAGACACTGCCCTAACGGAACGACAATGCGTAAGCTGCCGTACCAAAAGTCGTTCAAATAAGTCCGTCCAAACCAGAATTACCAGTATTCATGATCGATCGTGGGGCGAGAGTGATGTGCTGAATTTACTACGCAACAACAATGAACACAAAGCAAAGAGTTTGATCTGTCGTATTTGATCTGTAGGAGAGGCGTTAAGATGACACTGGTTCTAACTTGAGAGTAGCAGCCGATCTTAAAATATCATTGTTATCATTAGAAGATCAGGAGCAATAAAGGCGAGTCGCTTCGCAATAAAATTATACTTTGTTGGTCTTTTTAATTTATACTAGTAATAATAGATAAAATTTAAACCAAATTTGGTGTGGTTGTATTCCATTTGGTTTAATTTTTACACCAAAACTCTTTGGAGTGTGTGCGATGTTTATTTTTTGGTATGTTTTTCTGAGTTTAACCAGTTAAACAAGTTAAAAGTTGATTTGACAAAAAATAATTCATATGTTAAAAAAAGAATAAAGTTTTACAAAATTATAAATTTTGTACGATATGGAATCAAAACTCTTCTATTCCACTTTAACCAATCATATGAGAAAATTTATTTTTTAGTTCTCAATTAAAGCGACAAAAACATGTTTTAAGCAATTTTTTTCTAAGCTGAATTATGTAGACCGGTCTTGAGAATAGTCTCATACTTATCTCGTTTTCGTTTAAAAGTGAAACAGAAGTTTTTTTTTTCTATAGGCCTTATATATTTGATTCACTTTTCTACAGATAATGCCTTGTTAGCATAGACTACAAAATATTTCTTTAAATTTTCTCAAAAAAAAATTTGGTTTGGTCTCAAAAAATTTATGTAAATAGAAAATGAACGCTCCACATCAACGGATGTAATTGGAGCATGTAATGCAGTAAGTTCATTTACAGTATATATGTCTTAAATTTTTTTTTTCAGTTCAATTTAAATCAAACATGTTCACCATTTCTTTAATTTTTTTTAAACCATATATTCTTTGCAGAACATAATACATTTTTTTTTTAATTTGTTGACCAATTGCTTCATCCATAGAATATATTTTTTATGGTATCATTTTCGAAATCAATTTGTTTTCTTAATGAATGAAATCCTTCTAAGTTTGCTATGGATTTACTTAGAAACCCATAATTTGAATTCAAAAACACTAAATTTTGTTTAAAAGATGGTAAGTTTAAAGCCTCTTTAGTTCGTTTGATTGCAGAAGCATCAGAATCACTGAACTCTTCCATAACATCTGCTATCTTCTCAAAATTTGAGAGTAGTACCCGACTGCATTAATCAACCTGGTGACAATGGGTTCTGGTGGAAGTCGAAGTTGAGGATATTTATGATGAAAAGTTTCCCCACGTGTTGGAGCTTTTAAAAATACTTTTTTCATTTGCAGTTAACAAATTCATGTCTTTAAAACTACTTCGGATTTCTTCGGCAACGCGGTGCATTGCGTGCGTCAAACATGTTTTTTGCATGAATTAATTTCGGATAAAATATTTGCAAGATACGAGCGGATTTAAACATGTAAGGCGCCGCGTCAGTTAAAAACAGTTGAGCCTTTTTTCTGTCGAATTTTTCCCCTAACAAGTTTATTGAATCTTTAAAAATGCGAGCAACTGTGGCATGATTGGTTTTTTCTAATTCAACAACATTTAATAATAATTTGGTTTTGCTAATTTCTTCATTTGAATGCAAGACGCCAACTACAACAATCGTCACATATCGTCTTTGAATGAAGATTGTTTCATCGATAGACACCCACAAAAATTATTATTTTTTTATTAACTTGATATCAAACAATTGGGAATCATACAATTTGTCAACATAAAGCTTACGAAGTGATGAATAGCATTAATATTGAATTAAATTAATGCACAAGTTTTAGTGTGTGAATAATAAATTTATTTTTTTAACTTAACTTGTTAACTGCCTCCTAAAATACTCGTAACTCTAGTATTTATAATAACTTAATTGTTATACTTAGAAGTCTCAAACTAACTTTTGTGCTCTTTTATACTTTTGATGGGAAAGAAAGTGACGCAAATTCCGTATAACACTTTCTTTCCATTGTTCAAATATAAATTCTTTAATTTTATGTTTTACTTTTGTTTTCATCAAGCGATGATTGGTAAGCATGCGTTCGCTAGCGCAAATTTGCCTGCGCTTCTTTCTTAAGAATCGAACTAGGTCGATAAATGAACGACTGACTCGCTTGCACAATTCTGTCTTGTGTTACTTTCTTTTAGGTCAGCCAGTGAGCGTGGTATTGTTTACGCAATATGTTTGCGCTCACTTGAATTTCCGTGGAAATTCATGTTCTTTCGAATGCACTTGACGACCGAAGTGGGTTCGAAGAATTTGTTTACACAATTTTTGAAAGTTAATTTTTAGTTTTAGCATTGCCACACAAGTTGTGACAAAAAGTATTAAACATGTTTGCGACACCACAAGTGGGTCATAAAAAAGCAAACATGGGTTTTATATGGTAAAATGTTCTTGGAAGAACACTTAACCATGCGTTAATTTATTGTATCGTAACTCCCCCACCGTTAGTTTGAGGCTCCGACGAAATTGGAATTGTTTGTGTTCTTTTTTTTGTATGATACAAAGATAATTAAAATTAGAATTACAATGACTATTACTATATCTGTGCTTATGTTTAACATTTTTGTTTCTTCATTTTTAAATATAATCTTATCTAAATTTTGTTCATGCTCAATTTGTTTGATATACAATGATTCTAGTTTTATGTCTTGGATTGTTTCATTTGGTTTTACATATGTGATTAAGTTTGGTTAAATAAACTTATCATGTGTTTTTAAATTTGTATTATAATATGTTTGGTTGAATGTGTGAATTTGCTAATTTTGAAATTTTATTATAAAGTTGCCTTTTGGGTTAATTTCTAATTCACTACAATTTTGATTAATATTTCATTATAATTTTTGAATACAAGGATGCCAGGTAGAATTTTTTTTACTTCTTGATTTTTATTTACTTTGACTTTACAACGTGCTATTTCCAATTTAACAATACTTTTTATGCATGTGTCATGAATTTCGATAGGGTTTTTCTTCATGTTGTCTTTAATGAAAGGTTGATAAACTTTGAGTTCACTGTCAATTAATAATTCGTGGTAGTCAGACAGTAAAGATGTAGAGTTTGTGTTATGGATCGGTTCGAGTATTACTTTTGAGATTGATTCTTTTTTGTAACGTTGTTATTTGCAATACAATTATTATACTGTTCTCGTGGAATATGTCTGAGATTTTTGTGTTTGTGTAACTATCCAAGCTCTCCATTCTGTCTAGTTCTATATCCGTTAGTATATCTTTTGGTATAATCCCTAGTTTGCTTGAAAATATAATTTGGCCTATTTCTTCTATGTGGTTTCGTAGTAGGGAAAGGTGATCTCGTCTTCAAGTGATGCTATTTTGTTCATGATTGTTTCCTTAAATTTGTTCAAGTAAGTCTGTACTACCCTTTGGTGGTTGTTAATGTGATTGGTAATGTTATAAATTTGGGATGATATAATGTTATTAGTGATAATTATGTTGTTTAAGTTTAACTGTTAGTTGCTCATAGTTGTGTGCATTGTTATTAAGTTTGTTTCTTATCTCAATTTCGTCTTCGTTGTCCATAGTTCCGGCAATGTATTTTAGTCCCTGACCTAGCGCATTTATAAGGCCTCTCTTATGTATAAAATGTGGCGTTAAGCGCGAAATAGTTGTTCAAAAACAATATTGTTTGCGCAGAAGTAAAAACCTGAAAATCGCAAAGTAAAGACACATAAAATAGTGCATCAAGTGTACGTGAAGTCGCGAAATTTAAGTATTTTTGCAGTGGGGTGCTCCCATGGACATAGCGCAGTTCCACGAGGAAGCGACAGTTAACTTTAAATGTGTCGAGATAAGCGTCGTTAAAACACGAAAAACAGTTACAACGGAAAATAAATGCACAAAGAAAGACAAAGCGTACATTGAAAGTACCCCAAATAAGCTGAAGTGAATAAGCATACATAGAAGCAGACAAAATCGTTAGTAAAAACGGGTCAGCAGCTTATTTGTGCGCTCTTCGACATATATGTTCGCATGTAAGGCACAGGGTACGAAAAAGCAAAGAACGAGAGCAAAGTGGTGAACAAAGCCGAAACTAAAACCCACCACAGAATTGAACGGAAAAAATTTGTGTGCGCATCGTTATTGCGTCAGCAGCTAAGGCAGCGGTGCGTACGACAGTGCAGCGGTGTTGGAGAGAGCAGCTAAGGCAGCGGTGCATACAACAGTGCAGCGGTGTTGGAGAGAGAGCAGGCAAATATTATCAGTAGCTTTGTTTTGGTTTTGATTTACAATTTTTTCTTTTGCTTATTCATGCATTTCAGATTCTAGTTTTCGGAGCATATTATTAACAATAGAGTTCAGCTACTACAGCTTTTTCGCACTTTCTCCGCATTAGATCATCTTAAGAACCAGCCCAAATAACATTAAAACATCTCAATAAGGCCATTCACAGTTCGAATACACTGGTCTGCCATTTGTTCGATCTGCTATTTGTACGCAAATTTACGAAAGCGTATTTTGCTTCGTTGTTGTTTTGCATACAAATTCAAATACGCAGGCATGCGTAAATAAAAGCAGCCCTTGGCCGTGTTTTTTGTACCTCTTATTTTTATGCTCTGTCTACAGCCGCATAATCACATACATCACAGGGTTGCACAATGTTTTTATACGACAGTCACATGGCGAGGTGCCCACAGTTTGAACAGTAACAAATGCTATAAATACGATTTGTTAAAAGTACGCTCAAATCGTGAATAGCCCTAATGATATCGATAAGAGTGGTCCAAAACAATCCAAAGTGAGAAAAATTTACCCAACATAATATGGGTTGGGCTCAGGGACAACACAAGACATAACAACTAACCATGCGTTAACATAGATCTAATCATACATTAGTTTTCAATCTACTTTTGAGTGGACCTTTCGATAAGTTAACATCAAAAAAGCTACAGTTGTTAACAAAGGTACTCATGCGATGTAAAGGAGCAGTAGCCATATAATTTGTTCTACTAAAAAATAAGTAAATTAAATTGTTAGTATTTCTACTGCTTCTACGGTTAGTGTTAAAATTTATAAGAGTTAGCAGTTCTGGTGAATCGAATACACCAGTTATGAGTTGGTGTAAATAGACGATATCTGCAGACTTCCTTCTCTCATTCAAAGATTGCATTTTTAATAGTTTTAAACGATCCTCATAAGGAGGAAGGTTTAAAGTGTCAGTTGCACTTAAGCCCCTTAGAGCAAACCGAACAAAACGTTTTTGGATTCTCTCTATACGTTCAACATGTACATTGTAACTTGGGGACCAAACTTGACTTGCATACTTAAGTGAGGTCGCACAATTGCATAATACAGCGTTGTAGTTGTGATCATACTATTAAATTCTTTGGCCCAGCGTTTCATAAACCCAAGCATAGAAGATGCTTTTTTACAAATGTAATCAATATGAACGTTAAACGATAGCTTAGAAGCCATGCATATACCCAGATCTTTGACAGCATCTACACGACTTAATGCAGTATCTTTTATCTTATAATCAAAAATTAAATTATTCCTTTTTCGCGAAAAGGTCATAGTTTGGCATTTATCTGGATTTAGAAACATATTGTTTTTAGAACACCAAATTTCAAAGGATTTCAAATCAGACTGGAGCAGATCTGAATTGTCTTTAGCATCTATTGTTCTGTATATTTTCATGTCATCTGCATAGATAAGTAGATGAGAGTGTTTGATGATGTGGGTTACATCATTAATGGCTAAAATAAACAGAAGTGGACCAAGGTGGCTACCTTGAGAAACACCTGATTCAGCAATAAATTCAGCTGACAATACGCCTCGAAATCGTATTTGATAAGATCGCTCTGTCAGATACGATTGAATCCAGCTTACAAAAAATTGTGGAAAACCCATTAACTTTAGTTTAAATAGAATTAAGTTGTGTGGCAGTTTATCAAATGCTTTACTAAAATCAGTGTAAATACACTCGACCTGGTTACCTGAATAAAATTAATTTAAGCAAAACGTTGTAAAGTCGAGGAGATTAGACACAGTGGATCTGCCAGTAACAAATCCATGCTGACGAATTGTCATGACCTTCCCACAGTGAATTTTCACACGATCATACACGAGGCGCTCAAAAAGTTTTGGAATCGACGAGAGTTTTGCGATAGGCCTGTAGTTGTTTATATCGTTCTTACAACCTTTTTTATAGATAGGACCTATAAAAGATTTTTTCCAAAAAAGTGGAAAAATACTTTCGCTAATTGATTTATTGAATAACATGGACAGTGGTTGACTTAGAACGGAACCACATCGTGTTAACACTGCGGCAGGAATTCCGTCAGGTCCAGCATTAAAATCCTCATCGATCAATCCAATATACTTTAAAATATCCTCTGAAGTAAAGGATATAGAATCCATTGAAACCCTGGGTGTAGAGTTCATATATTCAAAGTACTCTTCATCAGGATTAAAAGAGTCTGAACAAAATGACTTTTTAAAGAGATTGGCAAATAGACCACAAATTACGACAGGATCGTCAGTAAATCCGTCAGAGGTTTTAAATGATGAAGGGAATCCATCAGATTTTTTTTTGGTGTTTATTTCACCCCAGAATTTCTTCGGATCAGACAATATTCTTAGCTTAGTACTGTCTAAATAATTTTGATATAAGGTAGCTGAGCAATTCTCAAAGTCCAGAAACAAACGCTTGTAGATTTCTAGGTCATTCAAGTCTAAGCTACAGACATATTTTTTCCATGCCCTATTCTTTTATTATATTAACTTTTCCATAATTGAATTTATTGAAAAAAACTGCTGATTGGTAATAGTTTTCACCTTTGCAGAGTAGTTATTATTTTAACATTGTTAACATTTGTCACATTGAAATAAAAGTATCAAAAAACATTGTAAGATGGACGCTTACAAAATAAAAGCAATGACAGTGGAAATGTTAAAAGACAACTTGAGAGAGCTTGGTTTGAGTGTTGTGGGCAGGAAAAAAGATTTGCAATTGCGTTTATTGCAGCATATAGTTTTTGCAGGCGACGAAGATGAAGGCGAAGCGCTAAGCGAAAATGAATCGACAAATTCTGTGTTTGCTGATGCTGCTATAAATAACTTTGATAGACAAAGGGCGATGTTTACGCTGCGTGATATAGAGGACAGCGTGTCATCATTTTC
This sequence comes from Dichetophora obliterata, assembly GCA_963920525.1. Lineage (NCBI taxonomy): Eukaryota > Metazoa > Arthropoda > Insecta > Diptera > Sciomyzidae > Dichetophora > Dichetophora obliterata. The sequence goes on from OY986437.1 coordinate 144,529,642, forward strand.
GGGAGATTGTACATACGGTGTGGACCGTTGGGTAGAGGAATTTGATGATGCGGCTGAGACAGTAGGTTGGAATGACCTGCAACGGTATGTGTACGCTAAGCAATTACTCAAAGGTACTGCTAAATTGTTTTCTCGCGGGTTGGTCGGATGCAAAGACTGGAAAAGTTTGAAAAAAGCCTTTTTAGATGAGTTTGGCGCAAAGTGGTGTGCTTCAGAAGTTCACTCTGCGCTAATAAATCGACGTAAACAGGCTAAAGAAAGCTTACAGGAATATTTGTATGCACTGATAGAAATGGGGAAATCAATTGCACTGGATGAAAGAAGTCTTGTGGAATACTTTTCGGAGGGGGTGCCAGATACTCGTTCAAATAAGCATATGTTATACCAGCGAAGTGTTTGAAGGAGCTAAAAGAGCAAATTCGCATATACGAGAAGGTGAGGGGTTCACAATTGTCATCAAACAGAGTGAACGCACCTCAGGGCACAGTGTCAGGGAAAAGTTTGAGTGAGCAGCTGCCACAAAAGAAAAAGTGTTTCAAGTGTGATAAAGAAGGTCATGTGGCAAAGGAATGCCCGATCTCTGGGGTAAGCAATGTCATCTGTTTTAAATGTAAGCAAAAAGGGCATTTCGCTAGAGATTGTAAAGTGGATAGAGGAGATAAAGGGGTTAAAAACGAACGAGTAAATACTTTGGGACAACAAGTGGTCAACCGAGTAAAAAGCAATTTAATATTCGTTGACGTGACAATTAATCATTTCACTTTCAGTGCGTTAGTAGATACGGGCTGTGATTCATGTATAATGAGATACGATACGCTGATTGGGCTAGGTGAGATTGATTGTATGGGATAGGTAAGGGACAACTCACGACATTGGGTAGTTTCGATACCGAAATTGAAATGGACGACGTGGTTTGTAGGGTTACTTTTCATGTGGTAAGAGAACGTGATATATCGTGGTAAGAGAACGCGGCTATTATAGGAAGCGACGTGCTGCGGGAGGTAGAACTGGTCTTTAGGGAAGGGACAGTAGAGATTAGAAAGCCGAGCAAGCAAGTTGGGTCGAACAGTAGCTGTGCAGATGGGGTAGCGGGAGCGGTCGAGCCGGAACCCCAAGGTGGTGTTTGTGGAGAGGTTGGGCCCAAGCACGAGAAAGGCGATGATGGAGCGGTAGTGCCAGCGCGCAAGGATAGACGTGGAGAGGTTTTGCCAGTCTGTGAGGGATTAACTAGCGATGAACTAGTGACCACGGGAAAGGAAAATGGTTGGTGTAGAGAGTTTGAAGCATTGTGCTTAGCCGAAAACGAAGAAGCAACCAGGCAGCTGGATGATATTGACTTATCCCATTTACAGGAAAGTATGGCTAAAGAAGTCGAGCGCTTAATTGCTACTTATATACCCGAAAAACAAGCTAGTACACCAGTACGAATGAAACTTGTTCTGTCTGGGGCCAGTTTACCAGCGGCCACGTAGAGTATCATATCATGACCAGTGTTACATAGACGAACAGGTAGTGGACATGCTGAAGAAGGGAATAATACGATGTAGTAATTCCGAGTACGCATCACCGGTGGTACTGACGACGAAAAAAGATGGGACGAAAAGGTTTTGTTGCGATTTTCGCAAGGTAAATGAAAAAATTGTTAGGGATAACTTTTCTATGACTCTTATCGATGAAGCGTTGGACAAGTTGCAGGGTGCGAAAGTTTTCAGCACACTCGATTTAAAAAATGGCTTTCATCATGTGCCAAAGCGGTCAGTTTGAATTTTGTTTTGTGCCATTCGATATTACCAATTCCCCTGCTGTGTTTTGCAGGTATATTCGAGCAGTCTTTCAGGATATGCTCCAAGATGGTACTGTCATTGTTTATATGGATGACATCGTCATTCCCGCCAAGGATGAGGATGAGTCATTGGAAAAGTTACGCATAGTGCTTGAAAGAGCTGGCAAATATGGGTTACAGATAAAGTGGGAGAAATGCCAGTTTCTCAAGAGGCAATACAATTTTTAGGTTACGTGATCGAAGACGGCCAAATTTTACAATCCGTCGAAAAAACCAAAGCAGTGAGAGACTTTCCTATACCGACAAGTAAAAAGGAAGTACAACGATTTTTAGGGTTGACATCTTTTTTTAGACGCTTTGTGCAAAATTATGCGTGGATTGCCAAACCACTGTCAGACCTGCTCAGAGAAGGGCAAAATTTCAAAATCGATGACGAGCAACTGTTAGCTGTTCAAGAGTTAAAGAACGCTCTAGTAAATGCACCGGCATTAAAACGTTTTAACCCCTCAGCGGAAACAGAAATCCACGCGGATGCGTCAAAAACCGTTATGGAGCGGTTCTTTTACAAAAAGATTCAGAAGACCGTTTATTTCACCCTATCGAGTTCATGAGCCGTAAAACTACGACGGCTGAAGAAAAGTACAGTGCATTCGAACTCGAGGTTTTAGCAGTAATGGTAGCATTAAAGAAGTGGCGTACGTACATAAAGGACTTGAAATTCAAAATAGTTAGCGATTGCAATGCGTTCGCGATGACCGTCAAGAAAAGGGACGTGCCGGACAGGATAGTGAGATGGGCTATGTACTTACAAGAATATGACTATGTGGTTGAGCATAGGTCAGGTTCTAGCATGAGGCATGTGGATGCTCTCAGTAGAGTTTATTGCCTGCTCGCCGAAGATTCGTTAAAATCAAGGTTGAGGGAAGCACAGGAACAAGATGCTTGGTTAAAGGCTGTGAAAAAGATTTTAGAAACAGGTAATTACGAAGATTTTTTTTTTAAGAATGGTGTGGTCTACCGAGATCCTGTCAAAGAATTATTAGTAGTGCCTTCCGCAATGGAGACAGAAATAATAAAATTGGCTCATGATCAGGGAAATTTCGCCGGGAAGAAAACACGGGAGATAGTAGAAAAAAATTATTATATTCCAAATTTGGCCGGAAAAACAGAAAAAATAGTGAAAAGTTGTATCGAGTGCATAATTGTAGACGCGAAAAGGGGCAAAAAAGAAGGGTTTTTGGCTCCAATAGATAAAGCATGCGAGCAGTTAGGAACGTTACATATTGACCACGTAGGCCCGTTAACTGAAACGCGGAAAAAGTAAAATCACATTCTAGTGATAGTAGATGGGTTTTCGAAATTTACATGGCTGTACCCGACAAGGTCTACAGGGGTTGATGAAGTAATTGATAGGCTCGAGAAACAAGCTTCGATATTTGGCAACCCAAAACGAATAAAATCAGATCAGGGGGCGGCGTTTACGTCAAATGCCTTTAAAGAGTATTGCGATAGGGAGAATATCCAGCACTTGCTGATTGCAACCGGAGTGCCTCGCGGCAACGGCCAAGTGGAGCGCGTCCACAAAACGGTTATTGCAATCATCTCGAAAAAGTGTCAGAGCAACCCTACCCAGTGGTACAACCAAGTACCAAAAGTACAACAGATTTTGAATAATTCTGTACCACGCAGCACAAAAGCAACACCCTTTAAACTACTTACCGGATGAGACATGAGAGTAAATGATTACCCAGATTTACGACAAATTTTTAACAATTTAGCTCTCGACGAGCTAGATACTGAACGAGACTTAGTAAGACAAAGTGCCCAAGAAAATATAATGAAAATACAAAACGAAAATTGTAGAACATTCAACAAAAATAGGAAAATAGAAGTAAATTACAAAGTTGGTAATTTGGTAGCTATCAAAAAGACACAATTTGGGACCGCTATGAAATTGAGAACGAAGTATTTAGGCCCATATAAAGTAACGATAAGTCTAAATCATGGTAGATACGAAGTGGAGAAGGTCGGAAACCAAGAAGGACCGAAAAAAACAACAACTATAGCCGAAAACATGAAGCCATGGCACTAGTTATTCAGGGTCGAATAACGAGTCAGGACGGCCGATTGTGGGAATGGCGTAGTTAGATGGCAACACTGGTTAGGGAAAAGTACAAAACGAACGAACGAACGACAAAGCGTCCATCATAATTAAAAATTAACGAGTAGAAGAACACTTGCGTGGTAATAGCTGCAGTAATAAAACTGTAAATTATAATTAACTAAAAAACAATATAAAGCTTTAAGGCAATAAGACTTTGTAAAACTGTATTTTAAATAAAGATATCATTGATTAACTAAAAGTGAGTGCATTGTGTCTTTTCCTACATATATGCAAAAATATGCACTAACGATTGAATGCCATTTTAAAGGAAATTTCTGATTCGCAAAGATATTGTATTAATTTTGTTTACATGATTTGCATCAGATTCCGGTCTCTAATTATAACTTTTTATAATTTCCTACAAACGTTTTTCAACTTTAATTTTATACTCGTAAAAGTTCTTAGTCTGCTTAAATCCATTTTGCAGGAGCACAAAATGATTTCGCAGGAGCAGAAAAAAACTGGAAGTTTTTCAGTTCAGCTCGTGACAGTTGAAAATACTCTAAATCAAAATGTGAGTTGACATATTGTCTTTTGAAACTTTATAGAGTATTAATAATATTAAACATACTTTTAATGATAAATGATCGAAAAAGTGAGCTCATGGCCCAAAATAAAATTATCCGTGAGTGCAAAGTTATGCTGAAAAGGGTGCAGCAGTCGGTGGGTTTGATGATTGGCGAAGTGGGAAACGAGGTTGGACCAAAATTTCGAGCACATTCATTCTGAATTCATTCATTCCACTGAATTCATTCGAAGCTGCTGCAATATTAAAGATAGGCTAAATCGTGTGAAGTACTCTTAGGCAATGGCAATTATTTTATTTAAATTATATGGAATGCATCCCAACCAATTTGATATTCTCAATAAGAAAACATACAAGATGAAAAGTTCATCGAAAGACGTAGAGGTTTTTTGAGATAAATTGTAATTTGAATTTGAATTTTATTGAGTATACATTAGTACAATAAGAACTATGTTCTTTTACAGTACAACAGATAGATATCAAACAATTTTGGTTGGATATAACAACATATTAATAGTTCTTAAAAAATATATTTAATTAAAACATTTTAAAAATAAATCAAGAGTGTAATGACAAAAAGTGATTAATAATTAATTAAAATCTTAATAACTAACGATGTTTCAGATGTTAAAAAAAAAGCACAGAAATAAAGAAAAAAAAAATAAGAAAATAGTGATAGAAGAGATTAATGAGAAGAAAAGTGAGTAAAAAAAGATTGTTTTTACGTTTTTTCTGAACTGAAGTATTGTTGTTCTGAAGCTTGAAAGGTGGTCAAATTTTCCTAACCCATACACAAAACGCGTGGTATAGTTATATGCAACATTTAGTTTTAGCAGAGAGGAAGAATCTAGTTTACTTTACACTATATCTGAGTATGTAATAACTGGTAAGATAAGTTGCTTCACCAGCATACGCCTTAGATCAATAGGACAAACACTAGCAGACATTCTTAAATTACGTAGGATATAATAAATTTTCTGGACTACACTGTTCAAGTGATCAACACAAGAAAGGGAAAAATTTATACCGTAACCAAGATTTACAATTTTTGATACTACACTCAACTTTCTTGCTCAAATATATAGGTCAGGGTTTACATTAAGGTGAGTTTTACTCTTACAAATAGGAAGTACATATGACTTGGCAGCATTAAGTTGCAGTCCATTGCTAGCCCACTAGTCAATACTGCTGAGATCCTCATTCAGTCTGCAGCACAGATCATCAAATATACCAGTCCTTCTCGAAAGATAGAGTTGTATATCATCAGCATACGCATGTACAGAAGCATGCTTGCATACAGCAAATATGTCATTGATAAATATAGAGAACAGAAGTGGACCGAGTATTGAACCCTGTGAAACTCCAGTTAGTACCAGTCTATTTTGAGAAAATGAGCATGATTAACTCTTTGCAGTCTATTCGAAAAATAACTAGATATAAAGCTGACCGCACTAATACTAAATCCAAAGAGATACTTTAGTTTCAGACATAAATATTTATAGTTCACTTTGTCAAAAGCCTTAGAGAAGTATAGCACACAGAGCAAGGTCATTGAGACAGCGTCATATTTGGGAGAAATATTGTCTAAAACTTTGACGAAAGCCGAAGTACATCACTGGCCTGCCCGAAAACCAGACTGAATGCACTGTTAATGCACTGATTATGTGTGGTAGAGTTAGTTTAATGAACTTGATTAGGATTCCATCTTCGCCAACTGCGTTTGAGCTTATCTGCATTACGAATTTTCCAACATCAAGTTCACATACAGGTGAAAATTCAAAATAATTATTTGTAGACAAGCTTGATATAATCAACTTGACATTCAGAGAAATCTTAATGCTAACCCCAAGATTATTTATATTTTTCCATAATGTTTTGGTAGGAAAGGAAAGATCAAGCTTCGAAGCGAAATAGCGAGACTTACACTCAAAAAATTTATAAGTAAAATTTCTACGAATGATATTAGTAAACAAAATATTCGTACATTCTACATATATGCGTACAATACACAAAGTATTTTTATTGTGATATCTTTACGAATTCATTCGTAAATTCTAATGCCTGATGTTGTATCTACGAATATATTTGTTTTATATATTAATGATATTCGTAAACAAAACTAAATCAATTCGTATTAGTGCATTGTACTAATGATTGCGTATATATATATAATAATATTCGCAAATTTGTTGCACGAATAGCTTCGTAATTTCTTTCATTACATTCGTAGTATTTACTAATGCTTCTGTACTATTTACGAATGAAAAATAATATTAGTAGAAACAATTTAACGAATTATAAGTAGAGTTTAAAAAATTGAAAACCGAAATTGTTCAGCCTTGTTTGTAGAACATCTACAGAACATAAGGAACTGTACGATTGTCAAGTGACTGTAGCCTACTGGTAGAGTGCGTGGCCCGTAAACTAAGGAGCCGAGGTTCAAACCCCAGCTCAGACAGAATTTTTTTTTTTTGGCTGGATTTTACGAAGAAAATATTCGTAATATGTACTAATATACGTCGATTCTATGAATCCTATTCGTGGCTGAAAACTACGAATAACATTCGTAGAATGAACGCAGTTATTAGTAATATTTACACAGAAATATTTTTGAGTGTAGACTGTCTGGTCAAGAGAATAGCATCATTTTTGGCTGACCTATAAATTTCCCAGTTTGTAGATGTAGGCTTTCTTTTCCATTGTTTATGAAATGTCTCTCTTCTTTATTCCATTTAGTACATTATGGGTCAACCAAGGACAAGATGCATTTTTTACTCTGATTGTTCGTAGTGGAACATGTTTTTCACAGATATTTGACAGGGTTTAAGAGAGAGCCAAGCTTATCATTTACAGTGGAAAGATGCCAACAGTCATGATACAGTGATGGAAAATGTATGTTTTTTAAATCGCGATACGAATAAGAAGTTGGAGTCCCATACTATAATGTATGATGATGTTTTTTGTTAATAGTTCTGTGTAAGTTTAAAATATCTGTGAATTTTGAAACATATGTTATGCTGTAAAATTGTTTAGCGCTGCCAGATTGATCCGTTGTTGAGTTCGGGATTATTTTGTGGTTTCGTTGGTGCAGTTTTTCGTTTATTAAGTTATTGATGATGTGGTTGGGATAGTTTTTCTTCTTTAAGGTCGATCTTATTTTAATGTTTTTTTTCGCGAAATTGCCCGTCACCGGTAACAAGTACTTTGTTAAAAAAATTAGTTGCTGTATTTCTATTTTTTTAGTAGATCGTTTGAATTGAAATTTATCATTCGGCCCTCGGATGAGTATTTAGTATACCAATTGAGAACTATTTTGTCGTTAATTCTATATAGTTTCGAGTCTAACTACGGTGGTTTCCCAATTTCGTCTTTTTCAACTGCGAATTATAGTTTGTTGTGAAATTTGTTCAATATATAATAATAATATAATTTCTATAGAGTATAATTTCTATGCCAGTTTCTCTTATCAGCGCAAAAATCTCATCTATATATTTGAATATGAATTTGACGTCAATGTTAATTTTCTTTAGCTCCTCCAAGGTGTAGTCCAAAAGTACGTTCAATATGATGTCTGCAAGAGTTGGGGAAAATGGATTTCCCATTGGAATTTTAAATATTTGATTAAACACTTTGTTTTTAAATTTGAAATAATTGTTATCTCTTAAACAAAAATCTAGTATTGAGATAAGTTTACTTAGTTGGCGCTACAACAGTATGTCGGTCTTGTCCTTATACTCGGTCAAGAATGTGCGCCAGACATTTTGTCTCTCCAAACTTCGTCAGGACGTTCTGTACTTGGTCTTTCCAACAAACATGCGGTCGTCCTCTTTTGCGATAGAATATTTTCTTCACTGATAGAATAGAATATTTTCTTCACTGGAGCATCGTCTTTCATGCGCTGAACATGACCTAGTCAGCGAAGCCGCTCGCTTGACTATGTCGATGTACAGCTCGTATAGTTCATCATTCCACCGTAATCGGTACTCGCCATTGACACAGATTGGTTCGTAGATCTTACGAAGAATCTTTCTCTCGAAGGCTCCTAAAGTCTTTTCATCTAAACTGCTCAGCGCCCAGGTTTGCGATGCATAAAAAAGGGACGGGCATGATAAGCAATTTATAAAGCGCGATTTTCGTTCGTCGAGAGAGGGCTCTCCTTCTCTATGCCTACTGAGACCAAAGTAACACCTGTTGGCAAGAGTTATTCTTCGTTTGATCTCAATGCCAATGTCGTTGGTTGAGTTTATGCTAGATCCCAGATAGACGAAGTCCTTCACAACCTCGAAGGAGGTATTATAAACTGTAACGTGGGTTCCAAGACGCTGGGACTGTTTGTTTGTTGACACCTTGTATTTCGTCTTATCTGCATTCACTGCCAGACCCATTCGACTTGACTCTCTTTCTAATCTGGAGAATGCTGCACTGACTTCGATGTAATCAGCATACGCAAGTAGCATAACACTCTTGTAGAATATTGTGCCACTACGTCTCAGATCAGCAGCTTGGATGATTATTTTTATCATTAGGTTGAAAAAGTCACACGCTAAGGAATCACCTTGTCGGAACCACGTTTGGTAACAAATGGTGGGGAGAGTCCTTCCCGATTTTTACTATGCTTCTGGTGTGGCTCACCGTCATCCTGCAAAGTCGTATGCAAAGTTTTGCAGGAATACCAAATTCAGACATGGTGGAGTATAGGTGATTTTTTTTGAGGTGTCGAAGGCGAAATTTGTGGTCGACAAAAAAATGGTGGGTGTCGACTTGGTTTTCTTGGGTCTTCTCCAAGATTTGTAGTAGCGTGAAAATCTGGTCGATGGTGGACTTTCCAGGTCTGAAGCCACACTTATGAAGTCCAATCAGTTGGTTTACAATGGGCTTCAATCTTTCAAATAAAACGCTCGGTAGGATAATGCGATAATATATGCTTATTCCACAGAAAATGGCACAAGTAGAGGGATCGCCTTTCTTATGAATGGGCAGAGCACACTGAGATTCGGAATGCATTTTTCCGACCATATTCTGCATAGAAGCTCATGAATGCATTTAAATAGAGCTTCGCCTCCGTTCTTAAACAGCTCAGCAGGTAAGCCATCAGCTCCCGCGGCTTTGTTATTTTTAAGCCGAGCTATAGCTATTGAGACAAATGTGCGTTTAGAAATTTTGGTGAGTTTTTCAATATTAGTAGGTATTTCGGAGGTAACTATGAAATAAATTTATTTATTTATTTGCATAAAAAAACATCAGACTAATTATTCCAAGCTTCAAACCGTATTTTACTGTTTTAATTTTTTGCATTATTAATAATTACACAATAACATGTCGATTAATGCTAAATTTGCCTGATTTCGAGACACCAATATTTTATTTTTGTCCACTGAACATTTCTCTGTACGCAGGGAAATTGCACCCAGGAATTTATTCACCAGAGAGTTTTTTGGTGGTTTATTATATTTTCAATCATACCACCTAAATCGTGTAGGGATAACACCTGCATGATGTCATAAGACCCAAACAATTTGTGACATAATTCCAATTTAATTATCACCTGCATCACAGCTTCCTGATATATATTGTAGATTGTGCACAAAAATATTGGTCACTTATTAATTGTATTAGTAATTTTATTTATCAACAAAAACTACCTAAAAAGAAATTTTATTGAATTCAATTAATTAATTTCGATCTATTCTTTGAATTTTTACATGAATTCAATTGTGAGCTTTTTAGATCAAGTAAGTTTGAAGAAGGCAACAACTTCTAAAGACTACAAGTAAAGACTACTTCTACTTCACTAAAGTCTACTGAAGAATAAATATAGCGATTTCCGAAACATGTAGTCAGCTAAGTGATTGACTCTATACAGACTTGTTGTTGTTGCCTTCTTCAAACTTACTTGATCTAAAAAGCTCAGAATTGAATTTAAGTAAGAAACTTTATTGTTTTACTTTAACTTATTGTACTTATTTTAAGAATTTAATTTATTGTTGCATAAGCAAATGAACGCATCTTCGCTTTAATACCCACCATAAGATGTGGCAAGAGATTTTGTCACTGTATTTGTTACCTTCCGTCATTATGCGACATGCGTTAAATTATTTATTATTTTTAAGAAATTTTTATTTTTAATAATTTTCGTACTCGATGTTTGCATATTTATTATTACATTTGCTGATGAAAAACCCTACGTAAAAATATTATGATCTGGCGCCTTTTTTATATAAAGCAACTAACTGATTAGGACTTGCCTCAGCTGTTAAAATCTTTGTGGCAGGGCTTAAGTTAAGAAATCAATCAACACATCCTTATCCAAATTTTATGTAAACATGCTTATTTTGGATGATTCTTGATCTATTCTAAAAAACATAGCTGGTTATGCGTTTCTTTTTTGGCAGGGGGTGGATATCTTTTGGTTTAAAGCTCCCGTACACACAAAAATTTTACTTTTTAAGAAACATTGGCATGTGGCCTGCCAAACTAAAAATATTTTTGGAAACTTATTAATTATTGTTTTTATACTTTTTTCTACTTCTCTCTTTTTCGTCGTATAAAACTGATGTCCCAGAATGTGGTTAAAATTAGCTTTGACATATGCTTCATTATCCATTATAATGCAGTCAAAACTGTGTACAACTTTGCAGTCCAGTTTTCGGGAGAGTGTTTTAGCCACTTTATTTTATTTATAATTTCTGTTTGGATTTGACACTTTACTTTATCATTGACACTTTATATGATTGTTAAACTTTTTCCTTGCGCAATTTTTGTACAAAACATGGGGACATTAGGACGTATCAAAACACTTAGATTGTATTCTAAGAAGTCTCAAAAGTTGCACAGGGTGGTCAAGATCTCCCAAAAAAATAATTTTAAAAAAAGGATGTCTTTCTCTATCTCAAGGACAAAGTTGTTTTTTAACCCATTAGTGCATAGACGAAACTATAATAGTCAGGAATGTAAAATTTTCTGAACCGTGTTATTTTAAGCTAAATAAGAAAATGAAACTGCTCCCATCGATCGGAAAATTTATTTTCTTGCTTTTCCAGACCGTCCTTTTTAAAGGACGCTGTGCATAGAATACCATACCATAGAATACCATTCATCTAAAGAAAAATACATTTAAAAAAATTTAAAAAGTTTTTTATATGAAGTTTTTCACTTTGGGGATAAGTATTACACATATATTATTGAAAAATAATTCGTTTTGCGGTATTGTTGCATTGTGGTAAGCCATAAAGCAGTCTTTTGGATGGAGTGGACGTTGGCATTTTACACAAATGAATTTTGATTCTAGGCCACAATGACCACAACGACGTTGATTAGGAATGAAGTTAGCCCAATGTTGATACCCATCATATCTAGCATCATCGCTGACAATAGTTGCTTTGGATCCAGAGTGTTTCTTTGCCTCTCCATACATTTCCAATAGTGCATTGGCCAAATTTCTGCGAAAATTTAACAAATTGCCACATTTTGGATCGTTTTGACAAACCTTTCGCATGAGGTGGAATGCATTCGTTATGGCTGCATCCAGCAAGTATGAAAAAATTGGCCAGTACCATTTACGTTGTCGCATTCGTGTTCTGTATACAGAAATCATCTAATCCAACAAATCCACACCACCCATACCTTTATTGTAATTCGAAATCATTTCTGGTTGGGGAATACTTATGTATCTTTGCTTTTTTTTTTCTTTTGACCAACGAAGGCATGTGGTTTCATTCACGGTATCGAAAGTAGTTGCCATTGTTACTGTTTGATTATCTTTCCAAGCACATATCAAAACTCCGGAATTGTCATCATAACGAAAGTCATAAGAACCACGGATATCTTGTTCATATCTTTATTGGTTTTGACGGTACAGTTTCCTGTTCCTTTATCGATTACAGTTCCAGTCGCGCAATAACCTTTCCTGGAAAAATGCGACATTAGTTTGTGTGATCAAAATATATTTTGTGGCCTCTGTTCGGCAACAAATTGATTTTTGTGATTAATTCCATTACAACTGATCTGAACTGAAAAGAATTGTTAGGATTTCTTCCGGTGTATATTATAAAATTCAATAAATAGCCTCCACTGCTACAAATAGCCCAAACTTTAAAGCCAAAGCGAATCGGCTTACCTCGAATAAACTGCTTAGCATAATGTTTACCATAGTGTGACATCATCCTTTCATCAATTGAAAGGTTTTCTGGCAAGCCAAAATGCTTCAGAAACGCTTCGTTCAGCATATCGATGATGGGTCGCAGTTTGTACATACGATCATTTTCGTCCAATTTAGAGTTATCGTTGAAATGCATGTGACTTAAAATCTTTTCAAATCTGTTACAGCGAATAGCATTTCCCAATGCTGTTGGGCAATCCGTGCTCATTTTCCAATACATCGTTTTATTTGAATATTTTGCATATCCATACACTACGTAAATTTCTGCCTGCGTGGCATTCAAATGGCAAAGCTTTTGTTGTGCATAAATATTTGTTTCTTGAACGATTGTGCAAATTAATTCGTCTGTGAAGAAAAGCTGAAAGCAATTTAGAGGACTCTTACATTGTTGTGCTTCATCAGAAACTATAGTAGGACTGCAAGATTGCTCGATCCCTTTCGTTGGGGCTAACACACTTTTCCGCCAAACAGGCTTCAAATTAGGTTGAGAAAATAAGAGTTCAGGTTGTTGTTCTGCACTGTTATATGCCTCCGACCTCTGTGATGATGATTTTGAATTAGCTCCTCCAACGAGGAATTGTTTACCAGACAGCCGCTTTCTTTTTGATGGTGGTTCCGAAATAAGGTCAGATTGACAGTCCGAAACAGAATCATCTTCGTTTGCAGCAATATGATGCAACTCTGCTTCAGTATTCATCAAATGACGCCCGACATGGCTGAGAGCAGATATATTTGCTCCAATCTCATCATAATCTGACGGCGCGGAATCGCAATCTGATTCGGCCAGTGGTACCTCTCTTGGAGGTAAAATAGAAATATTTGTGCCAATGTTAGCAGTTCCAACTTCTTCTTCATCACATTCCTCAAGAATATCCAAAATCTCATGAAGTTTCAATTTATTTCTAAATAAACACAAGTAAAGTTATGTGCAACACTTTCCTACAAAATGAATAGATGAATGGTATTCTATGCACGGTGGCCTTTATAAAGGTCGAAAATAGTTTTTGGAAAAAAATGACACAAATTTAGGTGTTACCGGAATACAAAGTTTATTTGATAAACGTTGACAAATGGTTAATAATAAAAAAATGCTTTTTCACACAATACCAATCACCATTTTTAAAAAATTTTAAAATTTACCTTCCAGCCATATTTGAACTTTTTTCTGATAAGACTTTTTCAATTTCATGCTTGATAAAATCTGACTTGAGTAAACTTTGAGAAAACAGCTGATTTTTTATTTTAATACAACTCCATCTCTGTGCAAATAGCCAAACTATTTGGCAAGTATGCCAATTGAGTTTTAATTATTGAAGTTTTTCTTACCGTCTTAATGGGTTAAGAAAAATAGTACCAAATCACGATTTTCAAATGCTTTTTAAGAAAAATTAAAGTCTTAAAGTAAAAGTAAATAAAAACTTTAACTAAAAATATCCTGCCAAACACAATGCCACTCTCTATTTTTAACCACAAGGTCCTGTGTGAAGCATATTCGAGTCTAAAGGTGCACTCGAGGTAGAACAGAACTTTTTATTGCTATCTGATTGTCTAAATTTTGACGATTTTGATTATGATAATTGAAGTAATTGAAGTTTGAATTGAATAATTGAAGTTTTTCTTAGATTTGGCGAATTAATAATTTGCATACTTTTTGCATATGCATTTTTTTGTTTTTAAGAAATGTATGCAACTTGAAGCAATTTTTTAATTTTTTTCAAAAAAATTAATATAAGGTTTTATATTTCGGGCACCGAGGTTACCACCACAATTTTTTTCCTATTTCGGTTTTTTTAAAAAATTTTCCTCCCTTAAGAATTTTATTAATTCGTTAAAACACCTCAATTCAGCAATCACAAAAATGTTATACTACAATTTTAGGCTTCTGAGTTTGCCATTGAATGCGTCGCAATTGACTTAACAAATGTTGTTAAGAAGTGTTTTATTGAAATAATAACCATAAAGAAGATATGAACAAAATGGTTTCATTTCATGCTTGAAGTAACTTTATTTAAATATCAAAATGGGGGAAAAAATCGTGGTTTTTTCCTGCTGTTTTAAAAACGATATTTTTAGACAGGGTTTCGTTTAAAACTATTTGAAGAATTCGAATTGAGAAAATTATCTTCGGTACCACTTCTGGTGCCCGAGATATAAAATCTTACATTAATTTTTTTGAAAAAGTTAAAAAATTGCATTCAAGTACACATTTCTCCAAAACAGGAAAATGCATAAGCGAAAAATATGTAAATTTATAATTTGACATGTTGTAATCAATATCTGTACTGTAATCAATATCACCAAAATTTAGACAATCGGATAACAATTATAAGTTCTGTGCTATCTCGAGTGTACCTTTAGATTCGACTATCCCTTACACAGGACACTGTGGGTAAAAACCAAGAGTAACATCGTGTTTACCAAAATATTGTTAGTTAAGGTCTATATGTACTTTTGCTTTAAGAAATATGTAGTTTTTTTAACAAAAAGTAAAGCATTTTGAGATTGTGATTTTTGACTGTTTTTCTTAACAAACAATTTTTCCTTACAAGAGAGAAGAAGAGATCCTTATTTTGTCCTAAAACTTTTTTTTGACCACCTTAAGCAACTTTTGAGATCTCTTAGAATGTGAAATTCGAAAAAAATTGTAATTCGATACGCCCTGGGGGACATTCCCACTTTTTGCCACATCTCTCACAGAAAGCTTGGGATTTTTCTTTAACTCGTTTAGTATGGAATTCACATATTTTTGTGATAGAAAACCTTTTGGTCTCTTTTTTTATTGATGCCTAATGGTATCATTATATTTTTAAGTACATAATTTTTCGTCGATTTAGCTATTTTTTTTCCGACATACAGTTGCGGTCAAAATAATAGTAGCTCCCTTATATTCATACATGTTTGGATAAATAGTACTAGTATACGAATTTCGGATCCGGTAAGTACATTTTCATTCCGATATGTACTTTCAACACTCGTTCCAACTCCGTACTCAGTTTCCTCCTATATTGTAAAACTTTCAAGATACAGGGTGTTTTACGGTTTTGGTACGTGTTTAGTATTATTGATCTAGAATCTAAACTACTCACCATAAAATAAAAAATATCAACCTTTCCATCAATATATCAACCACTTTCGTGTCATGTGCTGCAGCTGAGCTAAAATTTTGTGATTACTCAACAAAATATCAACAAATTTTGTATCTTTTGTTTTAGCGGAGCTGTAATCGTCCAAATTTAAAATGTCTTTTTTTCATGTAAAAATACACTAAAAAATACACAAATCAACAGTATTTTTTTAATTCTAACTTTGGAAATAACAGCTCCGCTAAAACAAAAGATAGAAAATTTGTAGATATTTTTTTGGATAATCTCAAAATTTTTTCTCCGCTACAGCACATGACACGAAAGCGATTGATATACTTATGAAAAATCTGATATTTTTTCTAGAATACAAAATATTATTTTTTATTTTATGGTGAGTAGTTTAGATTCTAGATCAATAATACTAAACACGTACCAAAACCGTAAAACACCCTGTATCTTGAAAGTTTTACAATATAGGAGGAAACTGAGTACGGAGTTGGAACGAGTGTTGAAAGTACATATCGGAATGAAAATGTACTTACCGGATCCGAAACTCGTATACTAGTACTATTTATCCGCACTGCCGCGTGCTTCGCTTCCGCCATATTAGCATCTTTTGTATAAAGTTCAGTACGCTTGACGGATAAATCTTTTAATCACGCTGGTGTCATCTTTGTTTTTAGTTGCGCCGGCGTGTATGCTGACTACGCTACCTTAACCCTCATGGGTCCCTCGAGAAATACATCTAATCGGTCCCATTGTATGCGCGCGCATACACATATATTTTTAATTGTAAAAAAGCTAAAAAAAATTAACAACCATTTATGTTTTGTGATTTTTTTATGTTTATTACATTGTTTACTATCATATTAATACATTTGAACTTCATAAAGATAGATTTAGAATGAAATTAATTAGAATATTACATATATTAGAAAAAAAATTGAATTTTTAACTTTTGTCAATTATTTGTACATTTTTCGAATAAATTGAAATTATGTTCAGCACAAATGAAATTTATTTTTATATATGCAGATGTAGCATCGGCCTCGTTTTGATGCACTTGGTAAATGGCGAATCTCCCGAATTCTTTGAATAACACTGATGCTTCCAGTTACAATTACTTTAAGGTTATTTTTTACGTTTAGTGATCTGTTTTTCAACGAGATTCAATCCAAGCTCCTCGATAAAAAGGCGACGACGAATATTATGGTTCGTTTTAGAATTTTTCCAATTCGGGAACAATGCAATGAACGTCACGAATGCATTCAACGCACTAACATCAAGCATGTTACAAAATACTGCCATTGGCCACCGATTGACTTTTCGTTTGCATGTGTACGTAGCCACCATTTGATCCATAGTATCAACTTCACTCTTGGTTTTGTTGTAGTCTTCAATGATGTTAGGTTTCTTCTTTTCATTATTCTCATTTATGCTGACAACATTGTGGTATGTACTGAGCAATGTCACATATCGGTACCGGTGAGGAATATATGACAACATAACTGCTTGCAATTTATGTTCATATACAACTTCTGTATGATAAATTGGCTTTTGACGCATGTCGAGTAGAACTGAAGGAATTTCAGTCCTATTTTTCCTTATTGTTCATTGTATTGTACATTTCCTTATTGTCATGCGATTCTTATGTAAATCTTCCGCCAATTCATACGAAGTGAAAAAGTTGTCACACGTTACATTTCTGTCAGAAAGTCCTTCCACCAAATCCAAAATAACACGCCGTCCGAGATTACGTTCAGGAGTGGCATTACGAATACATTTCGAATCGGTTTCAAAGACATTGTTGCTCTAAATATTGGCCGACCAGTTTCGTCATTCCACAGTTTAGGGACACATTCACCGTATAACCGATACACACCAGAAAGCAGCAACAATCCAAAGTATGCGTGCAGAGTGTGTAACGAAACCTTTTTCGTCCGTCACTAGTTTGCTGAGGAGAGCTCAGTGAGTAAACCAAAACAATTTATATTCTTACAAAACAATTTATATCCTAACGATTCCAATATTTAAATGAGAAAGCCGGAGTTTTTAGTTCTCAACTGTAATAAAGTCTGTTTTATTGTTATTTTCATCAGTATTTTCTTATATTAGTTTAATAATTATTTACTTAATTATACTGTAACATATATATATATATATATTTTATGTATATATATATTATAACTTAATATAGATCTTTTGTTTAATAGCTTCTGATTTCTATGCTGAACGGTGGGTACACGTTCCTATGACTTCTATGCTGAACGGTGGGTACACGTTCCTATGACTTCTATTCTGAACGGTGGAGACACGTTCCTATGACTTCTATGCTGAACGGTGGAGACATGTTCCTATGACTTCTATGCTGAACGGTGGAGACACGTTCCTATGACTTCTATGCTGAATGGTGGGTTCACGTTCCTATGAATTCTATGCTGAAAGGTGGAGACACGTTCCTATAGCTTCTAACTGAACGGTGGGAACACGTTCCTATAACTACTAGCTGAACGGTGGAAACACGTTCCTATGACTTCTAACTACGTTTGAAAGGTGGAAACACTTTCACTAGCTAGTCTCGACATGTGCACGCAGCCGCGCTTGCACCCAGACTCATTTTCTTATGCCAGCAAGATGCCTTATATATGCTCTGTGCGCTGTGTTCTGTTTCGCCGTTCATGTGTTTTGTTTTCCCTGCCTGTGTATGTGTGACTGTGTACATTTAATTTATAATAATTTGATATATTTAATACATTTTATGTATATACTATTTTTAATATTTACATTATATATTAAATTTAGTAAATCACAAAGATTTCTGATGAAGCTTTTAGTACGGCCGAAATTGCAATAAAATCAGCTAGTGATTTTTTCCTTTTCATATTGAAAAAACTTTGTTGTTGTTGTTGTTTCTTTGGAAAGATTCGTTAGAACAATTAATTGTTCTAACTTTGACCTTAAGCTCAATAAACGATTTTAAACTATCGTTACTATAATCAAGTATGATTTAAACTATCAAACATTTAAAATTTCCATTTAAATCATACAAAATCAACATAATAAATAACAAGGTCATTTAGAAAAAATTTAATCAAATGGTAGAGCACGACCAAAACAGAAACAAGCTGAAAACAAATCAGCGAAAAATGTAAAAACAACTGTAGTAAACATGCTTTGTCAGTGGAAGACTTCCAGCAGGCTGTTGGACTCCATATATAATGACATAAGCATAAAGACTTAAGTAAAGCATAAATACAACAACAAATGTGAATATATGAAATTTGAGAAAACTGAGAAATTGACACTTCAAATCTCATTGCCATGTGGTGCAGTGCGCTAGCGCGCGCATGCACGGGTATCACAAAGATTTCTGATGAAGCTTTAGCACGGCCGAAATTGCAATAAAATCAGCTAGTAATTTTTTCCTTTTCATATTGAAAAACTTTGTTGTTGTTGTTGTGTCTTTGGAAAGATTCGTTAGAGCATTTAATTGTTCTAACTTTGACCTTAAGCTCAATAAACGATTTTAAACTATCAAACAACTAGAATTTGTGTTTAAAATAAAGTATGATTTAAACTATCAAACATATAGAATTTGTATTTAAATCATACAAAATCAACATAATAAATAACAAGGTCATTTAGAAAAAACTTTAATCAAATGGTAGAGCACGACCAAAACAGAAACAAGCTGAAAACAAATCAGCGAAAAATGTAAAAACAACTGTAGTAAACATGCTTTGTCAGGGGAAGACTTCCAGCAGGCTGTTGGACTCCATATTGTGAGGATTCAAATTGTTGCACAATTTGGGTCTCACAAAGTATATAAATGAATTGTTAACTGAATTTAAAATATGGAAAATGTAAACAACCAAAACATGAAATGTAAATTAAACTATCTTAATTAAATTTAAAGATTTATTATATATTATGAATGGAAATTATTATATTATATTATATTATATTATATTATATTATATTATATTATATTATATTATATTATATTATATTATATTATATTATATTATATTATATTATATTATATTATATTATATTATATTATATTATATTATATTATATTATATTATATTATATTATATTATATTATATTATATTATATTATATTATATTATATTATATTATATTATATTATATTATATTATATTATATTATATTATATTATATTATATTATATTATATTATATTATATTATATTATATTATATTATATTATATTATATTATATTATATTATATTATATTATATTATATTATATTATATTATATTATATTATATTATATTATATTATATTATATTATATTATATTATATTATATTATATTATATTATATTATATTATATTATATTATATTATATTATATTATATTATATTATATTATATTATATTATATTATATTATATTATATTATATTATATTATATTATATTATATTATATTATATTATATTATATTATATTATATTATATTATATTATATTATATTATATTATATTATATTATATTATATTATATTATATTATATTATATTATATTATATTATATTATATTATATTATATTATATTATATTATATTATATTATATTATATTATATTATATTATATTATATTATATTATATTATATTATATTATATTATATTATATTATATTATATTATATTATATTATATTATATTATATTATATTATATTATATTATATTATATTATATTATATTATATTATATTATATTATATTATATTATATTATATTATATTATATTATATTATATTATATTATATTATATTATATTATATTATATTATATTATATTATATTATATTATATTATATTATATTATATTATATTATATTATATTATATTATATTATATTATATTATATTATATTATATTATATTATATTATATTATATTATATTATATTATATTATATTATATTATATTATATTATATTATATTATATTATATTATATTATATTATATTATATTATATTATATTATATTATATTATATTATATTATATTATATTATATTATATTATATTATATTATATTATATTATATTATATTATATTATATTATATTATATTATATTATATTATATTATATTATATTATATTATATTATATTATATTATATTATATTATATTATATTATATTATATTATATTATATTATATTATATTATATTATATTATATTATATTATATTATATTATATTATATTATATTATATTATATTATATTATATTATATTATATTATATTATATTATATTATATTATATTATATTATATTATATTATATTATATTATATTATATTATATTATATTATATTATATTATATTATATTATATTATATTATATTATATTATATTATATTATATTATATTATATTATATTATATTATATTATATTATATTATATTATATTATATTATATTATATTATATTATATTATATTATATTATATTATATTATATTATATTATATTATATTATATTATATTATATTATATTATATTATATTATATTATATTATATTATATTATATTATATTATATTATATTATATTATATTATATTATATTATATTATATTATATTATATTATATTATATTATATTATATTATATTATATTATATTATATTATATTATATTATATTATATTATATTATATTATATTATATTATATTATATTATATTATATTATATTATATTATATTATATTATATTATATTATATTATATTATATTATATTATATTATATTATATTATATTATATTATATTATATTATATTATATTATATTATATTATATTATATTATATTATATTATATTATATTATATTATATTATATTATATTATATTATATTATATTATATTATATTATATTATATTATATTATATTATATTATATTATATTATATTATATTATATTATATTATATTATATTATATTATATTATATTATATTATATTATATTATATTATATTATATTATATTATATTATATTATATTATATTATATTATATTATATTATATTATATTATATTATATTATATTATATTATATTATATTATATTATATTATATTATATTATATTATATTATATTATATTATATTATATTATATTATATTATATTATATTATATTATATTATATTATATTATATTATATTATATTATATTATATTATATTATATTATATTATATTATATTATATTATATTATATTATATTATATTATATTATATTATATTATATTATATTATATTATATTATATTATATTATATTATATTATATTATATTATATTATATTATATTATATTATATTATATTATATTATATTATATTATATTATATTATATTATATTATATTATATTATATTATATTATATTATATTATATTATATTATATTATATTATATTATATTATATTATATTATATTATATTATATTATATTATATTATATTATATTATATTATATTATATTATATTATATTATATTATATTATATTATATTATATTATATTATATTATATTATATTATATTATATTATATTATATTATATTATATTATATTATATTATATTATATTATATTATATTATATTATATTATATTATATTATATTATATTATATTATATTATATTATATTATATTATATTATATTATATTATATTATATTATATTATATTATATTATATTATATTATATTATATTATATTATATTATATTATATTATATTATATTATATTATATTATATTATATTATATTATATTATATTATATTATATTATATTATATTATATTATATTATATTATATTATATTATATTATATTATATTATATTATATTATATTATATTATATTATATTATATTATATTATATTATATTATATTATATTATATTATATTATATTATATTATATTATATTATATTATATTATATTATATTATATTATATTATATTATATTATATTATATTATATTATATTATATTATATTATATTATATTATATTATATTATATTATATTATATTATATTATATTATATTATATTATATTATATTATATTATATTATATTATATTATATTATATTATATTATATTATATTATATTATATTATATTATATTATATTATATTATATTATATTATATCTTATAAGGTAAAAGTCATAATATTAATGTTATAAATATTCTATTGAGGAAATAATCATGTATTGAATAACAAATAAGTAAACAAATAATAATTACACACTTACGAACATGCAAAGCCATGTACACAGTGAAAACAAAACAAGTGAACACGGAACAGAAAGGCAACGGGAGAATATAAAGCAGTCGCGTTTGCTTAGGACAGGCAGTCTTGTCGCAGGCGCAGTAGCATGTACATGCTTTGAGACTGAGTTATCTCAAGCGAAGGTGTCCTCATCCTTCGAACGTTGTTTATTCTAAGTCAGGCGTAGTTATCGTAAGAGAAGGTGTACTCCCTGTAAAGGTTGGACGCGCGACTTTTACTTTTTTCGGTTTACGTGTTTTGTATTTTATTTATACGCGTTTGATTTTTATTGCCAGCGCTTAAGAGCGCTACTGGCCAGTTTAAAAAAAAAGGTTTTCTATGCGCCGTCACTCGAAAGTGCATTCAGGCGCTTAGAAATGTAAAAAGGAAAAAAGGAGCAGTTGGTTTTAAGCTCAAAACTTTAATAATTTTATTTTTAAGATTTTCTTCGGCTTATAAAGCCAAATAACAGTATTTTTTAACTTAAAATAAATACAAAATTAAATATATATCTTATTTAATATAATTGTAACTAGGTAGAATAATAGTTTATGTAGTCATTGTAATGCGGTTATGAAGTGTAGTTATGTAAACATAAAGTGCAAGTGAATAAGAATGTAAACAATAGTTATGTGTTTGTTTTGTTTGTTTGCTACATAAATGTGCTTAGGCTACATTTATAGAAATGTTAGTTTGTAGACTAGATCTTTATGTGTTAAATGTTTATAAATATAACAAGTGCATGGAATAAATGTGTTTAAGTTAGAGTTATAGAAATGTTTAGATTGAAGTACACTACACCCCCATCCTTAAGATAAAATTATTTGATTTAAAAAAATAATTTTTAAAATTATACAATGCAAATGTTTTGTTTTTTAAATTTATACAATTCAAATGTTTTAATTTATTACTTTATTATATTAGTGTTTATATTTCAATAACTTTCAATTTATTTTTTAACTAGTAATTATACAATTCAAATAAAAATATATTTATAATTGGTAATTATACAATTCAAATATTTTTGTTTATATATTAATTCCGACATGTTAACAAATTTTAATATATTTAATACAAAATTGAATTTCAATTAAATCCATTTTTTCAATAAATTATTGTGGTATTCTTTTAATTTTCCATTTATATCTATTATTGTATTTACTCCATTTTTCTTAATTACCGTATATGGACCATGATATGGTGATTGATACTTTCTTCTTTTTACAATTTACAATTTACAATTATTTTATCACCAATATTTATATTAAGTGGGTTTGAAATTTCATTATCTTTCTTTCGCTTCTCTTTAGCTATGTTTATCAATTCATATGCTTTTTTTAAAGAATATGCTAATCTAAATTTTAGCTCTTGCGCATAATTTTCAGTATTGTCAGTTTTAAATGTTTCTAATTGTTCATTTGGTAGGTTTGCCAATTTGCCAAAAATAAGTTCAAATGGACTATAGTTCGTATCGATATGAGGTGTCGTATTGTACGCAAATGTACGGGATCCAATGGTCCCATTCGTCATCTTTGCAAAAATTAAGTAAAAATTCGTTTAGCACTCTGTGGTTCCTCTCTATAGAACCAAGAGTTTCGTGATGATACGGTGTGCTAAATACTTGTTTTATGTTCAATTGGCTGCATATTTGCGACAACAACTCATTGGTAAACTCTGTACCCCTCTCCGACTTTATTGTTTTAAAATGCCCATAAATCAAAATTAAGTTTTCTATTATAGTTTTTGCTACTGTTTTGGCGTCTTTCGTCTCCATAGGACATGCTATAACATATCTCGTTAATTCGCACTGCATGGTGAGTATGTACCGGTAGTTATTTGTTAATTGTAGAGGACCTACAGTATCTATTGAAACCACTTCAAAACTAGTTCCTGGTGTGTCTGTCACCGTTAGTTGTTCTTTTGTATGTCTGGTTTGTTTGTTAATTTTGCATGTTTCGCAATTATTTATAAAATTTTTAATCATTCTACTCATGTTTTTCCATATATACCTCTGCTTTATTTTTAAAATCGTTTTTCTAATTCCCATATGACCTCCATGGGTCGAATTATGGTACTCTTCAATTATTCTTTTCTGGTTTTCTATCTCTATTATTCTTTTTGGTTCTCTATAAATGAGTATTTTTACTTTATTTTCACTAATCTTTAAATTATTATACACTTTTTTAAAATTTTCCATGGCCATGGTTTTAAATATATCATCATTAATATTCAATGCTAATTCTTCAATCCCTAGTTTTTGCATCTTCGAAATCAGTTTCTCCAAAGTCATCTGTGTGAACATCGGATTGTCACTGCATCGTACAAAAACCTTATTGTCTTCTATGTCTATCTGAGTACCCTTAAAATCTTTTTCTGTTATAAATTTTAGTTTTCTTATTTTGTTTACATCCGATAGTGAAGTGCATTCCCACACAAAAAGGTGATCAATCTTCCTGCCTGGAATACGTTCTAACTTGTTACTGGTTGAGTTTTTTATATGCTTATTTTTATCCATACTTCTCGTTATGGCTAGTATTTTTGTATTTTCGTTTTCTAAAACTGTTGGAATCATCGCTTTAAGCGAATCGCTATTTATAATTATTCTAGACAATGCATCTGCATTGGTATTAGCTTTCCCTGTTTTGTATTTAATTTCGAAATCATAGTCGCATAGGTCTAACCTAATGCGTGTCATTTTAGACGATGGGTTTTTATGAGAAAAGAGAGACACCAATGGTCTGTGGTCTGTGACAACTGAAAATCTGCGACCATGAAGATAAGGCCTGAAAAAATTTATCGCCCAGTGTATGGCCAATAATTCTTTTTCTAAAATTAGTTTGTTTAAATCGTGCTTTCCGAGTGATTTGCTTGCGTAAGAAATTGGTAAATCTGATCCGATCTCACCTTGCGACAATACTGCACCTAAGGCATAATTTGAGGCGTCAGTAGTTAGAACGAATGGTTTATCGAAATCAGGGTATTGAAGAATTGGTGGATTAAGTAATTTTGATTTTAAAGTTTCGAATGCTTGATGACACGCGTCATTCCATTCAAATTTTGTATTTTTCTTTAGCAATGCATTTAAATTTTTGGCTAAATCAGCAAATTTTGGTATAAAACGCTTATAATAATTGGCAAAGGCCACAAATCTCCTTACTTCATCCGAGTTTGTTGGTACTGGGTAGTTTCGTATTACTTTATTCTTTTCTGGGTCTGTTCTTATGCCTTCGTTTGTTATCAAATGCCCAAGATAAACAACTTCAGGTTTCAAAAATGAACATTTATCTGGATTTAACTTCAGGTTAAATTTTCTCATCCGATTAAAAACTTTTGCCAAACTTTCGTTATGGTGCTGTAGGCTGCACCCAAATACAATTATATCATCCACGTACAAAAAAGCTTCTGCGTCTAACCCGGTCAATGCTATCGTCAACATACGTTGAAAGCTATTAGACGAAATTTTAAGTCCGAATGGTAAGCGGGTAAATTGAAAATGTTCGTCTCCTGTTGAAAATGTACTTAGTACTTAGCTCTTCCGAGTCTGTCAAGTAAGTCTTCAATTTTGGTCAGGGGAAATTTATCACTCACGATTTTTTCATTAAGCTTTCTGAAATCGACGTCTCCATTTTTTTGTGTCGTCCGCGGTTTTTTTTTGGGACCACGAGTAGTGAGGAATTGTACGGACTAATTGAGTGTTCTATGATGTTGTCCTGTAACGGTTGGTCAACCCGTTCATTTATTTCAGTCATTTGTGTTTGTGGTAGTCGGTAATTTTTGATGTAAACAGGGGTCGAATCTGTTGTTTGTATTTGTTGTTTATAAAAATTATTGACGCTTAAATGTTCTCCAGGGAGATGAAAAATATCTTGGTATTCTGCGATGATATCTATTATCGATTTTCTGACTTCTGATCCATTGCATCCAATATCCAAATTGGTTAAAAGTTTGTTCAGTCTATTTTTATTAAAATGTTTATTTTCTTTGCATTGAAAAATGTTGTAATTACTTAATGGTTTAGTTTTCACATTAAAATTTTTTCTTTTTATCTCTTCATTGGTTGTATTCATCAACTTGACATGCGCTACTCCGTTCGCGGGTATAATACTATTTCCTAAAAATACTCCCTCACTAATTTCTTCATTAAGAATTATGCTATCTTCTTTAACTTTGATATCGATCAGGACTACCGCTTCTGTTCGTGCGGGTACCGTAACATTATAAAAATCATTTAAAATTATTGGTAATATTACTTCTTTTTCATTAATTATAAATGCAACTGTACATGTCTCGTAGTCTATTTTTGACATATACTTCCTCATCATGTCTCGGCCTATTATTCCATCTGCTGCTATAGGAAAATCATTTTCAACTATTTGAAAATTATGTTCAATTTCCTCATTTTCAATATAAAATTTTAAGTTTGATGTACCAATACATTCTATAGTTTTGTTCGTTATGCCTGTTATCTTTGCAATACATCTTGTGTTTAAATTGTTAGCATTTTCAACTTTGCACACGGAAATATCAGCTCCCGTATCTATAAGGAATTTTAAAGTTCTATTTGGATTTTTACATTTTAAAATTATGAAATTAGATAAGTTTTTTGATAGTTGTAAAATTAATTGTGGCCTCTGCGGGTAACAGCTCCTGCTACCCGGCCATCGCCGTTTCCCTGAACATTGTAATGAAAATTATTATTATTATTCCTGCTAAAATTTCTGTTTGTGCTATTATTGTACCGAAAACTATTGTTATTTTGAAAGTTATTATTGTTTGGAAAGTTTCTGTTTCTGTTAAAGCCTTGATTTGAATTATTACTATTGATTCTAAAATTGTTGCTATTGTTATTATATCTGTAATTGCTGTTTGAATAGCTATTTTGTTAATTTCTCTGATTATTATTAAAATTATTGTTATATCTCTGTTCTCTAAAATTGTTTCTAATTTGGAAAATATTGTTTCCATTAGCCTTTAAATTGTCTTCTACTGTCATACACCTCTCAACAGCCTCACCAAAAGTTTTCGGTGGATTTGCTAGTAATATATTTCTATATTCTGTATCAACACCTTTTGTGAAAATATTGAGTGCCATACTCTCATTTATTTTGTATACCGCATCTTTCGCGTCCTTACTTGGACTTTCTAGACTTTTTATTTCATTCGAACTCAGCTGTTCTGAAAGTTCTACCAATTTTTCTCTGAAAGCTGCTATTGGCATATTATTTTGTTTTAGTGAACTAAATTCATTTAATATTTGTTGCAAATTTTTCAGATTTGGGTACGATTTTTCCAATAAAGTTTTTAATTCCGCAAAAGTAGAAGGCCGTTTTGAACGTCCAAGTATACTGCGTACTTGGGTGGTTAATTTAAAATTATAAATATATTTAACAAAAATTTCCTTATCATCATCCTTCACTAAATCATGCAATAATTCTGCTTGTACAATAAAATCCTCTAATCCATTATAGTTTCCTTTAAAAACTTGTAGGCTTTTACCTACCACATTAATGTCGAAATTTGACATTTTTGGCGAAATTTTCTCTTCCTCCCAAATGTTTGATAAATCTAAATCTATATTACCAATTTCTTTTAAACTTTTTGTATTTACTTTTATCATTAAATTATTTATTATATTCACAACTTCATAATAAATATTGTTGAATTTTACTTTTAAAATTCGACAATCTTCATTGTCTTTAATATTCTCTGTTTCAACTTTTATATTTTGAAAAAAACTCAATTTACTTTTTACGTATTCACCACTGTATTTTCTGTTTTTACTTTTCTTAAAGTTTAATATAAATTTTTCTAATATTAAAATGTTTCTTTCAATTTCATCAACTCAATTTACTTTTTACGTATTCACCACTGTATTTTCTGTTTTTACTTTTCTTAAAGTTTAATATAAATTTTTCTAATATTAAAATGTTTCTTTCAATTATTTCCATAAAAAATTTTTGTAATAAAGTTATTTATATTTTAATTCGTATGGAACACCCTGTGGTAGTACCAACATAAAGAACATTACTTACTATAAGAAAGTCGACCAAAAGAAAATGAAGAACTAAGTGACGTTCAGTTCGTGAATGAAAATAAACCGGTCGCGTGTGCGTAAATTGTAAAGACAAAACAAAATGTAACTTTGAAAATATAGAAGTGAGTTTAATTTAATTTAATTGTTTTAAATTATTTTTGTTGTGTTAAAAATGAAATGCATATACTCGGAAAATATTTGCATTTCATTTCGCAACCTGTTGAAACAAGTGTGAAGTGTTAAAAAAAAAAGAATATATCAGAGCAAACAGAGTGAAAATAAGAAAGAGAAAAAAACAAAGCTGAACTGCACAAACAAATGTGTGCACATAAAATTAAATTTCAGCATATACGAGCTTTCTGTCGAGAAAAAAAATAAATAGAAGTTCAAGTGTTGAGAAAAAAATTTAACTCAAAAAAATGCAACAAGCATAACGCATTAAAGTGTATATACTATGTGTGTGTTAATTTTTCATGTTCTAATTTGCTGCTCCAAAATAAAATAATAAAGAAATGGTTTTAATTAAATTTTTTTTTTGTTTTTAGTATTTCTTCATAATTTTTTTCATAATTTTTGTTTTTATAAAATTAATAAATAAATAATAATAAAAAATAAGTTTATTGTTGTTGTTGCTGTATCGGCTGCTTCTTCCTGTCTTTTAGCTGTTGTTCCAGCTCAGCGATTTCTAACCATACGCAACCAGCAGTATGGTAATCGGGAGGCTTCTCCGCGTTCACGATGGCTTTGAGTGTAGCCAATTTCTTCCTCAGCTTCACCAATCGGCCTCCGCGCCTGTGCTTTGGTTTTGATGTTACCGGTATGGCCGTGAGTTCTTGCTCCTTCTTAACTGCTTGCCGCCTCCGGTACTCCTCTAAAGTCACCGGTTTAGGGCCCTGTCTTAGTGGCTTGTAAACTGGCACATTTATGACGCCGCCAGCGGGTACGTACTCCTCAATTTGTTTTACCGTCGGCAAAATTTCTTCCTGCGTGCGCATCAGAATTGGGTCCGTGTTCAGGTATTTGTTTAGGTCCGTGTTGGGCAGGATCGCCATGTAGAGGTTGGACGCGCGACTTTTACTTTTTTCGGTTTACGTGTTTTGCGAAATAAAGTTTCACGCGGTTATTTTATTTATACGCGTTTGATTTTTATTGCCAGCGCTTAAGAGCGCTACTGGGCAGTTTAAAAAAAAGGTTTTCTATGCGCCGTCACTCGAAAGTGCATTCAGGCGCTTAGAAATGTAAAAAGGAAAAAAGGAGCAGTTGGTTTTAAGCTCAAAACTTTAATAATTTTATTTTTAAGATTTTCTTCGGCTTATAAAGCCAAGTAACAGTATTTTTTTAACTTAAAATAAATACAAAACTAAATATATATCTTATTTAATATAATTGTAACTAGGTAGAATAATAGTTTATGTAGTCATTGTAATGCGGTTATGTAGTGTAGTTATGTAAACATAAAGTGCAAGTGAATAAGAATGTGAACAATAGTTATGTGTTTGTTTTGTTTGTTTGCTACATAAATGTGCTTAGGCTACATTTATAGAAATGTTAGTTTGTAGACTAGATCTTTATGTGTTAAATGTTTATAAATAACAAGTGCATGGAATAAATGTGTTTAAGTTAGAGTTATAGAAATGTTTAGATTGAAGTGCACTACATCACCCTTCGAACTTTGTTTACTATAAGTTCAAAACGTAGTTATCTTAAGCTAAGGTGTACTCACCCTCGAACATAGTTTTACTCTAAGCTCAGGCGTAGTTATCGTAAGCGAAGGTGTACTCACCCTTCGAACTTTGTTTGCTATAAGTTCAAAACGTAGTTATCTTAAGCGAAGTGAGTAAAACTCACCCTTCGAACATAGTTTTACTCTAAGTTCACGCCCTTCGAACTTTGTTTACTATAAGTTCAAAACGTAGTTATCTTAAGCGAAGGTGTACTCACCCTTCGAACTTAGTCTTACTCTAAGCTCAGGCGTAGTTATCTTAAGTGAAGGTGTACTCACCCTTCGAGCATAGTTTTACTCTAAGTCAAGCGTAGTTATCATAAGCGAAGGTGTACTCACCCTTCAAACTTTGTTTACTATAAGTTCAAAATGTAGTTATCTTAAGCGAAGGTGCACTCACCCTTCGAACATAGTTTACTCTAAGCTCAGACGTAGTTATCTTAAGCGAAGGTGTTCTCACCCTTCGATCGTTGTTTACTCTAAGACAGGCGTAGTTATCGTAAGCAAAGGTGTCCTCACCCTTTGAACGTTGTTTACTCTAAGATCAAAACGTAGTTATCTTAAGCGAAGGTACCTGCACCCTTCGAACATAGTTTTAATCGGAGTTCTATCGTAGTCACTCACAGCGAAAGGGATCATAGCAAGTAACGGCATAAATATGAATAAGCAAAGATTAATTATATCAAATTAATTTATATAATTCTTAATAATTAATAATAATTAAGTAACGTACTCGTTAAGTAATAAATAAAACAAATTAAAAATAATAAAGACTTACTCTACAGTTTAAAACTAAAACGCTGGCTTTCTTATTTAAAACAACGGAATCGTTGGTAAATAAATTATTTTTTAAGAACCCCTGGTTTACTCACTGAGCCTACCTCACCAAAAATCAGTAACGAGCAAAAGGGTTCGTTACAAATGGCGCCCAAACAGGGACTCTAAAGACAAAGAAAACACGAAAGCTAGATAAAAAAAAATACAGAGAGCAAAGCTAAAAGACAGAGAACAAAGCCAAAACCAGTAAAGAAAGCTAAAGTCAGAGAAAAACAGCAGCGTAACACAACACATGATAAAAATGGTCAATTCCTCCTGGGTATACTTTCTACGGAAAGAAGAGCTGCAAGGGTACGCAGAAGAATTTGGATTCGATAGCACAGGAACGGTGCAAGAAGCAAGGAAGAATTTTGCGACCTTCATTGCAGATCAAGGCCAGAAACCAGAGCTGCAGTCACGCTTTGCAGAACTAGAGGCAAAGCACGGGAGGACACCATCACCGGCAAAAAATTCCGAGATACCGAAAATAAATGTGCTGGTAACACACAAGATTTTAACCCCCCGACAATGACATACGAGCAACCAGCATCCGCGCACGCAGGATATACAGGATACGTAGAACACGCAGGAGCACATCAAATACCATATTCCACGGTAATATACCAGGTCAGGAAGTGGTCTTCTAAATATAATTGCGGAAAAGAACCACTGGCCTTCATTGAAAGAGTAGAGGAGCTAGCCGAAGTATATGGGTTAAACAAGGATCTCTTGCCCCGAACAATGCCCGAACTGTTAAAAGATAACGCGTAGAAATGGTTCCGCAATAATAATCGTAGTGGCAAGAATAGAATGCATATAAGAGGGATTTCCTACGGTTCTTCCTGCCATCCAAATATTTTGAACATCTGGAAGAAGAGATCCGACAAAGGCACAAGCGGCAAAGAGTAAAATTGAAAGACTACCTCATCGAGCTGCAGAATTTAATGCGACATGCAGATTTCTCTGAGCAAGGCAAACTAGAGCGCATATACCGCAACAGTCTCCACGACTTTCAGCTTTATATAAAACGAAAAGACTTCAGGGATCTCGAGGAGCTGATTAGTCTAGCCGAAGATTTTGAAATTCTGCAAAAAGGAGCTCCGCCGACCAGACCATCCATACCACGACAGCGAGTAGAGCATCACCGCAGTATTACACACGAATCTGAGTACCCAATTAACCCACGGACGGCATGTCTACGTTGTAGACAGGAAGGGCACTACAAATACAAATGCAGAAACCCCGCTATAATTTTCTGCTGGGAATGCGGAAAAAGAGGTACTTTGACAATAAACTGCTGCAGACAATTATCGGGAAACTACCATTAGTACCGTCCAAGGCGAGTACAAACGGATACCCAGAACCAGCGTCCTCGCAATTAAACACCATCACGCAAAACGGGAACCACGTGGTCGCTATAATCACAATAGGCTACCACACGACCCAGGCGATGATCGACACTGGGGCAACACGGAGTTTTATCAGCAGATCCCTGGCTAGTAAAATAAAAGAATCAGGCAAACTCGAAAACATATCTACACGAATACGAATGGCCGACGGGACTACGAAGGAGGTTACTCAGCAACTCGTAGTAAAAATAAAACTCGGAGGAAGGCAATGCGACATAGAGTTAATAATACTACACGACGTGATCGACGATCTTATTTTAGGCATGGACTTTCTGGTCAAAATGGAAACAAGATTGCAGTGCGGAGATTGCGCAATCATTCTCAAGGAAAACACAAACAAAGAACAAGAAACGGCATGCTGTACGGTTGTACGAACAGAGGTAATTGGATCAAAAATGGGTGGTCCACAGGAACCAACTAAGGTCATACAAACAGAAGAAATTAGATCACGCATGGGTGAGTCACATGAAGTAGCAAGGAGGTTACGCACCAAGAAAATCGAGTCAGGTACAGAAAGTGCAACCGACGAATCAAAAATCGAAAAGTTTGCAAAGGCAGAGCTGGGAAAATTCGAAGGTCTCAAAGGGGTGTCACATATCACCATGCACTGCAAGGGCAAGTTACACATCAAAGCAAGTGCTCTATCACGATAAACGCAAGAAATATTGCTTAGAAAGACAGATGCCTCAGCCAAGATTACTCCTGTCTGCAAATGGTTATCGAAGAGAGAAGCAGAAGTTCAGCAGAATCCTGAAAAGTATCCGAACTACTTCAAATAAAATGGTGTACTATACCGCTATATGCCGCCAAACAAAAAAAAATAAGAATACGCACCCTGGAAACTGTGTGTCCCTAGTTTTCAGCGAGAACAAGTTATTAAGAAAATTACGATGATCCAACCGCCGGCCACATGGGCATCCGCAAGACCATCGCCAGAATAACAGGCCGATACTACTGACCAAGCATGTTCAGAGACATAAACCGGTATGTACGAAGGTGATCTATATGTCGCCAATTTAAACCAAGCTCATTGCAGCATCACCTGCGTCATCAACTGCCATCGCAGCAGCATCTGCGTAACCAACAGCCACAGCAGCCGCCACTGCATAATCAACGGCATCGCAGCAGCATCTGCGTAACCAACTGCCACAGCAGCCACCACTGCATAATCAACGGCCATCGCAGCAGCACCTGCGTCATCAACTGCCACAGCAGCCGCCACTGCATAATCAACGGCCATCGCAGCAGCACCTGTGTCACCAACTGCCATCGCAGCAGCACATGCGTCACCCACTGTCATCGCAGCCGCATCTGCGTCACAAACTGCCAGCACAGCAGCATCTGCGTAACCAACTGCCACAGCAGCCGCCACTGAATAATCAACGGCCATCACAGCAGCATATGCGTCATCAACTGCCACAGCAGCAGCCACTGCATAATCAACGGTCATCGCAGCAGCACCTGCGTCACCAACTGTCATCACAGCAGCAACTGCGTCATCAGCTGCCACAGCAGCAGCCACTGCATAATCAACGGCCATCGCAGCAGCACCTGCGTCACCAACTGCAATCGCAGCAGCATCTGCGTAACCAACTGCCACAGCAGCCACCACTGCATAATCAACGGCCATCGCAGCAGCATCTGCGTAACCAACTGCCACGGCAGCCGCCACTGCATAATCAACGGCCGTCGCAGCCGCATCTGCGTCACAAACTGCCACGGCAGCCGCCACTGCATAATCAACGGCCACAACAGCCGCCACTGCATAATCAACGGTCATCGCAGCAGCATCTGCGTAACCAACTGCCACGGCAGCCGCCACTGCATAATCAACGGCCATCGCAGCCGCATCTGCGTCACAAACTGCCATCGCAGCAACACCTGCGTCACCAACTGCCATCGCAGCAGCAACTGCGTCACCAACTGCCAGCGAGGTAGCAGCTGCGTCACCACAAACCAGCACAGCAGCGCAGTAGCATCTGCATCATCAAAAGCAGCACAGCGGCGCAGTAGCAGCTGCGTCATTAAAAGCAACACAGCAGCGCAGTAGCAGCTGCGTCATCAAAAGCAGCACAACAGCGCAGTAGCAGCTGCGTCATCGAAAGCATCACAGCATCGCAGTAGCAGCTGCATCATCAAAATCATCACAGAAGCGCAGTAGCAGCTACATCACCAAAAGCAACACAAGAGCGCAGTAGCAGCTGAATCATCAAAAGCATCACAGCAGCGCAGTAGCAGCTGCGTCATCAAAAGCAGCACAGCAACGCAGTAGCAGCTACGTCATCAAAAAAATCATAGCAACACAGTTAAAGCAATGTCAACAAAATCAGCACGGCAGCACGGCAGCAGCTGCAAAATCGAAACAGTGAAGTAGCAACATCAGGTGTCGACAGAGGCGTAACAGCATACATTATCAATAGCACCATCAATAAACGCAATTGACAGGTACGTCAAACAGTTACACCGTCTGAGCCAGAGTGCAGCGTTCACAACCGCACCAACGAGACTGGCAGACCACTACCACCGGCACTGGTTTCCGAAATCGAGGCTGCAGTAACGAATAAGACGAATGAGGCGGCAGCGGCTTTCATTTTTAATGCAGAATAATCGAAGGCAGACGATACCATGTTCGAATTGGCAAGAACGGACAAGTGATGGTCACCATCGAAGGGGAAAGAAAAGGGGGGTGTGAGGATTCAAATTGTTGCACAATTTGGGTCTCACAAAGTATATAAATGAATTGTTAACTGAATTTAAAATATGGAAAATGTAAACTGAAATGCAAATTAAACTATCTTAATTAAATTTAAAGATTTATTATATATTATGAATAAGATGTACGGAAATTATTATATTATATTATTAGGCCTATTACGGTTCACAGCAATACACTGCTGTGTCTTATTTTAAGTATTAGCAATGTACACGATAAAAATAGAAATTACTGTTGTGTTGTAAACAGTAATAGGCCTATATATCTTATTAGGTAAAATACATAATATTAATGTTATAAATATTCTATTGAGGAAATAATCATGTATTGAATAACAAATAAGTAAAAAAATAATAATTACACACATACGAACATGCAAAGCCATGTACACAGTGAAAACAAAACAAGTGAACACGGAACAGAAAGGCAACGGGAGAATATAAAGCAGCCGCGTTTGCTTAGGACAGGCAGTCTTGTCGCAGGCGCAGTGGCATGCACATGCTTTGAGACTGATTATCTCAAGCGAAGGTGTCCTCACCCTTCGAACGTTGTTTACTCTAAGTCAGGCGTAGTTATCGTAAGCGAAGGTGTACTTACCCTTCGAACATTGTTTACTGTAAGTTCAAAACGTAGTTATTTTAAGCGAAGGTGTACTCACCCCTCGAACATAGTTTTACTCTAAGCTCAGGCGTAGTTATCTTAAGTGAAGGTGTACTCACCCTTCGAACGTTGTTTACTCTAAGACAGACGTAGTTATCTTAAGCGAAGGTGTACTCACCCTTCAAACTTTGTTTACTATAAGTTCAAAACGTAGTTATCTTAAGCGAAGGTGTCCTCACCCTTCGAACGTTGTTTACTCTAAGTCAGGCGTAGTCATCTTAAGCGAAGGTGTCCTCTTCCTTCGAACGTTGTTTACTCTAATTCAGGCGTAGTTATCGTAAGCGAAGGTGTACTCACCCTTCGAACTTTGTTTATTATAAGTTCAAAACGTAGTTATCTTAAGCGAAGGTGTACTCACCCTTCGGACTCTAAGCTCAGGCGAAGTTATCTTAAGCGAAGGTGCACTCACCCTTCGAACATAGTGTTTACTCTAAGTCAGGCGTAGTTATCGTAAGCGAAGGTGTACTCACTCTTCGAACTTTGTTTATTATAAGTTCAAAACGTAGTTATCTTAAGCGAAGGTGTACTCACCCTTCGAACATAGTTTTACTCTAAGCTCAGGCGTAGTTATCGTAATTAGAAGGTACTCCTCCTTCAAACTTTGTTTATTATAAGTTCAAAACGTAGTTATCTTAAGCGAAGGTGTACTCACCCTTCGAACATAGTTTTACTCTAAGCTCAGGCGTAGTTATCTTAAGCGAAGGTGAACTCACCCTTCGAACATAGTTTTACTCTAAGCTCAGGCGTAGTTATCGTATTTAATTTATATAATGTTTAATAATTAGTAATAATTAAGTAACGTACTCGTTAAGTAATAAATAAAACAAATGAAAATAATAAAGACTTACTTTACAGTTTAAAACTAAAACGCTGGCTTTCTTATTTAAATTAATGGAATCATTGGTAAATAAATTATTTTGTAAGAACCCCTGGTTTACTCACTGAGCCTACCTCAGCAAAAATCAGTAACGAGCAAAAAGGTTCGTTACAATTTTTTTATTCTTCTTTTTTATTTTTATAATAACATTATTTTTATCATCAATGTCAGTTACTTTAAATGGCCCCTTGTAAATTGGTTCTTATTTATGAGCAGTGTGATTTTTAATGAATACTTCTTGACCTATGGTAATGTCAGTATTGCTGATGTTTTGATTATGTGAACGTTTTTGATTCTCTTTTGTTTTATTAATTAAATGTTGTGCTCTAGTTAATGCTGTCTGTAGACGAAATCTGACTTCTTTTGAATAGTTATCGAAATTATATACGGTATCTATTGTTTCAAATGGTATTAAAGGATTTTGGTTTGGAACGGTTGGGGAATATTAATTCAAATCTACAATTTCCATGTGTTGAAAGTATATGTAAAATATCTTATCCATTCATCGCAATCGTTTCTGGATGCATGAATGTATGAACGTATGTATTCATTAAATGTGCGATGCGATCTTTCAACTGTTCCTAATGTTTGATGATGGTAAGGAGCTGATGTTGCTTTTTGTATGCGTTAAAGTATTAAAAGTTCTGAAAGTACTTGATTGTTATATTCAGTGCCCATGTCACTAAGAATTTTACTCATAGGTCCATAAATTAATATAAAATGTTCAACTAACGCTTTTGCAACTGTTTTCGCATTTTTATCAGTTACTGGTATGGCTACTAGGTATTTGGTAAGATCGCATATTAAGGTGATTATGTATTGATTTCCTTTTTCGGATATAGGAAGGGGTCCTATTGTATCTATTATTACAGTTTGGAAAGGTTTCTGAGGTGTTGGGGTTATAATCATAGGTGGCTTTATATGTTTTGTGGTTTTATTTGTTTGACATTGAACACATTTCTTTACATATTGATTCACATCCTTAGTGATGTTCTTCCAATAGTAAAATTTACGAATCTTTTTAAGAACTCTGGTTTTTCCAGGATGTCCTCCGAAAAGAGGGTTGTCATGAAATTTTTTTAATAAAGATTTTTCTTCATCTTTATGTTATTATGCATATTTTGGGTGTTAGCGCTATTTGTAGGTTTTTTATAAGTCGAGTTGCGTTTTGCTTAAATTTTTCAATAGTTACGAGGTTAAATAAATGATCATTTAAATTCATTTGTATTTTATTTATATTTCTACTAATTGCTTCTTTTCAAGAATTGGAAAAAATTGATCTAGATCGATAATTCCATTGGCAATTGTATTTTGTATATTTATTTTTGGTGCTAGCACTTGTTTACCTCGTTTAAAATAAAATTTAGGGATATTTGACCCACTTTTGTACGCAATCGAAGCCAATTGATTCGAAAACTTTAGGCTTTTCTTGAATTATTTGATTTTCTGTATTTTGAGTTATTTCTTGGGTCGTGGTTTTTGATTGTGCACGTGTAGTTACCATATGAACATTGTTAATTGAAGGTATTGATTTAAAATCGTTAAAGTCAATTCGAGACGCGCTGTCCGCTCCTGAATTGTCTTTTCCTCTAATGTGTTCTATAACAAAATCATACTCTTCTAATTCCAAACGAATTCTTGTTAATCTACTTGAAGGGTTTTTTAAAAAGTACAAATATGTTAATGGTTTATGATCACTACGTACTATAAATTTTTCCCATAAACGTAGGGTCGAAAGTGATTAATTGCCCATTGAACAGTTATTAATTCTTGTTCTATTGGTGCTTTATTTGATTCACCTGAGGTAAATGCACGTGACGCATATGCAATTGGAAGTTGTATGCCATCCTTTTCCTGTGATAGTATCGCGCCACAAGCATTCTTGCTTGCGTCTGTAGTTATATTAAAAGTTTTCTCAATATATAAAAGTTTTTGAAGGTGATAAACCAGTAAAAGCTAGATTCATCATTCTTTGAAAAGATTAGGTGCTACTTTTAAACCATAGGGTAAACGAGTAAAACGAAATGAACCGTTTTCTGTTGAAAACGAAGTTATATCTCGAGATTTTTCGTGTAATCCAATTTGATGGAAACCAGAAGTTAAATCTAAACAGCAGAAAAATTTTGCTCTTCCCAGTTGGTCTAAAATATCTTCAATTCGGGGTAACGGAAATTTGCCTGCTATTAGCTTTTTATTTATTTGTCGGTAATCGACAACTAAACGCCATCGTTTTTCAGGATTATTGGGTAATGATTTCTTTGGTACCAACAAAATAAAGCTGTTATAATTGGACGCTGATGGTTCGACGATTCCATCTTGTTGCAGTTTTTCAACTTGCCTTGGTATTTCATCTTTTTGTGAGTGTGGTGTACGATAATTTTTTATGTAGACGGGATTGTTATCAGACACTCTTCATTTTTGTATATAAAAATTGTCTGTGCTTATCTTATTACTTTCTAATGCAAGGATATCTATATATTTGGAACATAATTGTATTAATTCGGATTTAGCAATTTCGGGGAAATGTTTTGTTAATTTCTGCAATAGGGTTTGCTTATCAATTTTGTCAACATTGGTTGTGTTAAGTATTTGATACATTATTTAAAAAATTTTTTTTAGAATTTGTATTAATAATTCTTATATATGGAAATTTTTAGATACTATACAGCCAGCTTTATACACCCCATCTTGTACTGTTTGACTGGGTATAACAAGATTAGAAGCTTCGGTGTTTATTTGTATAGCTCTCAAAACCTCAGCGCGTGCGGGTAGTGTGATGGCACTATCGTTTAAACGTTCAAGTAGAGGTATATTTATGGGATAAATTAAGTTGAATGGTCTTAATGAAAGTAAATTCGAGTTTGTACAATCGCGTCGGAAGCGAATTTCATCTGGGGGGGGCAGTACAAATGGTGGTGCAAAAAAAGTTCACCAAAATTTCTTCACATGAAACATGAAGAAGAGAGAAAGAAGAGGAAAATATATAATACAAAAATATTATCGTTGTAAATAAACTGATATTTTGAATAACTTTTCCTTTTAAATTGTTTATCTAGCTAAAAAAGTGGGGGGGCAACTGCCCACCTTGTCCCCCGCTTCCGACGCCAACGAGTTTGTATCTTGACCATATTGAATAATAACATTATATGTTTTTAGAAAATCTAAGCCCAATATACCTTGAAATGGTATTGGAAAGTTATCAGGAACTACATGAAACTTATGCGAAATTAGAAAGTTTTTAAATTTTAAATCAATTTTAATTGTCCCTAAGGATTTAACAGTACCTTTTCCAGTTATTTGAATAACATTTTGCTCGTTAAATGTGAATGAATTGAGTGAATTGCTTTTGATTAGTGAGACATCCGCTCCGGTGTCCACTAAAAATGTGTTAAAGTTTTTATTAGAAGCATGAATTTCAATAAAACTACTTAAATTGAGATTTAGGTGGAAAATTGATTTAACATCTATTTTGGGTTTTTCTAATTTTGCTGCTGACCCCCAAAATTTCCGAGATTTCTTGCATCAATCCTACATTTCCTCTGTTTTGGGAACGGTTTGATTGATTTCTATAGTTGTTACCGTGACTACCACGTCGCCAATTATTACTGTTATTATTGTTATTTTGATTGTTAGTCTGACGCCAGCCAGACAATGTACTTGGCTGCGTCCGCGGTAGTTATGGAATCCGTTATTTCTATAGTTCGGATTAGAAGGGCCATGTCGCTTAAAGTAGAAACCGAAGAATTTGAAGTTGAAGCTTCGGTGCTAGCTTCTACAAATTTTGAAATAACTTCATTTAAGGCAGTGAAATTTCCTGTCTTAATGATGAGTTTTACGTCATCACTTCCGGCGTTTATAGCAATTGATTTAGTTGCGTTTTGGATTATTAATTTCTCAGCAATATTTTGTGGGTAACCTTCCCGTATGTTAGCTCCGTCTAGTTTTTTAGTAAGTTCTTGTATTTCTTCAGCATATGTGGTAGCTGATCTTGATTGCTGTTTAATGTTCATAATTTTGAACATAGCAATTCAGATGATTCACCTTTTATGGAAGATTGCAATTTGGTTTTAATGTCACATATTTTAGTTTCGTTCGTAATTAAATTTCTGGCCTGTCCCTTTAATTTAGTTTTTATAACCTCAATAGCTGTCAACTCATGCGCATCTTTTATTCTGTCAATTAGTGATAAAGCATCCAGAAAACTTTGCAGATCATTTATGCTACCATCAAACACCGGTACAATTTTTGTTGTTTTTTCTACAACGTCGTCCTCTGTTCGTGTCATTATGTTTGTTTCTGTATCTTCGCCTGATTCTAATTCATTCTCATCACTGTCATCCGTTTCTGTGATTTGTTTATGTACTTCACAGCTTAGATTTAGAGGAACTTTAATGTTAATATTATGTTTGTGAAAAACTTTTATTAGTTTATCTCTAAACTTGACAAAGATTTCGTCTGCTTTTTCTCTATGAACTGTTGTATATCTGTCAAATTGCCTATGCAATGTCGCTCTAATAGCGTTATAAGTTTCAATTAAAATATTTATATGTTTTTTTCATGTTTCTAATTTTATTGACCTAAATTGATTCACACATTTATATGATTTTTTAAATTTAGTTTCTAAAGGCTCTAAACTAAGTAATAAATTTTCCCACAGCATACTCTTAGATACATAATGATTCTTTAATTAATACATACATACTTAAAGTCAAACTGTATAAATTTTGTTTTAAAGTTACTTCGCTCACTGCAGTAACTGCTGATCTTACTGTTTCGATGTTGGAGGGCATATGTTATCGTTGTTTTTGCCGTTCCAGCCAGTTGTTGTTCTTGTTGTTACCACTTTTGTTGTTGTTGTTTTTGTTATTTTTATATTCTTTGCTGTTGCTGCCGTTCGCTTACGTTACTTATGCCTTTATTTATGGCAACGCGTATCATTTTAATTAAATACATTATAGCTTGTATTATTACTAATATTATTAGTATAATTTCGACATAGTCCATTCTTTCTGTTTAATCATTGTTTTTTATTATATGTCCATTATTGTTCATTGATTCTACTAGCTCTTTTTTGTCTTTTTCTACTACCGATTTACCGATCTCGTAGCCCGCGAATATTAACGGTATCGTTGAAAGAATCTTCCTCCACCACGACATTTTAGATTTTTAATTTTAAATTTATATTGTTATATACTCATGTTATATTAAACAGTTATAATTTCACACGATGTGTGCCAAGTGGATCACTACAGAGTTTTACACGTTTAAAAGTTCGAAAACTTCACGGTCGCCATGTAATATTTACGATGGTAAATTAAAATAAAACGTTCAATTAGTTTGCTGGTCAATTACCGACTGAATTTTTATTGATTGAATTCTTTCTTATAATTAAAACTTAAAGATAAGCAATATAAGTAGTGACACAAATTATTCACACCATAGCTATTATAGGGTTACTTAAGTGCATTGATTCATTTTAAAGAAATACTTACTCAGCATGACACTTTGGCAATATCCAAGTGTCAAGTGATAAGATTAGTAAACGTGAATTATTTGTGCATTGTATTTTCACTACAAAAGCACAAAGCAAAGCACAAAGTACAGCACAAAGTAAAGCACAAAGTAAAGCACAAATTAAAGCACAAAGTAAAGCACAAAGAAAAGCACAAAGAAAAGCACAAAGTAAAGCACAAAGTAAAGCACAAAGTAAAGCACAAAGAAAAGCAAAAAGTAAAGCACAAAGTAAAGCACAAAGTAAAGCACAAAGTAAAGCACAAAGAAAAGCACAAAGTAAAGTATAGTGGTTCCATAATAATGACACAACTCGTTTGTTAGTGCAATGCAGACTGACTGCCTATATTTAATCAATCAGCTTAGAGGGCAGTTTAAGAGCAGCTTAAACTATATATATATTTAGAGACTAATTAATAATAAATGTATGTATGTATTGTG
Organism: Dichetophora obliterata; assembly: GCA_963920525.1. Classification (NCBI taxonomy): domain Eukaryota; kingdom Metazoa; phylum Arthropoda; class Insecta; order Diptera; family Sciomyzidae; genus Dichetophora; species Dichetophora obliterata. The sequence goes on from OY986437.1 coordinate 144,572,831, forward strand.
AGTAGGGTTGATATAGAAGAACTGATTATAAATGCACTACATCTCTCTTTTTACATAAAAAGAAAAAAGTAAACAAGGTGATGAATCTTGTTTAATTCTTGCTTTTACTCTAAACCTAAAATTACTATTAACATCTTAAATATAGTTTAAAGAATAATCTTTAAATATTAATTTTTATAACTATAGAGAATAAAAGTAGGTACTTAGTTATATATAAGTTTATCTTTGCTTAAAATATAATAATTGAAATATTTCACAAAATATTGTTTATTTTTTTTCTCATTAATTTTTTTTTATTTTTATTGAATGTTATTAATTTTAATTTTAGTATTAATATTATGTTTTTTTTTTACTCTATTTTTATGAATAGTTTTTTCTTTCTTTTGAATTTTATCAAAAACTGTTACATTGCAACCATCAACACTTTTAACAACATATGGACCATCATAGATACTTTTGTGTTTATCATATGGCTGCTTTTGAATCAATACATTGCCATTTATTTCTAATCTCAGAGGTTTTGCATATTTATCGTAATAATCTTTATTTCGTAATTTGTGTTTTTCAATTAAAGATTTTGCCAAGTTGTGAGTTGTTTGTAAACGGTATTTGACTTTGTGACGGGCAAAACCCGGAGCGAGTTTTGCCGCGACACAACGCGACACAACTCGACACAGCGAGACACAACGAGATGCAACGAAGCAGCCAAAATTTATATTTATTGTTTTGATGATTACTGAAATGAATTTAATTTTATTATTTGAATTAAAATATGTAGTTTTATATTCCTAATTTACTTACTCAAAAGAATAGAAAACTTACCTAAATTTAACATTGAATTATTTATTTGCTAAACTAAACTAAATTAATTCTTTCTTATATATATATATTTATATACTTATATATATCTAGACAATTTCTACTTACCACTTAATTCACACTGAAATAATATTGTATTTATCTCGAATGTTAAGTAAAAGAAATACCTACAAACGTTTTAACTACTGTAAAATATAAACATTGTTATAATAAGCAAGCATTATAATTACAATTACATTACAATTAAATTACAATTAAATCTAACTTAATATATATATTTACTAATGGGAATAACGGCCACTGCGACAAAGCTGAGAATCCATAGAAGCATAAATACCGAACAGACATCAAGAAAGAGCAAGCGATAAAGCAACTTAAGAGAAAGTATAATACAATCCACAAGCAGAGCACTACATACAAAGAAGAAATCATTGAGAATCAATGATCCACGACAGAAGCGAACGAAAGTACGAATCCGACACAAAACTAGCAACCACCGAACAAGAGCAACAAACAAGCAAAGCATGATCGTTAACACAGCAGCCCACTAATGAGATCCAAACACTAATACAATGAAAGACTGAGAGCGACGATATAATACGTGAACATGAGCAACAACAGAAAAGTTGACTCAGCAAGTCAAGCAAGCAGAGAAAAGAAGAAGAACAGCCAGCAGCATAGTCAGAAGCTAGCTGGTAAGACAACGAAAAGTCAGTTGCTGTTGGACTATTGAACGTCGCGCACGTGCCTATAACAAGTGGCTGTTGGACTATTGAACGTGGCGGACGTGCCTATAACGAGTTGCGGTTGGACTATTGAACGTGGCGGACGTGCCTATAACGAGTTGCTGGGTAACTATCGAGCGAGGCGGACGTGCCTATAATTAGTTGCTAAGAAGTATGAAGAAGACATCGAAGGACAACAGAAGGCGGACGTGCCTATAATTAGTTGCTAAGAAGTACTAAGAAGACATCGAAGGACAATCGAGAAGAGGAATCAGGACGGACATGCCAGGCTCCTGGCAAGGAAAGGAAGCGTAAGTAAAGTGTGGACAACTAAGGATAGAAACTCGTACAGGACGGTATAACTTGAAGAACAATTAAGACGTAGTGGTAGTTTTGTTTTATATAATTATACGGGGTCTTCGGATACCAACTAAGAAGTAATAGTTTTTATATTTGCTGCTATAATTATACGGGGTCTTCGGATACCACCTAAGAAGTAATAGTTTGCATATTTACTTATATAATTATACGGGGTCTTTGGATACCAACTAAGAAGTAATAGTTCGTATATTTGCTGCTATAATTATACGGGGTCTTCGGATACCAACTAAGAAGTAATAATTTGTATATTTACTCATATAATTATACGGGGTCTTCGGATACCAACTAAGAAGTAGTAGTTTGTATATTTACTCATATAATTATACGGGGTCTTCGGATACCAACTAAGAAGTAATATTTTTTATATTTGCTGCTATAATTATACGGGGTCTTCGAATACCAACTAAGAAGTAATAGTTTGTATATTTACTCATATAATTATACGGGGTCTTCGGATACCAACTAAGATGTGGTGATAGTTCACTTATTATAATTATAACGGGGTCTTCGGATACCAACTAGGAACATATACTTTATGCATCACAAACATGGACGCTGAGCAGTTAAGATGAAAAGACTTTAGGAGCATTCGAGAGAAAGATTCTTCGTAAGATCTACGGACCAATCTGCGTCAATGACGAGTACCGAATACGGTGGAATGATGAACTGCATGAGCTGTACGCTGACATCGACATAGTCAAGCGCATTAAAATCGAGCGGATTCGCTGGCTTGGTCATGTTCAGCGCATGAAAGACTATGCTCCAGTGAAGAAAACATTCGATTCGGTACCCAGCGGCGGTCAACGCAGAAGAGGACGACCGCATCTTCGTTGGAAAGACCAAGTAGAGGACAACCTGACGAAGCTTGGAATTTCCAACTGGCACCAGCAAGCGAAAGACAGAAATGGCTGGCGCAAATTCTTAGATGAGGTCAAGACCGACATACGGTTGTAGCGCCAACTAAATAAAAAATAATAAGTTTACATAGTTCAGTTAAAACTTCATTTTTAAACTCTATTCCTAGATCGGATTTTATTTTATTCATCGAACCATATATTAAAATAAAATTTTCAAAAATAGCACGGGCAACAGTATTTGCACTTTTATCTGGTATTGCAATAGTAACTAGATATTTGGTTAAATCACACATAAGGGTTAATGCATACTTTTCCCCAAAAAAGATTCTGCTAATGGACCAATTGTATCTAAAACTACTACATCAAACGGTTTATTTGGAGTTGGGGTTAAAACTAATTCTTCTTTGTTGCCAGGTTTTACTTTGTTTACGTTACATTTTTTACAATTGTTCATAAAATTAGCAATATCTTTTGTCATCTTTTTCCAAAAATATTTTGTTCTCAGTTTAGCATATAGTTTCTTACGTCCACAATGCCTTCCTAAGAGCGGATCATTGTGATAGATGGTCATTAGTGCCTGTTTTTTATCGTTCTCAAGTACTGTTTCAATAGAATCGGTTAATATAATTTCTAAACGTTTTAATATCTTTATACCATGGATTTTTAATTGTTGTATTGAACAGATTGTAAAAAATGTATCATCTTTTGGCCATTCAATTTTATAAATGTTCTGATTGACAGCTTCTTTTCCAAGCTTCAAAAGCATTGTATCTAAATTCAACGTTTCGTTATCAATCAAAATCAAGCGCGTCGGAAGCGAATTTCATCTGGGGGGCAGTACAAATGGGGGGACAATACAAATGGTGGTGCTAAAAAGTTCACCAAAATTTCTTCAAAGAAACATGAATGTGAATACACAAATTTTTTATTTTAGTTTAAAATGCGCATGAGTCGCACTAAAAAACGCTCAGATGAAGCTGCTGATGCAGGCACAGTCAAAAGCAAAGCAATAAGTTTTTCAACTTCATTTAATAGTTTTTTTTTACAGTATCCGAATTTTTTGCAAATTGGGATACAATGCCACTACAATTTGAAGGTGTTTGGCCAGGCAATTGCTTCAGCAATTTAAGTTGCGCGTGGAGGTCGCTCACATCAAAGTCATCTGCATAAAGATCTAGTTTTGTTTTTAGATTTTGTTCAGAAGGCACTTTTCCGTTGAAGGCTTCGATTACAATATTACAGTACTAAGCTACATACTTAAGGGTGCTTTTGAACTGAAGTGGTGGGTTTGCAGTAGAAACTCTACATTTTGCTCTATCTTTCGAGGAAAATATCTAATACAAAAATATTATCGTTGTAAAAAAAACTGACATTTTGAATAACTTTTGAAGTTTTCTTTTTAAATTGTTTATCTGGCTAAAAAAGTGGGGGGCAACTGCCCCCCTTTCCCCCGCTTTCGACGCCAATGATCAAAATATTTATAAATAAGAGGATTTTAAATTTTTTGTAAATATTTATGCGCAATTTTGTTAGTTTATTATTTGAAAATAAAATTTCTGTTCTAATTTTTGGAATGTTTTTGTTGAACTCATGAGAAAATGTGTCGTATATCATTATTTTGTTTATAGTTTCATCGTCTACCTGAGTGCTTACTCTCCTCAGATTTTTTTGCATATTATTAGACATTCCGCGGGTTGTCACTGCAAAAATCTGCAGCGGCAACATTATTTTTGCCCTTTATATATATAAAGGTTATATATAAATAAAGGGCAAAAGTAATGTTGCCGCTGATGCACTCTTACGCATTTCGACTGACGAATTGAAGAGCACAAACAAAGAAATTTTTGCAGTGACAACCCGCGGAATGTCAATGAATCTACAAAAAAGTGATATTCTGATAGTTCTAATCGAATTTTTGTTAATTTTGAAGAGGACGATTTTAGACATATGGACGAAATTGGGTAATAGCAAAATGCATTGATAAAAGTTCTTGTTCAATTGTAGGTTTTTTTTTCTCTGCTTTGCTAAACGATCTTGATGCAAAGTAAATTAGTAAATCATTTCCACAAAAATTCTGACTTAAAATAGCACCATATCCTATTTTTGACGCGTCTACCGTTATTAAAAACTGTTTATTAATATCTGGGTATTGTAATAAATTAGGAGACATTAAACTTGTTTTTATATTTTCAAAAGCCTTTTGTCATTTGTCATCCCAAGTAAAGTGAACATTTTTCCTAGTAATGTATTTCAATGGTGCTGCTAGTGAAGCAAAATCTTTTATAAACCTTCGATAATAGTTGGCAAAAGCCACACATCTTTTAACTGCATCTTTATCATTTGGAACCGGGAAGTTTTTAATCGTTTTTATTTTTGAGTCATCAGGTAAAAGAGCCTTTGAAGTGCATTTATGTCCGAAAAAACTACGTCTGGTCTAAAAAAGTCACATTTATAAGGATTTATTTTTAAATTGAATTGTCGAAAGATGTCGAAAACGTCAGTCAAATTTTTTATATGATGTTGCCTACTGCAACCAACCACAATAATGTCATCGACATACAAAAATGCTTGATTTGGAGATAGACCAGAAAATGCAATTGACATCATTCGTGAGAATGAATTCGGAGCAATGTTTAAACCAAACGGCAAAACTTTCCATCGGTATGAACTACGATCTGTACAAAATGACGTTATATCTCTTGAATCCGGGTGAATAGGGATCTGGTGAAAAAATCAAGGATTGAAAAATGTTTTGCTCGGCCAAGATTATCTAAAATGTCGTCAATGCGTGGTAGCGGAAATTTGTCTGCTATTAATTTTTTATTAACTGCTCTATAATCGACACACATTCTGTATGACTTTTGATCGTTAACACTTTTTTTCGGTACCAAGATAAAGGGACTGTTATAATTCGACTGACTAGGCTCTATTAAACCATTTTGTAATAAATTTTTTACTTGATTATCAATTTCACTTTTTTGCGAATGAGGGAGACGATAATTTTTAATATAAACGGGTGAAGCATCATTTATTCTCAATTTTTGCGTATAAAAATTGTTAACTGTCATTTTATCTCCTTTTAAAGCAAAAATATCTTTATATATAAAGGCATTAATTGTTCTTTAACTTCGTTTGGCATTTAATTTTTCAAAATATCTTGTAAATTTTCGACGCGCTTCTTTCCGGAATCGACATTTTTAATGGAATAAGTATAAAAATTGAGAAGTTTTTCCGATTTTAAGTTACAATTCTTAATGCATTTATACTCATCGGCTACATAAACTATTCGCAATACAGGTGTATTTGAATCGAAAATGCATTTTCCAATAAAGACTCCTTCACAAACTTTCTGCGCATCAATGAAAACTGGTTCTGTAACTTTACCTAATTTAAAAATTCTAAAAACTTCGCATCTTGGTGGAATTATGCAACTGTCATCACTTGTACCATGTACAATCGGGATTTGAAGTTTATTATTGTAATACCAAAACGAAATCGACATGTTTTCATAATTAATTTTGCATTTGTTTGCCTTTAAAAAAATCCTTACCGAGTATGCCATCAGATGGAATATTAAACTCATCGTTAACAATGTGTAGAGTTTGTGGAATTGAATAATTTTGAATGATTAAATTGTATAAATAGTGCCTAAAGTCGAAATATGATTTGAAATGTCTGCTTGCGAATCTACAAGATAACTGCATGTTTGTATCTGTACAGTTCAAATTGATAAAGTCCGCGTAATTTAAATTTAAACTGTAAATTGACTTTGTTGTTTTATTTTCTGTTACTAATTTTGATCTGGCTCCCTCAACATATCCTTTTGAGGGCCCTCCGCGTTCAAGTCAGGGTTCTTGAATTTCTATTATTTGAATTGTTTCTACTGTTGTTGATAGATCGATTGTTACCACGATTGAAATTATTGCCACGATAAAAATTATTGCCACGATAAAAATTATTGCCACGATTATTGTAAAAGCGATTGAAACTACGATAATTGGCATTACCACGACTGGAATTATGGCCACGATAAAAATTATTACCCCGATTATTGTTAAAGCGACTGAAATTTGTTTTAGTGGAAAAATTATTTGAATTGTTGCTACGGGACTGAAATGCTAAAACTTGCTTCTCGTTAGATTCATTTGTTTGTTCTATAACTAACTTAGCTATGACATCCTTTGGGTCAGCAAAAGCTGAAGAAGCGAGAATTGACTTTATTAAATCTGATTCAGCATTCAATCTACACACGCTGACTGTTGGCTCAATTGCCATTTCATGCGCTTTAACATTTGTAATACCTTCGATTACAAGAGATCGCTCAAGAGCATCAGCGAGCTCTTGTTTGTTTTGCAAAATCCGCGTAATTATTATTTTTGACATGTAAAGCTGCAATTTTGCCAGCTGCTACTTTTGAATTATCGGGCTTAATTTTGTTTCTTAGTGCAGCTTTTATTTGTTCAATATTGCTAACATTATCTGGTAACGATTCACGGGCTTTTCCTTCTAAGTTTGATTTTACAAATGCAATAAAAGTCACTTTTAAATTATCGTCAGTTAAATCTTGAATCAGATTAATTTTGTCTAAAAATGATTCTAATGCAAGAGGATTTCCGTCATAATTATCTCTTATGATTGTTGCACACATACTAATAAAAGATTTCTTTTGCTCTATAGTAGCCATTGCGCTTTGTTGTTTTATTTTTGCATCAATAGAAAAATTTTTGTTATTATCAGGTTCTCTATTATCTTGTACTTCTTTTTCGTTATCTGCACTACTATCGCTATCTTTTTCTAATTCATTATTTTCTGAATCAGAGTCAGAATCTGTCATAATATTTTTATCGACCAAGTCAAATATATTACTCTCATTTGAAACTTTAACTTTACAACTCAACTTGCCTAAACATCTCACTAAAATTTCTCTGCAATGTATTATTCTTTTGTATGTAACTGTTTTATTTGCTGTTAGGAAGCTGTTCAATGTGTTATTTCGTATAAGCTAAAATGTCATTGTAGTTATTTATAAGTAGGTCTACATATTTATTTATTTTAATTTCGTTCGTCGACAATGGTCGATTTTGCAATATTCTCTTTTTAATTTTATAGAATTTTTTAATTAACTGGTTGAAATCTGCTTAATTAAATTGTGACATTTACTTTATTGTTAAAGTTTTAAAATATTTTTTTTTTATATAAAAATGCATTCAAGTTTATTCCAAACATGTGTTTTTTTTGTTTTCTAGAAATGCTGTCTCTTTCTTGTTTTAAACAATTGAAAATACAATTAGTTTTTGTTTTACATTTGTAAAAATTCTTAGTTCTTATGCATCGTTTAACCTATAAATAAACAAAATTTATTATTTGTATGTATTATTAAAATACATATTATAACTATTATAAAAATATAAATTTCAACGCTAGTATAAGAGTATAACATTAATTTTTAAAATATATGAAGAGAATTTATATATTTATTTATTATTTACTCATACTCTCATTGCAGTATTACTGCGTTGCGGTTGCCAGTTATAAAGTTGAGTATTCCTTCTCTTCGCTGCAATAGAAGCTTGCTGGTTAAATTATTAAATGCTAAAAGCTGGAGACTGCATTATAACGATCTGCTGCTACGCTGCATTATGACAACGTCGTCGTAGGTATTGACCGCTTTCTGTGATATTGGCTGCGCTGTCGTTGCAAGATGGGTTTCATACCTGTTTTAAGTGATGAGCTGAATAATTGCAGTTCCCATTTATTTTTCATGTGCTTGTCCCAAGATGTTTTTCCATCGTTTTATATGAGAATTGTTGAAACACCGTTACTATGCAAAAATGTAATGATTTTTTTTTGTTTTTTTTTCTGTTTGTTTTTTAGAAAACAGTTTATGAAGCAATGGATAAATTAATATTTACGCCACACAGAAGTTTTTGAATGTGTTTCACACTTATTTTTGTTTTAGCACCTTAATACAAATATTTACTTTGTTTTTATTTACTTTTTTTTCGCCATTTAATAAAATGAAGTTTTATTTCTTTTCACCAAATGGATAGTTTTTAATTAATTTTTTTTTGTTATTAATATTTTTTTTTAAATATTGTTTTTATTTATTTTTTTCGATTTGGAATTCTAATTTTCAGGTCCCGTGTCTCATATGCTTTGAAGATTAACTAGAAATTTTCATATGTCGCTGTTATACAAATTTATTCGTATAGTGTTTTTGTTAGCTCACGACACTTTTTTATTTGTATTTGTACTTTTGTATTTTATTTTTAAATTTCACTAAAATTTTTCAAGAGACCACATGATTATTTCTAGTCTGCATAACCATAATTTTGCTTTTTTTTCAAGTTCTAGAATGTCACGGTCGCCATATAGTGGTTCCATAATAATGACACAACTCGTTTAATACTTCAATGCAGACTGACTGCCTATATTTTATCAATCAGCTTAAGAGCAGCTTAAACTATATATATTTAGAGACTAAATAATAATAAATGTATGTATGTATTGTGAGTAGGGTTAATATAGAAGAACTGATTATAAATGCACTACAAAAGCACAAAGTAAAGCGCAAAGTGAAGTGAAGTGAAGTGAAGTGAAGTGAAGTGAAGTGAAGTGAAGTGAAGTGAAGTGAAGTGAAGTGAAGTGAAGTGAAGTGAAGTGAAGTGAAGTGAAGTGAAGTGAAGTGAAGTGAAGTGAAGTGAAGTGAAGTGAAGTGAAGTGAAGTGAAGTGAAGTGAAGTGAAGTGAAGTGAAGTGAAGTGAAGTGAAGTGAAGTGAAGTGAAGTGAAGTGAAGTGAAGTGAAGTGAAGTGAAGTGAAGTGAAGTGAAGTGAAGTGAAGTGAAGTGAAGTGAAGTGAAGTGAAGTGAAGTGAAGTGAAGTGAAGTGAAGTGAAGTGAAGTGAAGTGAAGTGAAGTGAAGTGAAGTGAAGTGAAGTGAAGTGAAGTGAAGTGAAGTGAAGTGAAGTGAAGTGAAGTGAAGTGAAGTGAAGTGAAGTGAAGTGAAGTGAAGTGAAGTGAAGTGAAGTGAAGTGAAGTGAAGTGAAGTGAAGTGAAGTGAAGTGAAGTGAAGTGAAGTGAAGTGAAGTGAAGTGAAGTGAAGTGAAGTGAAGTGAAGTGAAGTGAAGTGAAGTGAAGTGAAGTGAAGTGAAGTGAAGTGAAGTGAAGTGAAGTGAAGTGAAGTGAAGTGAAGTGAAGTGAAGTGAAGTGAAGTGAAGTGAAGTGAAGTGAAGTGAAGTGAAGTGAAGTGAAGTGAAGTGAAGTGAAGTGAAGTGAAGTGAAGTGAAGTGAAGTGAAGTGAAGTGAAGTGAAGTGAAGTGAAGTGAAGTGAAGTGAAGTGAAGTGAAGTGAAGTGAAGTGAAGTGAAGTGAAGTGAAGTGAAGTGAAGTGAAGTGAAGTGAAGTGAAGTGAAGTGAAGTGAAGTGAAGTGAAGTGAAGTGAAGTGAAGTGAAGTGAAGTGAAGTGAAGTGAAGTGAAGTGAAGTGAAGTGAAGTGAAGTGAAGTGAAGTGAAGTGAAGTGAAGTGAAGTGAAGTGAAGTGAAGTGAAGTGAAGTGAAGTGAAGTGAAGTGAAGTGAAGTGAAGTGAAGTGAAGTGAAGTGAAGTGAAGTGAAGTGAAGTGAAGTGAAGTGAAGTGAAGTGAAGTGAAGTGAAGTGAAGTGAAGTGAAGTGAAGTGAAGTGAAGTGAAGTGAAGTGAAGTGAAGTGAAGTGAAGTGAAGTGAAGTGAAGTGAAGTGAAGTGAAGTGAAGTGAAGTGAAGTGAAGTGAAGTGAAGTGAAGTGAAGTGAAGTGAAGTGAAGTGAAGTGAAGTGAAGTGAAGTGAAGTGAAGTGAAGTGAAGTGAAGTGAAGTGAAGTGAAGTGAAGTGAAGTGAAGTGAAGTGAAGTGAAGTGAAGTGAAGTGAAGTGAAGTGAAGTGAAGTGAAGTGAAGTGAAGTGAAGTGAAGTGAAGTGAAGTGAAGTGAAGTGAAGTGAAGTGAAGTGAAGTGAAGTGAAGTGAAGTGAAGTGAAGTGAAGTGAAGTGAAGTGAAGTGAAGTGAAGTGAAGTGAAGTGAAGTGAAGTGAAGTGAAGTGAAGTGAAGTGAAGTGAAGTGAAGTGAAGTGAAGTGAAGTGAAGTGAAGTGAAGTGAAGTGAAGTGAAGTGAAGTGAAGTGAAGTGAAGTGAAGTGAAGTGAAGTGAAGTGAAGTGAAGTGAAGTGAAGTGAAGTGAAGTGAAGTGAAGTGAAGTGAAGTGAAGTGAAGTGAAGTGAAGTGAAGTGAAGTGAAGTGAAGTGAAGTGAAGTGAAGTGAAGTGAAGTGAAGTGAAGTGAAGTGAAGTGAAGTGAAGTGAAGTGAAGTGAAGTGAAGTGAAGTGAAGTGAAGTGAAGTGAAGTGAAGTGAAGTGAAGTGAAGTGAAGTGAAGTGAAGTGAAGTGAAGTGAAGTGAAGTGAAGTGAAGTGAAGTGAAGTGAAGTGAAGTGAAGTGTGTTGTGACTCACAACGAGGTATTCCCCAAAATATTGTCTTTCTACTAGTGGCCAAGTGCTGGCAATGAAAGTTGATCCACCGCAACAACTAAACGAGCGATCAACATCCAATGCATTGCGGCATTTTTATATGAATTCAATGCCAAGGCCAGTAAAGTAAACAAACCAAGTCAAGTAAAATACAAGTAAGACATAAAATGAACACTGATCTACCGCAACAACATTTATTTTCATTTTATTTAAAGACAATAAAATAAATCCAACAATTTACTTCTGTGCGGCCAGCGTCAAATGCTGACCATGCAAAAACCAGAGGTAAATTAATTTTAATATTTTATTGTTGTATTTAACATACACACAGTTTGGCTAAGCGAATAACGCAAAACAAGTATTATTTAAATAATAATTCACTGGGGAATATGACCCAATTACACATGTTATACATGTTTGTAGGTTTGCTCGGCCCAAGTTGGCATTGAATAAGTATGTATGAATATGTTTTATAAAAAGAATTAATACAAAACTATACTAAGAACTTAATAATGAAGTTAATTTAAGCCAAAGGCGGAAGACAAAATTACGCAACCGCTGATTAATCAATAAGTAGAATTAAGTATGTAATAAGTTTGTAAAAATGAAGAAGAAGAAGCGCGGCCAGATATGTTATAAATATCTGGTCCCCGCTAAAATAAAGAGATGGTGTGAATGAAACTTAAACGGTTGCAGTTATTATTTTCTGAAGAAGTTACTTAGGCAAGACCAGACCTTCAACTCGGAGGATACAAACCAGTAAGTATAAATAAAAATCTCAACGCCTGAATGCACCTAAGGGTGACGGCGAAATAGGTATTTTTTTTTAATAGATGCCAGTGGAGCTCTTAAGCGTCGGCAGCAAACGTTAGGTAGGACGTCGCTTGGCGACTGTAGGACCCACGCGTATCCTCTCAGAGGGGATACAACAAAATGGCGCAGCCGGTAGGATCCTTCTGTCCACGGGGACAGCAAGGATGTTAGGATCCTTATTGTTACAGGAACAATAAGGATATTTTTTTTGTTTGTTTAATTTTAAAGTTTTTAGAGAAGTACAATTTTTGTTAGATCCTTCTGTTATAGGAACAGTAAGGACATTGGTTCGTTTGTAGGGATTCAAAGTGATCGGTGGGACTTTGTTGTTACAGGAACAACAAGGATATTTTGGAATGAAAATTTTTTATGCAATTAAAATGTTTGATAGGATCCTTATCATGTTACAGGAACAATAAGGATATTTTTCTTTAAGTTTTTGTAAAATTTTAAACGAATGAAATTTTTTTTGATAGGACATTTTGAACGGGCAAAATGATCTTTATCTCTGTGGCAGTAGGACTGACGTGGGTCCTGCTGAAAATATATTATTGATGGCGGATCCATCTTCCACCACCTCTCGGAAAGAGGATGGTAGGAATATTTAATTTTGAATATAAAGGTTTAAGTTTCGTTTGAACCGTTTTTTTTAGGAATTAAATTTTTGGTAAAAAATTTTTTTTAGATAACACATATTGTCAACAACTTTTTTGGATCCACTGAGGACTGTATCAGTAGAATTTTTGAAGACCATCCTGGTAGACCAAAGCTGAACGCATATTTTTATAGAGGAAAAATATAAAAGGAACAAATAACCGTGGAAGATTTATCAACAGAGAAGAGAACCAGTCAACGTCAAGGAAGTCCAAAGCGGCATGAATTTTAAAATCTTTTAATAAATATAGAGAATAAAAATAAAAATCTTTTAAAAATAGTTAAGAATATTTCTATTACAAAATTCGACTAATGTATGGTTAATATATGGCAAAAACTTTAAATAAATGGGAGTTAAACAAAAAATATAAAAATGTGTTTTGTAAGCTTTAAATTTGTATTTGTTCATGTATCTCATGGCAGGAGGAGAATTCGTATTTTTATTGAAAACTATCACACGAAGTGTTAGAGTAAATTTGCAGGAAGCCAGACCAGGATTAGATTGAAGAAACGGACTGGTTAAACGAACAATTATGAATTTAAACGACATAGCGAAAACTGTGAATAATTTGGTGCCCTTGTTTTCGGGTACTGAGTCACCGGCAGAAGTTTATAGATTTATACAAGGATGCGAGTTGGCATTCAAAGCGGTGAAACCAGTAGATGCACAGGACTTCACAGATTGTGTGAAATTAAGGCTACATGGGGAGGCACTTCAGTTTTGCAGGAGTAAGAAATTTGGTAAGGTTGAGGAACTCTATGGGGCAATCAAAGTGAAGTATCTTAAGGAGACAACGTATAATACGTTGATAATGGAACTATCGCATTGCGTCCAAAGGCCGGGCGAGAGGTTAAGTTCGTTCGCGAACAGAATAAGCGACATAGAGTCTCGGGGTAGCGATCTAGTAGGTGACGACGGTATCCTGTGGGAACAGCTCAGTAGTTCGGTCGTTAGTGCGTTTAAAGTAGGAGTCTCCGACCCGAACCTCCGAACGATTTTATTAACGACAACCGGTTTGGGTCTCGCAGCGTTAGAAAAAAGGGCATTAGAAATGGAGATCATGTTAAAAGGAGGTGAGATGGGGAGAACCGCACAGGGCCATAATAACTATGGGCAAGAGTACCAGGGCAAACAGGGAATTAGGTTTCCCAGGGAAAGAAGTCAGGAACACAGAGGGCAGTATAACATACAGGAAGAGGATAAAAAACAATTAACAAATAGAAGATTAGCTACAAGGTGCTCATTTTGCCAAGAGAGAGGGCACACTTTGTTGGTTTGAGAATATGGGCACGAAAAGGGGTGGAAATGTGCCCAAGAATTTAAACCCAGAAGTTATATAATGGCTGGAAAAGGATATGAGGGAAATTTTAACTCAAAAAATCCATTCAGAAATAGTGAGGAAAAGAGACAAAAACAGGGACCAAATAAAGCGATTGTATGTAGGTGGTGTAACAAGTTAGGCCACGTAGAAAAAGACTGCTACGCTCAGAGAAATTGGGAGAATAGGCAGGGAAACCTTCAGGGTCCCCGCAAAGGCCAGTAAGCTGGGAACCCCGAAATAAAAGAACACTTAGGCCGACCAAGATAGTAACAGACCATTCGACATCTGAAAAGATTGTGAATATCTGTACATCTAAGTCAATAGAAAGGATAGTAACAGATAATACTACGTCTGAAAAGATTGTGAATATCTGTACATCCAAGCCAGGAGAGAGTTCAGTAACAGATCATTCAACATCTGAAAAGATTGTGAATATCTGTACATCCAAGCCAGGAGAGAATTCAGTAACAGATCATTCGACATCTGAAAAGATTGTGAATGTCTGTTCGTCCCAATCAGAAGAAAATGTAGCGAATGTAGGTCCGAATTCAGAAGAAGTAATTAAGTTGCTACGGGCAACATCAAAAAAATTTTTTTATAGCAGTTTAATAATAATACAAATAATTATATATGTGGTGAATATGGCCATGGGTAGCATGAAAAGAGCCATAGGAATATAAAAAAGGTAATAAAAGAAAGAAGAATACATTTCGAAAATATTATGAGAGCGGTAGAGAAAAGGATAGAAGAAAACTTGAAAGGGTAATAAGATCATTAAATAAAAATATAACAAAAGAAAAATTAAATGTGTTGTTAGAAAAATTAAGTGAAAATATAACAAACGATGGTTGGCACAAAAATCTGACGGTGCTGGAGAACAAAGAGGGTGAATGTTTTGGAATCTCTAAAGTTAATGATGTGCTCATAGAAATTCCTTGCAAGAATGCTATAAATGGTAGACTCATTCTTCTTGTAGATTCCGGGGCAGACACGAGTTTAGTGAAACAAAACGCATAAAAACAATGGAGGACAGGGGAAAAGATATAAGAAATTTGTGTGGAGCATTCGGGGGTTTCGTGAAAACACTTGGGTCAGTGAAGATAGAACATGACGAGGTAAATAATCTTAGTTTTAAGTTGCACGTAGTTGCACTGGAACAAGGACTGCCTGCAGATGGCATATTAGGCCGGGATAATTTATGGAATAAAACTATAATAAATACGATAGATAAAACATTAACTATATACGACAGAAAAGGAGGTAATATAAAATTACCATTGAAACAAATGAATGAGTTCAGTTCAATTAATTGCAGTGAGGAAATACAAATAAAAGCTAGAACCATACAAACAGTAAGAATAAAGGTAGAGACTAAAATTCCGGTGGTAGTTGTACATAAACAGGAGATTGTGCCATGGGTTTATTTAGGAGAAAGTTTAACGAAGGTAGAGAATGATACCGCTTATGTATCAATAATGAATTCAAATAATGAGGATGTTGTCTTGCCGAGGTACTATAAACCGAAATTTTCCAATTATAATATATTTAAAATGAAGTCAGGTGAAATGTATGGAGTAAACGAGTGTAAAGTAAAAGAAAGGATTAAAAAATTAACACAAACAATTAAATTAGATGAAAGTTTGAACGTAGAGGAAAGGTCTGCAATCGAAAATTCAATAACGACATACCATATTTTTCTATTGGAAGGGGATAAATTAACATACACTCCAGTAATAGAACACGAAATTCAGGTACAAGCAAATCAGCTTCCAATAAATCAAAAACAGTATAGATTACCTCAAACACATAGAGAAGAAATTCAAAAACAGGTACAACAACTGTTAGAAGACGACATTATTAGGCCGAGCAAATCACCTTGGAATTCGCCATTGCTGTTAGTACCAAAGAAAGCAGGAAGCGATGGTATGAAAAAGTGGAGATTAGTCATAGATTTTAGAAAGGTAAATGACGCAACAATTAAGCAAGTTTTTCCAATACCAAGGATCGATGAAATATTAGATCAGTTAGGGCACTGCAGATATTTTTCACCATTAGATTTGGCCAGTGGGTACCATCAGGTTCTCATGAGTAAAGAAGACAGACAAAAGACAGCATTTAGTACAGCTTTTGGTCATTATGAATTCAATAGAATGCCATTCGGACTCACCGGAGCTCCAGCGACTTTCCAGCGATTGATGAATAATATACTGACAGGATTACAAGGAATAGATTGCTTCGTTTACTTAGATGACGTGGTAATTTATGGCAAAAATCTAACTCAACATGGAGAAAGATTAGCACAAGTATTCCAGAGACTTAGAGAAAATAGCTTAAAATTGAATACGGGAAAGTGTCAGTTTCTTCGCAGAGAAATAGCTTACCTGGGACATAAATGTTCAGAATTAGGAGCGCTACCAGATCCACAAAAATTAAAATGCGTGAAGGATATCCCAATACCGAGAAATAGGAAGGAGGTTCAGGCATTTTTAGGCTTAGCTAATTATTATAGAAAATTTATAAAAAATATGTCACAGATGGCATCACCCATAAATATTTTACTGAAGAAGGATAATAAGTTCCAATGGTCAGAGAAGTGTCAGGAGGCGTTCGAAAAAATAAAAGAAGCCGTGACTTCATCACCCATTTTGGCATATCCCGACTTTAGCAAACCGTTTTTATTAACTACGGACGCGAGTGGAGACGCATTAGGGCAGTCTTGTCTCAAGGGGAAGAAGGAGAAGATCGACCAATTGCGTTTGCAAGTAGATCATTGAATAACGCTGAAAAAAGGTACTCAACAATAGAAAAAGAGTTTTTAGCGATTGTTTGGGCGACAAAAAATTTTAGAGCATAGTTGTTGGGTAGGCCATTCAAGATATATACAGATCATCAACCATTGAGGGGTATAGCAAATCTGAAGGATCAAACGTCAAGATTAGCAAGATTTAGACACAAGATGTCAGAGTATGATTTCGAAATAATTTATAAACCAGGTAAAAAGAATTTGACTGCGAACGCACTAAGTAGAATACCTTAGCAGAACCAAGATATAGTTGTAGTTCAAGCCAGATCAAAAGCAAGAGAAAAAGCAGCCGAAGAGACTGAAGAAAACACGGATTCACTGGCGGAAGTGGATGAGGGGATAGAACAACAAGACAATCATAACATAGAAACCCTAACGGATAGGAAGGATATAGAGAGAATATTAAAGGATTTTCATAATTTGCCATTAGGAGGACATCAGGGAGCGCTGAGAACGTACTTTAGAATAAGAAAACAATACAAATGGAAGGGAATGCAAAAAGAAATTAAGGAGTAAAATGCCTATGGTATTGACAGACACCCCAACACGTCCATTTGATAAGGTTTTTATGGATACAGTCGGCATATTGCCAGAGACTGTATCTGGTAATAAATACATTTTAACGTTTCAAAATGATTTTTCGAAGTATATGGCATGTGTTGCGATACCAGATGTCGAAGCAAGCACGATATCGAAAGCATTTTTTAACGAAATTATAACTCGCCACAATACACCAACTGTTTTAATTACAGACAACGGCTCAAATTTTATTTCAGGCGTGTTTTCAGATGTATGTAAAATGTTAGATTTTAAAAAATTACATATTACACCATATCATCCACAAGCAGATGGTTCCCTAGAGAGAAGTCATAGGCCTTTGGCAGAATATTTGAGAGGGTTTGCCAAAGAAGACGGGTCAAATTGGGATCAGTGGCTATCCTCGGCGATGCACGTTCACAATAACACACCGCATACGACAACAAAGCAAACACCTTTCAAAACTTTATATGGGTTTGACTCAGAAATGCCAACTAATTTAAGGCGAAAGTGTAGTCCGCTGTATAATGCGGAGGATACTTCAAAAGTGATGAAATATCAAATTCAGAGAGCGCACGAACTGGTAAGACAGAACCAGGAGCGTGCAAAAGAAGTATCTAAAAATTATTATGATAATACTTTAAATGCAGTAGAATTTAAAATTGGGGACAGGGTACTAATAAAGAATCAAACAAGGAAGAATAAATTTTCACCAATATGGATAGGACCGTGTGAATTTTTAGCAATAAAAACCCCAGTAACTACCGAGATTTCCATAAAAGGAAAAGCAAAGAAAATTCATAACAATTTCCTAAAATTGTTTCATGAAAATGAGAAATAGAAACAGATTAAGTGTTTAGAGCATTACATAAAACTTATAGCAAAACGTAGAAGTAAGTATTATTAGCATAATTTAGTGAGTTATAATGAAGCATGTTCATATAAAACAGGAATTTTACAAGTGTACTGCTTACAAAGAAACAATAGGTTTAAGTATATTATATAAAAAAAAAACAAATTAAACAAGGGGGAATGAAAACACTAATGGTGGGGAAACTGTTTATTTTCAGAATACAAAATGAAGAATACGTTGGAATGGGTTTTACAAGTGATTATTCCGGTAGTAGCAGTGGCACAACACATCGAGGTGCAGAACATCAATGAAAACAACGAGCTCATTACAATAAGATTAGGAGAAGTACCAATAATCAAGCAATATATGAAGGTGTTACATGTAATCAACATAACAGAGTTCGAGATAAGCAGAGAGAACATTAGAGACAATATCGAAGCAGTAAGGAACCAGGTAGATGGGAATGACGCATCATTTTCAACGTTGACAAACAATTTCGATTTGTTAAATGCAAAAATAAATGGGCTCAGACCGCATAGTAGGACCAGAAGAGGGTGGATGGACGCCTTGGGCAAAGGACTCAAGATCATAGCAAGGACAATGGACAGTGAGGATGAAAAAATGCTAAGACAGAATCTGGACAATTTATCAAAAAGTAACTCGGTATTAATCACGGAATTTAACAAACAGATAGTAATAAATTCACAAATAGCAGATCAGGTACAGAAACAAGCAACAGGAGATCATAAACTCAATAATAACAAGTAATACCGAAAAAATAAAAAACAAACTAGGTATTTTTAGACATATTTTTCAGATGAATTATGACATAACGTTGTTAAGGAACCATATTGATGATATCGAACAGATCATATTGACAAGTAAATTAAATATATTATCTAGAAACATTCTAACCAACGAGGAATTGGATTTGATATCAGATTAAAGGGCGCTAGAAGATATAAAAATAGCAGTAGCATACTATAAAGATCTCATAACAATAATCATAATGATACCAAACTACTCGATGAAGAAATTTTCAAAAATAATATTTGAACCCATTCCTAATAGATATAATAAATCAATCGCAATACGGAAGGGGGATTATATAGTGGACGAGGAAAAACAGGTTTATTATGGTCACGTTAAAGATAGTTTAAAAGAAAACCTGAAGGTTGTGGATGATGACTGTATCAAACACATAGTGAAGGCAAGTGATGCGAGTTGCGAAATGGTGCAGGATAAGGAGGAGAGTATAAAAGAGATTATTGATTGAGACCCAATTTTTTCAAAATGGTTATAGTCAAAGTTATAGTTATAGTCAATAGTTATAGTCAAAGATTTGAATGAGACCCAATTTTTTCAAAATTGTAACAGCATGAAAATAAAATTATACAGGAATAGTCTAATAAATTTTAACAACTATAGAATAGGTTTAAATTGCTGAACATAATATTTTACCATTTACGACGATAAGTGTAAAAGAAATAGGCACACAGAAGAAGACAACATTACAAAACCTTACGATTGACCAAACAGAGAATGACCGTGTGGTCATCAGAAACTATGGGTCCGAAGACCTTATTGGGACATCCCTATTAAACATGCTTGGAATGGTATTCACTATAATATTGCTGGTTGCTATCTACATAGGGTACAAGGTAAGAAACGCAAACATTCCGAAATGTTGCACAAAACAGCAGGATCGACAATTTAATCAAAGGAATATAACTGTCCCAGAATAAGCAAATATACAACAAATAACAGCGTAGATATAAAAAAATATAAATGTTGGAAAGTTAAGAAAAACGAAAATTATTTTTTTTTAATTTATATAGTTTTATTTTCAATTATTTTTTTTTTGGAAACTTAAGAAATACGATATTTACATTTTTTTAACGAAATTATATAATGGAAACTTAAGCTAAACGAAAATTAAATTTTTAATTTATTTCTCTATTATTTTTCTGGGAACTTAGGAAAACGAAAATAAAGTTCTTAATTTATATAATTTTATTTTTCAACGGGGAATGAACGGGAAAGGGAAAAAATAGTATACATACATTTGGTGCGAAGGCTTATAATAATTCTTTTTATTTATTTTATTTGTATTTGTATTTGTATTTATTTATAAGACATTAGTACAAATAAGAACTAAGTTCTTTTACAGTACAAGTAAAAATACCTATAAATAAGTTAAGATAATAAACAAATTGTTTAGAAATAACAACAAATGAATAACAGTGACTATAAATAAGATAATGAATTACATTAGATAATGATAAAGAGATTAATAATAATAAAATCAAAATAAAAAATATTGTATCAATAAATATAAGAATAATAATATGAATGAAGAAAAAGATTATGTAAAGATAAAAGAGAAAGGATAGAAAAATAAATTAAGTTGAAGAAGTTAAGAAGTTGAGAAGTGAGTAAAAATAGATTGCCTAAAATTTTCCGCCCGTTCGATTTCTCTTAAGTTACGTGGTAACGCATTCCACAGTCTTATGGCATTAATGAAAAAAAGATTGGAAGAAGTTAGAGAGCCATGTCTTGGAACTATAAGTATCTTGCATCTTCTAGACAAACTGAACTGCAGTTTTTCATATAGGTAATAAGGAGTTTTACTATGTATTATTTTATGAAGGTAAATACAGTTTCTAGCATTTAAATAATCAACCAAACTGCACCCAAGTAATGCATTTCTGAAGTGAGAGAGGTGGTCAAACTTTTTTAAGCCGAAAACAAACCGCGTGGCATAGTTATATGCAATATTAAGTTTTAGCAGGGAAGATTAGTCGAGTTTACTGTACACCATGTCAGAATATGTTATAACAGGTAAGACAAATTGCTTTACTAGCATTCGCCTTAGATCAAGCGTACAAAGACAAGCAGACATTCTTAAATTTCGCAGGATATAATAAACTTTACTAACAACACTATTAACATGATCAACACAAGATAGAGAAGAATTCATACAATAACCCAGATTTACAATTTTTGACACAACACTTAGTTTATTTGAGCCAATGTTGAGGTCAGGAATGTTTTTAAGGAACAATTTTTTTATTTTATAACTTTTTTATTTGAAACTATTTTCTTTGAACAATTTTCACAACTGAAATTTTCAAAATGAAAATTTCTGAATATATAATAAACGAATACAATTCAAAATGTTTTTTTATAACAAGTGTTTTATAGACAAGTGTAAGTATTTTCAATTATTGCTATATCATATAATACGTTATTAATGATAAATCAAGGTAAGTGAGATGTAAGCTAAGATAAAAATCAACGTCAGGAGAGGTAAGCACTAATGTAACTAAAGGTAAGTATCAATGTAACGAAAAGGTAAGTATTAATGTAACAAAAGGTAAAAGATGTAGAGATTTACTCTATGTGGTAATGTAACAGAGCACCACATACATATTATACATATTAGGAGTAAAATTAGGAGAAAAAAAAGAAGTTATATATAAAGAAAATTAAGGAAGAGGTGAATGTGAAAGCATATTTGTGGGCAGAATAAGGTAATGTAAAATAAATGAAGTAGAGGAAAATACTTACTGGAAGAAGCGGTTAAGAGAAAGATGGGAAAAAGACAGTAGAAAATGAATGTCAGCCAATAGAAGATATTCGTGAGTTTATAATTAAAAGAAGATATAGATAGATTGATAAAAGAAGAGAAGAAAAATAATGAATAAATTAAATGAAACAGTTGAGAGCCAAGATATGGCAGAAGAAAAAAATTAGAAATTGAGAAAATCTAAAGTAATAGGCAATTGTGTTGGCATCTTCAAAGTGAATGACGTTGTTACAGAAATCCCTCGCAAAGATTAAATTCTAGTACAACGCATTCTACTTGTAGATCCCAAATTAGTGCCACTTTATGTTCATTCTGTAAGTTTTGTTTTGTATTGAAATAAAAAAACAGATATGAAAAGATTTGATGGAAATAATAAAAAAAAGTAACGAAAAAAAAGAAAGAAATTTGATAGCGTCAAATAAAGACGCAGTAAAATATAATAAGTAATATGATATAGAAAGTAAAGGGAAATATAATGAAAAAGACATAATTTTTACATAAAGGAAAATATTATTTTAAAGATTAGAAGAAAATTGAAAATCACGAAGTTGAAAATTGAAGAAATTGTAATATATATATATTGAAAAAAAAAATATTACTAACTTAAAGGAAATGAAAAAATCTCACTGCGAAAAAATATTAAGTAAAGCTATAAATTAAATATATTGAAAAGGAGAAATTGAATAAAAGTAAAAAATTAAGGTTTTTAATTAACAAAGCATACGAAAAGAATATATATAAAAATTTTTAATAAATAATATGTACTTACTTATGTAAATTTTCTTTAAAGTCAGATAAAAGAACAATATAAAATAGCGTGCGAGTTCGCATAAAAATATTGAAGAAATAATATAGAAATATTAAAATATGTAAATGTTATGGAAATGTTAAATACAACAGATTCGTTAAAAGCATGTATGTTTAACAACTGTGTAAATTAAAAAAAAAAAAAAGTAAAAATCAATTTAAAAATAATTAACGAAGTTGGAAAAAGTAAAGTACTATAAATATGAATAAAAGATGTTTAAAATAGATTAGGGAACATCATATATTGTTGAGATTGGGGGTGCAACCAAAAATGACGCCGTTGAACCCGAAGTAAGAATTATCAGAGAAAAAAGCAGTGAGCAGAAACAACAGTTAAAAGGAATAAAGCAAGTCAGGAAATAAACTTCAACCACGATAAATGTGTTGCCATTAACAAAAAAAAAAAATAATAAATATTAGAGCAGGAAAAATTAAAAAGTAAAACAACAAAAGGTGAAAACACCTTCGTAAAATGCTGACAAAGCTGCGAAAAAAAAATTTATTGAAAACAACAAATATTAAAAATTTATAACAACAAAAGGTATAACACCTTTATAAAGCAGAAAAATTTGAAAATTAATAATAAAATAGGTATAAATAGCCTTCCTAACACAACGAAAACAAACAATTAATAAAGATTTGGCAAAATAATGCTATAAAACAACAAAAGGTACAAAAACCTTCATAAACAACATTTTTGGGAACATAATATTCTAAAACAACATAAGGTATGAAAACCTTCGTAAAACAACATTTTGATAATATAATATTTTAAAACAACAAAAGATATAAAAATCTTTCTAAAATCAGAGAAATAATACAACAAAAGGTGTAAAACCTTTCTAAATTTTTCTAAACTCAGAAAAGTAATACAACAAAAGGTATAAAAACCTTTATAAAGCAACAAAAAGCAAGAATTAATTTTAAAAGACATAAAAACCATTCAGCAGAGAAATATAACACCAAAATGCATATAAGATTACAGCCTGAAAAACTGATATAATAAAAAATAAAACAGTTTAACCAGCAAGGACGGGAAGTCCATTTTTAAACGAAGACCAGGTTAACCAGCTATAGGGCTTAAAGCCTCCTGGCAAACAAAAACAATATCACCAGCACACACACTTCAACAGTATCTGCATCAAAAACTATAACGAAAAATAAATTAAACGCCGTGACAGTTTTTCCGGCGCACCGATGGACAACGCTAAAAAGAAAACACAAGAAAACAACAATCCCCCCCAAAGCATATTTGTGGGCAGAATAAGGTAATGTAAAATAAATGAAGTAGAGGAAAATACTTACTGGAAGAAGCGGTTAAGAGAAAGATGGGAAAAATACAGTAGAAAATTAATGTCAGCCAATAGAAGATATTCGTGAGTTTATAGTTAAAAGAAGATATAGATAGATTGATAAAAGAAGAGAAGAAAAATAATGAATAAATTAAATGAAACAGTTGAGAGCCAAGATATGGCAGAAGAAAAAAATTAGAAATTGAGAAAATCTAAAGTAATAGGCAATTGTGTTGGCATCTTCAAAGTAAATGACGTTGTTACAGAAATCCCTCGCAAGGATTAAATTCTAGTACAACGCATTCTACTTGTAGATCCCAAAATAGTGCCACTTTATGTTCATTCTGTAAGTTTTGTTTTAAATCACTATTATATAAGTATGCGACTCGTATCGATTGCTGGAACTAAGGGATTTAGTAAAATTGTAGAAACAATAAATTAAAACTTATTTGTTGAACAATATCATATACAGAAACTATAGAAATAAAAGAAAAATGTGTTCATAAAAAAAGAGAACCTTATGAAAATATCTAGTAAAACAAAGAAGCTTATTAAAAGAAATATACTATGTAATAATAAAACGAATAGTATATCGTAAGAAAAGCAAAACAAACACACAAACAAAATAATAAAGAATTAATTGACGAAAATTTTAACCTCTTCAAGGAGAAAATTTTCTTTGTGTAAGGGGGAAGGAATGTTGTGACTCACAACGAGGCATTCCCCAAAATATTGTCTTTCTACTAGTGGCCAAATGCTGGCAATGAAAGTTGATCCACCGCAACAACTAAGCGAGCGATCAACATCCAATGCATTGCGGCATTTTTATATGAATTCAATGCCAAAGCCAGTAAAGCAAACAAATCAAGTCAAGTAAAATAAAAGCAAGACAATAAAATGAACACTGATCTACCGCAATAACATCTGGGCGATCAGTTTTCATTATATAAAGACAATAAAATAAAGCCAACAATTTACTTCTATGCGGCCAGCGTCAAATGCTGACCATGCAAAAACCAGAGGTAAATTAATTTTAATATTTTATTGTTGTATTCAACATACACACAGTTTGGCTAAGCGAATAACGCAAAACAAGTATTATTTAAATAATAATTCACTGGGGAATATGACCCAATTACACATGTTATACATGTTTGTATGTTTGTTCGGCCCAAGTTAGCATCATTAAATAAGTATGTATGAATATGTTTTATAATAAGAATTAATACAAAACTATACTAAGAACTTAATAATGAAGTTAATTTAAGCCAAAGGCGGAAGACAAAATTACGCAACCGCTGATTAATCAATAAGTAGAATTAAGTATGTAATAAGTTTGTAAAAATGAAGAAGAAGAAGCGCGGCCAGATATGTTACAAATATCTGGTCCCCGCTAAAATAAAGAGATGGTGTGAATGAAACTTAAACGGTTGCAGTCATTATTTTCTGAAGAAGTTACTTAGGCAAGACCAGACCTTCAACTCGGAGGAAACAAACCAGTAAGTATAAATAAAAATCTCAACGCCTGAATGCACCTAAGGGTGACGGCGAAAGAGGTATTTTTTTTTAATAGATGCCAGTGGCGCTCTTAAGCGCCGGCAGCAAACGTTAGGTAGGACGTCGCTCGGCGACTGTAGGACCCACGCGTATCCTCTCAGAGGGGATACAACAAGTGAAGTGAAGTGAAGTGAAGTGAAGTGAAGTGAAGTGAAGTGAAGTGAAGTGAAGTGAAGTGAAGTGAAGTGAAGTGAAGTGAAGTGAAGTGAAGTGAAGTGAAGTGAAGTGAAGTGAAGTGAAGTGAAGTGAAGTGAAGTGAAGTGAAGTGAAGTGAAGTGAAGTGAAGTGAAGTGAAGTGAAGTGAAGTGAAGTGAAGTGAAGTGAAGTGAAGTGAAGTGAAGTGAAGTGAAGTGAAGTGAAGTGAAGTGAAGTGAAGTGAAGTGAAGTGAAGTGAAGTGAAGTGAAGTGAAGTGAAGTGAAGTGAAGTGAAGTGAAGTGAAGTGAAGTGAAGTGAAGTGAAGTGAAGTGAAGTGAAGTGAAGTGAAGTGAAGTGAAGTGAAGTGAAGTGAAGTGAAGTGAAGTGAAGTGAAGTGAAGTGAAGTGAAGTGAAGTGAAGTGAAGTGAAGTGAAGTGAAGTGAAGTGAAGTGAAGTGAAGTGAAGTGAAGTGAAGTGAAGTGAAGTGAAGTGAAGTGAAGTGAAGTGAAGTGAAGTGAAGTGAAGTGAAGTGAAGTGAAGTGAAGTGAAGTGAAGTGAAGTGAAGTGAAGTGAAGTGAAGTGAAGTGAAGTGAAGTGAAGTGAAGTGAAGTGAAGTGAAGTGAAGTGAAGTGAAGTGAAGTGAAGTGAAGTGAAGTGAAGTGAAGTGAAGTGAAGTGAAGTGAAGTGAAGTGAAGTGAAGTGAAGTGAAGTGAAGTGAAGTGAAGTGAAGTGAAGTGAAGTGAAGTGAAGTGAAGTGAAGTGAAGTGAAGTGAAGTAAAGTAAAGTAAAGTAAAGTAAAGTAAAGTAAAGTGTATTTTCAAATGTGTGTGTGTGATTTGTGTGTTTTATTTATGTGTTTTATTTATGCGGTGATAAGGCACCACATTATTCCACCCCACGAAAAAAAGTGTTTTGTTAGCCAAAGTGTTAAAATGTACTTTTTTTATTTTTACTGTGTGCTGTAGCTCGGTTCTGTAACTTTTCTCACCGCAGTTCTCACCAGATTTTCTCACTTTGACGGCATTGTGATGTCATTCTTACTTGCACTGTCTCTATAATAAAATGAGAAAAAGCGGTGACTCGTCTCGCTTGTTTCAATTCCACTTTCAAAGGAACTCGATAGACGAAGTGTTTCTGTAAACTAAAGTATGCGACTCGTATCGATTGCAGTTCTCACTGTGTTCTAACTTGGTGAGAAAATTTGTTGCTTGCTTATGCAACAGTCATATTCAATGAAGTTTAAGAAATAAATGTATCCACGTTACAAATACTTCTACCGGGTACAAGGAATCAGCTTAAATATTTGCATGGAGATTATAAATATATTAACATAATATTATATGTACTACAACGTATAAATAAATGAATACATAAACTGAAATATTTCATAAGTTTAATTTATCCTATCATTGCATAAGGCAACCGCATTAAAATTATACTGGGATTGTAATTTGTGGATAAGGTTTGTGTATTTAATATCAACATCACTAAGTGTTAAAGTTTTAAACATCAAAACAAGTAATTGTCAGCATAAATAATATAATTGTGTATATCCGGCGTTTTCAAAAATAAAGCACTTATCATTTTTATATTTGTTTTTTATTTATTGTTTATAGAAGAATCTAATCAAATTTCACACAAAATTGTCTGTCACTTGTTGCAGTTTCATATATTTCCTTTCGCTTGTGTATCTTTTCATCACGGATCACTATTTACTCCCTTATCAGTTACAGAAACACTAGTTTTCGTAAAAGTGAATATTTTGCAATGAAACACTGTGACGTCAGAAAAAGTCACTATTTGTCGCAATAGTTACAGAACCGAGCTACTGATAAGAGTGTTCGTGTTGTTTCTGAGTCTAACGAAGCTGGTTTAAGTCTGTCTATGTTAAATGTTATGTTGGTGTTGTTTTTACAAATTGTGATATATTTTGGTGTTCTTTCTATTATTTTATTTCTACATTTCGTGTTATTTCTATTACTCTAAATGCTCCCCCGTATGGTTCTTGGAGTGATTTGCGGATTGTGTCATTGCGAAAACGAAGTTGCAAGTCTAGAGTGCTTGAGGTATATATTGTTGAATCTTAGTGTTGTGATGTGCAATATTTTAATGATTGGTATTGACGACTTCTTTAAGTTTGGACAAGGTGTCCGATAAATTGAAAATCTGATTATTCTGAATTACTAATTGTTGTGGAAATCTGAGTGTTTGGCCAAAAACTATTTCTGCTGGGGAAGCCTTAATATCTTCTTTGACTGTAGAAGAATTGTTGGTAGCTCTGAGTACCAGTTTGTTTGGTTATTACTAGCTATTATGGAAGTTTTTAATTGACGAAGGAAACGTTCTACGATTCCGTACGCATGCGGATGATAAGCGGTATTTGTTATGTGTTTGCTTCCTAAACTTTTAACAAAATTTCTGAATATTGTTGATGTGAACTGAATTTCTCGGTCAGAAGTAATTTCCAGAGGAACTCTAAAACGTCGTATGTATGATAGTGTTGGCGTTAGTATATTTTAGTGGATACGCTTCGGGCCAACGTGTGTTTCGGTCGATTAAGGTAATTAGATATCTATAATTGTTTGATATCGGTAGCAGACCAACAAGATCGACATGGACATGCTCAAAGCGGCCACGTGAAATGTCTATTTTATGTGGTGTTGTTTTCGTGTGTCTATGTATTTTCGATTTTTGGCATCTAACGCATTCCTGTGACCATTTGTTAATTTGTAAGTTCATTTTCGGCCAGAAGTATCGCTGTGTTATTAGTCGTCGGGGTAGCTCGTGTACCTGGGTGTGAGATGTTGTGTAATTGTTCAAATATTTGTTTCTGCAATGTTTGTGGGATATATGTGTTTAAGTGTCTGTTTGTTCGCACCCAATCTTAATAATGAGTAGTGGAATGTGTATTTGTTCGAATTTTAAAGTATTTTTCGATAGTATTTCTTGTAACTCTGAATCTGTTGCTTGTTCTTTGTGTAATGTTCTGAGATTGATATCTGAGTTCGTAGAAGCTTCTATTTCAGCTCGTGAGAGAACGTCTGCTACGACGTTGTCTGAACCTTTGATATGTTTGATTTTGTTAGAAACACGGAAAAAATGGTCCGTAGATATTACTTTATTTACAAGAAAAACTACTCATGAACACAGTACTTTAGTCATTTTAATGAAATCACATCGCAAAATAACGTTGTAAGTATTTTATTTTGCGGTGGAAAATAGTAAAATATTCCATATGCACCACTAATCAAAATGTGAAAGCAAAAGTTCCTGTACGAGAACTTAAAAACTTTTTTTGTGCAGTAAAAAGTACATTATTTTCTCTTATTTCTGCTTGAGTCACACAGTACTTTTAAATTACAGCTGCTGCAACCTGCAATGGTTACCCTGTTCTTAAGCGTTTCTGTTTGCCTTAATTTTATTTTCGAGTCAAGTTCGTCAAGTAAAGCACAGTAATCTGTGAAGTAAAGTTTCAAGAATTAAAAAAATTTTTGCAAACAAAGAAAACAAATATTGTTGTATTTAAGAAGTTCGGCCCAACATTTTAGAACTCAAATATATATTTTTACATAATAATACAAACATTTTGTTTTATTGTAAACGAAATAAAAATACTATATTTTGATTCACACTACCAAGCTTACCGTGTTGATCCCGAACAAAAAACTCTTAAAGGTTATGAGTTAGAAAAAATCCATGGTGTAACGTATATGGCAAAACAATGCAATGGAAATAGTTATGTTAAAAATAAATGTTAAGATGCTTGAAATAGAAAAATTGTAAAAAGTAATGAATCTAATGAATCTCTTATTAATGTTTTCAAAACAAAATTTCATGGTCAACACAGTAAAAGTGACGACGGTAGGTTAGTATTGTACACGCGCAAACGGTAAAATTACATTTGAATACAGTAGAATTTAACATTTAATACACAAAAATGTGCATATGAATAAATCAGAAAATGCTTTCATAAACACAGGAAAATGTGGTACTTTTATTAGGAAAATGTTCAGTTTTGGCTCTTCTGTAGCACAATTACAGAAAAAAACAGTACATTTTTTATGAAATTTATATGAAACTTTACAGATATAGTTTTTTGCGTGTTCCTTAGTAAAACTTTCTTTTATCGTTGTGAATGCCTCTGTTGTGTTATCTGTCCAATTTAAATGTTTATCTTTTGTTTTTGTGGCTGTTTTTACCATATCATAAATGACAGTCGTGTGTGTGCCATTTTTGGTATGCATCTATGGTAATAATTTATCATCCCGATGAATTTCTGCATTGTTTAACCCATTAAAGACTGCTCATAGATTCCGCCGTACGATTTTTTTCAAAATTTATCAGGATTTAATTTATAGGCCACAGAAGTTGCTTTGAAAAATTTCAGGTTTGTAACTGTCACCGTATTTGAGATCTGCATTAAATACCCAATCCGCTAATCCGGGTTCTTGGTGTTAATAAAAATTTGCATATATGGCAACATTCTTTTGACATAATGAACACCTAATAAATAGATGATACTAGAGGCAAACTGACCACGAATTTTTCTCTCGATTTTTCTATATGATAATTTTCTACATAGCTTTATATATGGATTTTGTCATTTTTGAAAATTACACATCTTCGATCTCGAAAAGGAACAGTTAATTGTATGAATTTCGTTTCACATTGTAAAGACAATAAATAGTTTCATTTTTCCGTAATGTTTTATAAAAAAAATTATTTTGATATCTCCTATCACTTTTGGAGATATGGCCTTTTTCGTAAACACTGTTTTATGGGTATTTAAATACCCATTAGTCATTAATGGGTTAACTGTTTCAGGTTTAGGGTTAGGGTAGTTAATTATGCATATGTTTTAAGTGTTCTTCTTTGGAGTCGCTGGCTACTAAGATATCGTCGAGGTAAACGAATACAAAGTTTTATTCTTTCAGAACCTCGTTGATAAATCTTTGAAATGTTTGCGCTGCATTTCTTAAGCCGAATGGCATTCTGAGGAATTCAAACATTCCGAAAGGTATCGTTACTGCAGTCTTATGAATGGCTTTAGAGGACATTGGAATTTGGTGGTATGCTCGTACTAAGTCTAGTTTTGAAAATATGTTCTTGTTGTGTAAGTCTATAGATAAGTCGTGGATGTGTGGTAATGGGTATCGGTCAGGGACTGTAATAGCGTTTAATCTTCGGTAGTCGCCACAGGGTCTACAGTCGTTAACATATTTTTTGTGAACGAGATGTAATGGTGATGTTGACATAGAGTGTGACTGACGACATATACCTGATTTGACTAGGAAGCCGAACTCTTGTTTTGCAATTTTGAATTTGGTTAAGTCCAAACGTCGTGGTTTAGAAAATGGTAACTGTCCTTCTGTAGTAATGTGATGTTCTGTTGTGTGTTAAACTGGTTTGCTGTAATCGAGTTCTGCTGTGAGTGATGGAAAGTTTCTGAGTAATGTAGTGTACTTGTTCTCTTTTGCGATTAATTGAGGTAGTTATGTTTCGGTGAATGCTGTGATCGCGTTAACTGATAGTTTTGTTAGAGGATCAATAAGATTTTTATGTTTCAGATCTATCAAGAGTCCATATTTCGTAAGGAAATCTGCTCCTATTATGGGTCTTGTAATGTCTGCCAAAATGAAAGTCAATGGAAATTTGCATCTGAGTTTTAAGTTAACATGGAGTAGTTTCTTTCCGTAAGTCGAAATTGTGCTGCAAGTCGAAATTCTTTTTGTGTGAGCACTGAAACTGGAACTGGGGAAACTGGGGGATTTGTCTACTGAAACTTCTGCCCCACTGTCGATCAGAAATTTAATTTTGTTGTCTGTATCGTAAATGAATCGAGGACGTGTGAGTGTAATAGAACTTCCATCATTAGCCGTCGCAATGATGGAGTTACTTAAATTGTTGTGTGTATCGTTTGGAGCAAATGTGCATGGCTGCTCGCATTATCTATCTGCTTTGCAGAATTTAAAATGGTATTTACATACCCTGTTGGTAGGTAGTTGCCTTGACCAACTTCTAGAAGGTGATCTACGTCTTGGAGAGCTATTGCGATTAAATCTTCTCAGATTGTAGTGCGAATGAGTGTTTTGTTCATTCCTAAGCTCTTGTACCTCGAGAGAGAGTTTATTGAAACATTCAAAAATTTTGGAAGTAGTTTCGAAAAATTTTTGTGTTATATTGACTAATTCGGAGTTCGGAATGGTTTTCATCGTATGATGAGAATTTTTGTTAATTATTAAGACTTCTGACTCAGTGATAACTTCCCATAAGTTATCTGAGAGTAAGAGTAAGTAAGAAATAAGTTAACCCGTCTTCTACTTCTTTGAGCCCAGACCCAGTCAAAGCAATATTAAGGCTTTTGGGTAGTTTGCGTAGCCATAGTTTTTGAACGATGTCGCTATTGACTGATGAGCCTGCTAACATGAGTAGTGAGCGGTAAAATTGAGATGGTTTTTGGCCTCCCATCTCGGAATCAGATAGAATTTTATCGAACCTCTTGTTCTCGCTTAAAGTGTTTCGGTCAATCAAAATCTTTTTCAGACCTTCGTATAGATTTTCTGAAGGTGGTTTCTGAATAAAGTCGAGCACAGCAATAATTACCCCTTGCGGTAGAGCGGTAACTAAGTATTCGGTTTTGTCTACAGAAATTGCGTTTGATTGGAATTGGATTTCCGCATGCACAGTAAAAAAATTTGAGGGTAAATTTTATATTTTTTATAACATTTGTGTGATATAAACTTTTTTTATTCCAAATAATTTATAAATTTTATACAACTCAATATTATAAAAATAATAAAAAAAATTTTTAAATTTTATATTTAAATCATGTGTAAATCAAAATATAGTCTGGTGCTAAAATTCTGGTGATAAAATATAATGGTTTCGATTGGTCTAACGAGAAAAATGGTCTGGAAAAATTTATAAAATTTGATGGTATAACTTTTAAAACATTTTTGGTGTGGATTTATATGTATACCAAATAGTTAAAATGTATCCTCACATTTTTTCCTGTGTGGGCAAACCATGCTTCGGGACACGAAGTCCAAAATTGAGGCAAGTTGACCGCTGTCGCGTGTATTTCTGAGTGACTATGTATTTCAAAAGAAATGACTAACTCAGATTCGAGGTTGATTTATGACGTGCGATGGTCGCCTTCGGCAATGTGAGAAGTATGTGAGAGGTGTGAGGAGGTGTATGAGTTCGATTCATTTTGACTAACGTTTAATAGTTATTAAAAAAATACATGTGTTCCTAATAATGTGTACCTTATAATGTGTTCCTATACCTTATAATGAGTTCCTATTAATGTGCACCTTATGTGTTCCTATTTGTTTACGTGAAACACGTCAACGCCGTGTATATTAAACACGTCCGCTCGATTTACTCGCTACAAGGCGCACGAGCGCTGACGGTTGTAGTTCGGTAACAGCAAGAACTTACAACAAGAAAACATCAACTACATCCAAGGCACACATTTATGTACAACATATACACGAATTGAACATCAATCAACATTGCAACAACCCACCCATCCAGAAGACACAAGACATAACCACAACCAATTCAACAAGGAAGACTACAATCAGTAACCAGTAAATAAAACACCCAACAACACTTCAAAACGCACTTATTTATTGCAAACAAGTGTTTTACGAAAATTTATAAATAAAACACAAATTGTTCCCAACCCACTCTAACCGATTTGTTCTCTTTTTCCGCCAATTTATCCACGATCGTTCGCTACCCGAACATTTGGTTCATACGAGCCGGATAGCGAAACCAGCACCCGAAAAATTGGCCAGGAAAATTGTACGACTCCAACGTCCACAACAAAGAGACCCTCACAACAAGTGCACAAAAACCCACAAAAGCGAGCAACTAACACTCCAGGAAATACACAACTCCACCCAACCCTACCCAAACAAGAAACACAGTGAGTTAACATTTATTCATTTTTATTTAGTGCATTGAATACTTAATTTAAGATAAAGAATTAAAAATCCACTGGAATATTTGTGCACAAAAATTTATAAAATAAATACACACACGAACGCAGAAAAAACTGCATGAATAAACTTTCGTCGCAACAAAAAATACCGGCAAGTATTGAAAATATTATTATATAAAAAATGCACAAATATTTCACTAGAATACAATCTTAAAATCACTTATATGAAAAATTGATTATACACTTTTCATCCACAATAAAAATAGTATATTACTTTTGGTCTGCAAGCTTGCACTAATTTAAAGATTTTGCAGCTGATTTAGTTGTTTGTTAACTTGCCAGTAGTTCGCGGCATCATTGACGAACTTTTCGTGATGATTTCTTAAAGGAAGTTTCTGCAGGAGCTGCTGGACTTAAAAAAATTGCATACAAAATATAATGCAAAGTAGCGGTTGTCAGTGTCTAACTTTTTCCACTATATTACAACAACTTCAAGATATTCATGATTGCTGTAATTCGCCGAATCGTTCAGAGGCTAAACTGTAGAGTTCGCAAACTATCGATAATTTCACACTATCGTGACTATCGATAGTTTTGGACTGACTATCGATGGTTTTCGATAGTATTTAAATATTCATTGACAACACTGTTTAGGTGTCATTGCCATTGCTGTCGAACTCGTTTGACTTTGACAATTTGGTATCTGTATTTTTTTTGTTTTGTAGAGTGAAAGCTCAGGTGATGTTTCTTATAAATGTATGAGCATTGTGTTAATTTGGAAGGTGGGTGTCAGTTAGTTAGAGGTTGAATAGATGGAGTAGCTGCGGTGAAAATTTGTTTTAAACTTGCACAGCTCAAAACTGACGGGAAACACGCTCGCAGGGAGACGATTCCACAACTTTACCGTACGACTGAAGAACGAATTATCACTACAACGTGATGTTCTGTGTGTCATCAAGGCAATGGTAAAGGAGTGGGCTTGGACAGCTGCTCGAGTGGACCTGTAAAGCATACGGTGTGGTAGCGTCAGGCCATTACGAAACCAACATTACGTCGATTTCCAATAGATTTGAGAGAGGATGAAATATTTTTATCCCCTATCAAATATATCGCACGACGTTGAATTCGGTACAGAAGTACGTTTCGATTTTAATTCCTTGACGAATTTTCTTTATATTTCTGTCGTCTTTTCGTTAACGAAACTTCCTCAATATTTCGATATTGGGTTCGTGCATGATAAATCCCGACGTTTCTGCATTGCGTCTTGCACGAATTTGGAACATTTATATGAAATTTTCGTCAATGTATGGCCAAATCAGCATGTTTCGTCAAGGATCGAGAAAAATCGTTCATGATTCATTTGAGATTTTTTCAAGACTGGAACTACTGGGTTGTTTGCTCGTTACTCACCCATTCTTTCGTTTATGCGTATATACACGTACATACATATACACTTTAAACAATAGAAAAGGTTTCTCATTTGGTGCTGCCACATCGAGAAAAACTTTGTGATACCCCACTAGAAAAAAATTTACCCGGGATTTTTCAAATTTACCCAATATTGGTTAAAATTTATTTTTTTCGAAAAAATTGTTAACTCATTGCGATTCCTTAACCCATTAAGGACCTTAACCCTTTTTAACAACTTTTTCAAGTCTTTTGGAATTTTTCGGCGATTTCAATATAAACTAAATTTTTAAACCCAAAACTTGCAAAATTTTAAAAATTTTCACTTGCTAACCCTAAATAAAAATTAAATAAAAACTTGTTTTCTCTTAATTAAAGTTAGAGACCCTTATCCCAATTAATGCTCTTAATTTGAGAGTTTTAAACAAAGTTTTACACCCATAAAGTGTTTAACCCTCTACCACCCTTAAATCGCAAATTCTTAAAATGTCGCTGAACATAGATGTTAATTTTTCAAATGACATTATGGAGTTGGAAGAGTTGCACACTAACACCCAACTCGCAGATCAGACTTCCCATGTACTGGAAGTGCAAAAGAAGCAGCTTCAATATTTGTTCGACAAATTTCAGGCAGCATACGAAATTGTGCGGGAAAAGCCTAAAGACCCACAAGCGCCTTTGAACAAGGAAAAATTCAAGACAAGGTACCGGAAGACGTACCAAGCATATGTTAACTGTTATGCCTCAATAACAGAGCATATTGAAATCATGAAGGCTATAGAAGAAAAACCCAAAACGTCACCCTCGAAATCGACCCCACCTTCTGAAAATTACCCATCAATAAATCTTCCACCCTGTTACATTGACATTTTCAATGGGGATTATGCCACATGGAAAACGTTTAGGGACCTGTTTACGGACCCATACATAAACAATAACCGATTAAGCAACGTTGAAAAACTTTTCTACTTGTTGCAGTAAGCAGTGAAGATACAAATGTTTTAAAAAATGCCCCATTGACAAATGAAGGTTTTTTTATGGCGTGGAGCAATCTTGTCGATCAATACGAGAATAAAAGAGTGCAAATTAATGTGCAAATAAAAACCCTCTTAAATTTGCCTCAAGTTCTTACAGAGACAGGAAGCTCTATTAAGAGACTCCAAAGGACAATTAATAATTGTCTTTGGACCCTAAAAATCCCACAGATAGACACGGATAGTTGGGATCCTATTTTAGTATATATTTGCTCTACAAAACTACCCAAGAGTATCTTAGAGGACTTTGAGAGTTCTCTAATCGATAACTCCACAATTCCTGAATGGAAAAGTCTGGACAAGTTTCTGACCCACAAGTATAAAACACTTGAATCGGTTGGCGACATTAAAGGTTTTGCCTACACAAAACCTAGTCAACCAAACCCTACTAGTAACTCTGGACCCAGTTGGGTAGAAAAGCACATAAATTCGTACCACGTAAATGTAAACCAAAACCCCATGAATGCCAAACCCAATTATGAAGCAGATGGAGCTATTTGCAGGCTTTGCAATAGCGAGCACACTCTTCGGGAGTGCCCAAGCTTCATCTCCATGAAAGTGGATGATCATCTAGCCACAGTTCAGCGAGCTGGATGCTGCTTTAACTGCCTAGCAGTCTCCCATGGAGTAAATGACTGTAGGAGCGGATATAACTGTCGATACTGCAATAAGAGGCACAATTCCTTATTGCACAGAAGTATCACAGAAGCAGAACCCACCCCAAGCACGAGTGCTCAAGCCAAAGAAACAGCTGTGCGAAAAAGCTCTACAAGCCAGGCATTCTCAACACACATACAGTCCACTTACTCTACACTCACTAACCCAACAAATGAGCTCGAAGAATCTAAGGCAATTTCTTCACACTTTGCGGCCAGCAGAAAGAAGACTCTACTAGGAACGGCAATGGTCAGCATTGAACACCAAGGAGCCACACACACAGTAAGAGCCCTCATTGGCTCTGGATCTGAGGCAACATTCATTACAAATCGCCTGAGAAAACGAATTGGTCTTCCAACCCGATCAATGTGTGAGCAGGTAACGGGTCTGAACCAGACAGTTTCTGCAAACCCGACAACGTGCTGTGAGCTGACATTGCGATCCTCAATGAATCCAACCCTTAGAATTGAGGCCCAGGTTTTGGTGATGAAGACTCTCACACGTGATTTACCCACACACTCGATTGATTCCAGCATATGTGAGACCCTGTCCGGCCACAAATTGGCAGACACCCAATTTTATATGTCTCGACCCGTGGATATGATAATCGGCTGTGATGTCTATCCACTCGTTATTCATAGTGGTGTTCAGCGCAATATAGGCGGATGCTTACTAGCGCAAGAATCCGAATTTGGATGGATTCTTTCTGGACCGGTTCTTGAGTCAAAACCCAACAAAATTTTGTCGTTACACAGCACAATTAAAAGTAATGACTACTTGACTCTGTTCAAAAAACCGAAAGAAGAACCCAACCCCAAAAAAAAAGAACTCACATTGTAAAGAATGTAAAATTTCGAGACATATTGCTGACAGAATATCCAAAAGCAGAAGACTGGTTCAATAACCCATTTGGCACCACCCAAGACTTTAAACCCACAAAGTCATCTGCCATACCACCCAAAGAAATCAAACCCAAATTTTCTTCAGTGCCATGAGCTCCTCGAGTCATCGCCAATAACTCACCCACCCGTCGTTCTCACACGATAGATGATAACTTCGATTAACCTACCTAAAAGACCTAACCTTAAGAAAAAAGCGAAACGAGATAGTTTTAGCCTACTAAGCCATGAGAAACGATCTTCCGATAAATACACCCCGCTATTTACTGGGAATCTAATCTCGTCAAAAGTCGCGATCCTAACCCAAGATCACTTTTTGGACTCGAGTAAAATAATTCAAGACGAACCCGATATGAGAAACTTTACCCATAATAAAAGCAAATTTTACTAATTAAAAATGTAGTGGTTCTACCCTCCACTCAAATCTACTCTACTCTACTCTGCTTTACACTACACTACTCTACCCTACTCTACCCAACTCTCCCCTACACTACCCTACCCTACTCTAACCTAATCGAAATAACAAGTGAGCATATTACACTCGTATGTTATAAATGTCACTTAAAAAATCACGTAAACACCGTGTAAATTAAGCACGTCCGCTCGATTTACTCGCTACTTACAACAAGAAAACATCAACTACATCCAAGGCACACATTTATGTACAACATACAGTGGGACCTCGGTTATCCGTCAGGCACGGGACCAAAAGCATGACGGATAAGCGAAAACGACGGATAATAGAGTACAAGAGAAAAAATGAAAAAAATACTATGTACATATATGTACATGTGTGTGTGTGTTTTTTTTATTGAAACTCATTCATTTTCAACATTTTTATTGAAGAAAAAAGTGCGATTTCAATAAAGCAAAATTCGTATACAACATGTACATGTAGTTTGGATGTAAAAAAAAACAAATGATGAAAGAAAACAATGATGAAAAATATGACGAGTAATAGAGGTGACGGATAATAGAGAGACGGATAACCGAGGTTTCACTGTATACACGAATTGGACATCAATCAACATTGCAACAACCCACCCATCCAGAAGACACAAGACATAGCCACGACCAATTCAACAAGGAAGATTACAATCAATAACCAGTAAATAAAATACCCAACAACCATTTAAAACACACGTATTTATTGTAAACAAGTGTTTTACGAAAAGGTATAAATAAAACACAAATTGTTCCCAACTCTAACCCATTTGTTCTCTTTTTTCGCCAATTTATCCACCATCGTTCGCTACCCGAACACTTTTAATGTATACCTTATAGTGTGTTCTTATTAATGTGTACCTTATAATGTGTTCCTATTAGTTTCCTATCTGTATACCAGGTGTGGAGTGCCTACGGTGTGAAACGATCGGTTTCTCCCGTCCCGATCGTTTTACTACCGTGTAAAAAGCTTCCTCGTAAAAAGCTAAATAAGTGTGATTTTTACAATACTATAAAAATTTTAAAATACAAGCATATTTTATTTTTTTTTTAATGTTGTGATACTGCTGCTGTTGGAGTCTCTGCTGTTGTTGCCGTCGCTGTCGTTGTTAGCGTCGCTGCCGCTGTTGGAGTTCCTGCTGCTGTTGGCGTCGCTGCCGCTGTTAGCATAGTTGTCGCAGTTGGCGTTGCTGCCATTGTAGTTGTTTCTGCTGATGTTGTTATTGTATCTGTTGATGTTGTTGCATCTGCTGCTGCTGTTGTTGTTGTTGTTATATCGGCTGCTGTTGTTGTATTAGCTGTTGCAGGGCCGTAACCAGGATTTACCCATGGGGGGTTTTGATAAAATTTTTTTTTAATTAAAAAATTAAAATATACAAGTATTTGTTTCATTTCGTTTTAAAGTTAAGTTTTTTATGTATATAGCACGCCCTGATCCGTTTCTGTGAGATCATTGTGTATGCACATCACTCAAACGGTTCTCGCCCATTGAATTACGGAGTTATATTTTAAGCAATTTTAGAGACGACAACTACATTTTATTAAATTAGATTTTATGATCTATGAATAATAACATGAATTAAAATTGTGAGCTTTAGATAAAGTAAGTTTTCAAGAAGGCAACAACAACAACAACAACTCTGTATAGAGTCAATCACTTAGCTGACTAGACAGTCTGTTTCGGAAATCGCTACATTTTCCTCATCAGTAGTCTTTGAGTGATTAAGCTGTGATCAACTCACTGTTTAAACTAGCATATGAATGTGCAGATTCTGGAATTCAGTCTTATGAATTGTATGGCTGCTAATCATATGACATTTCAAAGCAGTAGGCTATTTATAGATCACCGCCATCAACTCTATCAAGGGTTGCCATCTGTTCTAGTTGCTTCTCCATTTATTTCAATATTCATGAATATTGATATTGATATTGATAGAGTTGATGGCGGTGATCTATAAATAGCCTACTGCTTTGAAATGTCATATGATTAGCAGCCATACAATTCATAAGAATGAATTCCAGAATCTGCACATTCATATGCTAGTTTAAACAGTGAGTTGATCACAGCTTAATCACTCAAAGACTACTGATGAGGAAAATGTAGCGATTTCCGAAACAGACTGTCTAGTCAGCTAAGTGATTGACTATATACAGAGTTGTTGTTGTTGCCTTATTGAAAACTTACTGGATCTAAAGCTCACAATTTTAATACATTTTATTTCTCCAAAATATATTAATTTTACGCAAACTTCATAAATCATAAAACCAAAAAAAAAAAAATACTTTGAAAAATCAAAATTGTACGATCTACTTTGAAAAATTCATGCATAACTTAGCACATTCCTTAAAAATTAAACCAGGTTTAGACTCACATCTTTGTTCGAAAGTAATTCGAAAAAAATCTTGACTATAAAATATTCCCAATAAAGGGTCTGAAAATTATAATTTATGAACATTTTTTGTTGTGCCGAAAATAACGAAGAGACTGTGATGCAATTTCGCCATAAGCAGAGCTAAAGAAAACGCAGAACTAACAATAGGATCCATTTGCATATTTGGAGTAAGCAAAAAAATTCCAGCTACAAAACCATGGGTGCTGAAATTTAAATTTTCGATAACTGCTCGAGGGAAAATGAAATCATTTGGTGGCTGAATCTCTCACTGTTATCATCACTACCATCATTTACAACTGCCTATGTTAAGGGTAGTGATGACAATTGTTAATGTATCACGTTTGATCCAATAAATAACGATAACATTGATTGTTGTTTAGACAATTGAACTTATAACACAGACTTGTAACACGTATACGCAACTTCAGTATATGACTTGTTAAGTTTTTTAGAACATATTAAAGTGATTCAATGAAATAATTGCTTAAATACATTAATACTTTGAACATCCAAAACCCCTCCCTTGTCTACGGCCCTGAGCTGTTGATGTTGTTATTGTAAAATTTTTAAATGGGCGTGGTATCTGCGATTGCAAATTGAGTGCAGTCGCTGCCTTCTGTTGTAAATTTGTTTTTAGTGGTTTCTTCTGGGAGTAGCGTCTGCTCTTAGACTTGCGAGACTATTGGTTAAGAGCGTTTGTTTGTCGTTGTTACTTTGTGTTGGCTGCTATTTCGGTTAAATTGATTTCGGTGTTTGTGGTGTTCGGCGGTTCGGTCGCAGGATCGCCAGCATTTATACTATTGACAAAAAAAGAAAAGCCGATATAACCTCTTTAATTAGATTTCAAACAGATAAAGCCCAAAAGCAGATTAAAAGTAATTACATGCAAAAACAATAGATTTCAGGTACTACAGCGTTTTCGCACTTTCACAACATTTGCTCATTTAAAGTCAGAACCCAGATAGCAATTGAAAAAAAAAAAATTCAACGCCATTGATACAAATGGCTCAAAACAAGCCAATGTTGGAAAAATGTACCCACCAATAAAGTAGTTCGGCTCATGCATTAATGTGCACACAGAGAATTAAATCCACCATCGCAACTGAATTAGTGCCCTACCGACTTAGTCGATTGCTGATAACTTTTGAAAGGGTGATCACCTCAAATACCTGGTTTTCAATAACGTTTATTGTAGCACTCCGTTGTAAGCATTGCGCTCATAGTTTTATGAACGAACCCCTTAATCCTTTCAACCTCCATTCAGTTAAATGGATGAGCTTTTAATCGTTTTGACCTAAACTCAATTGTGTGAACGTAGAAGTTATTCACTTTAACCTATATTCGATTGTATACAAGGAGCTGTCATCCGGTTTAACTTCCACTCGGTTGTACGAATGACCTTGTCAATTATTATGACATAAATTCGGTTCAATGAATGGACCCATTGATCGTTTCTACCAATACACGATTATTGGCTGTAGGGCACAACAATCGACAATATCGCAAGTAGTGCAGCTATGGGAGTTCTGGCACAGATTTCCCGGTTCGAGTCTTTGCTAATTTGGAGGGCGGCCTAAGAGTATGCAATGAAAAATTGTTATAAAAATACGTTGCTTAAAAGGTTTGTGTCTCGGGTTTCTGAGCTTTGTAGCTTGTGACGGCCTAAGAGTATGTAATGAAAAATTGTTATAAAAATACGTTGCTTAAAAGTTTTGTGTGTCGGGTTTCTGAGAAGATAAAAACTTTAGTAGGCACTTTGAAGTAATGTGATTCATCACGCATTGCTTGCTAAGTTGAATTAATCTTGAACTTGAGAATACAAACCATGTTCTTGACCTTACTCAACTATGTCGATATGAATAAAAATAAAAACAAAAAAGGGTTGATTTAAACATGAATATTTTTAATAGATTAAAATAAAAAGCATTCGCCATCAATGGTTGCGTTCTGAAACAAAGCAATGCAACTATGTTGATATATGTAAATAAAAAAAACAAAAATCTTAAACTGACTAATTCTCAGTAATGCGATGTAATTCATCACATTAAAAGGGAAAATTAAATCATTTAAAATTTAAATGAAAAATAGATTATTCGATATTCGAGTTGCTAACTGCGGTTAAGTCTTGTTTGTTTGTTTGCGTCTCAGAAAAAAAACTTTTTATTTTCGATAACATGAACGCGTAAAATAGCTATAAAAGTCTCAGATTATGTTTTAAATTATTCAGTGCATTTTAAAATGTGAAACCTAATTAATAAATAAAATTAAAAATGGATCTACAAGTAGCCACCATAATCAAGAATGCAAAGTCAGCATTTGCGACAGGAAGAAATAATAGTGAGTTGATTTCCGAAGGAATCAATGAGTGCTCTAAAGCATTGGATATTCTTCGTAATTGCTAT
This sequence comes from Dichetophora obliterata, assembly GCA_963920525.1. Lineage (NCBI taxonomy): Eukaryota > Metazoa > Arthropoda > Insecta > Diptera > Sciomyzidae > Dichetophora > Dichetophora obliterata. Next base: position 144,615,652 of record OY986437.1, read on the forward strand.
TTGAAGAGAGCTAAAAACGTTGGCGAAAAGCAGAAGATTATATATGCCATCGGTCTGGTACAGGGTTATCGGACTCAATTAAAGCATCGAGAAAATTCATCGATTAACATCAAATGTGAAGATCTGGAATCCGCTTTCGATGGAAGGTATGTCCAATTAACATATTCTGTAATTTTGTAGAACGATTGAGCGCTCTTTTTCTTTTTCAGGTTAAGAACTACAGCAATAATGAACCTAAAGCCTAAGAACCCCATTAACTTCCTCAAAGAATGTGAAGAAGTATTTAAGCAAAAAATAGAGGACCTTATGACACAGGAATTGTTTGTAAAAGTCAACACAGTTTTTTTTGCGAACTTCATCAAGTTTTGTGGAGAGGAAGAAATTGAGGAGATAAAAAATGTTCGCAAAAAAAATGCAGCGATTTCAAAAGACACCAATCTAAGTGATTGGTTTGAAGAAAACGTCAAGAGCAAAATCCTTAAAAAAACTTGATGATTTCCAAGAAAGAGATAGCGGCTGGGCGCTAAAAGACGTTGTTAATCTAACAATTAACGTAAATAAATATACGCCCATGATTGCTTCATCATTTTTAGAGCTGCCGCAATGTATTTTAAAACAGAAAGCTTGCGTTAACGTTAAAAATAAGGATAATGCTTGCTTTGCATGGGCTATTGTGTCCGCACTCTTCCCTGTTGACAGAAATGTGCAACGCGTTTCAAAATATCCGCACTATTCTACGGTATTAAACTTTAAAGGCATCAACTTTCCTGTTAAAAGGGCAGACATTAAAAAATTTGAAAATTCAAATGGTATAAGCATTAATGTGTATGAACTCACGAAGGAAAAACAAAAATGCACATTCAAGGTTCTACCAACTAGATTAACGGAAAATAAACGTGAAAAACACGTAAATTTATTGCTAATACAAAGTTCTTGCGTTGAAGAAGAAGAAAATCTGACAATACAATATCACTATGTTTGGATAAAACATATTTCGCGACTCGTATCTACTCAGTTATCATTGCGACATGGAACCAAATACCTTTGCGATCGATGCCTCCATTACTTTTATTCTGATGAGAAATTGCAAACTCATATTGAAGATTGCGGGAAACATAACGAGTATAAAGTAACTTTTCCATCTCAAAAAAAGTGTTAAATTTGGAAATTTCCAATATAAAGAGCGAATTCTGTTTGATCTTTATACCGATTTTGAATGCATTTTGAAGCCAACATCAATAAAAAAAGGAAATGGAGAGCATTATCTGCAACATGAGGCTCACAGTGTTGGGTATTTTGTAAAATGTTCTTATGATGATAACTTCATATTATAAAAGTTATAGAGGTTTGAGCTGTGCAGAATGGTTTGCTAAGGAGCTTCAGCACATAGCAAATACGGTGGAGTCTATTGTTCACGATATAAAACCTATGGAGGATCTCACACCTGAACAAGTGGCAAGCTTTATTTCTACACCAAATTGCCATATTTGTAACAAACAGTTTGCCGAATCTGATGTTAAAGTGAAAGATCATTGTCATAAGTAGTATGTTTGTGCCGGTTCTGGACCGGAAGTAAAGGTGCAACTAAAAAACAAGATGTCAGCCAGGCAAATTTCTCATGGCTGCTAAAAAAATGCACCCGTGGTATTTTGGTTTGTGTCTTAGCTAAAAAATGTATATGTTTTGTGTCGTGACTAAGATGAATGGATCTCCCCCACGACTCCGGCAGCACCTTGACGTAAGTGGTCCATCCGATCGCTGGGTGTGGGGGCTTACGTTCTTCACAGGGTTGTGTTACCCTACAAATTCTGTGAGAACAACCAAGACTGCCTCCTTTTCCCCTAGTATCCCTTCTCTTCCCCCTGGGTCGGATCAAGGTGTCACACGTACCGTGCCGAGGATCAGCCTGGCCGGGGACCCAGTTTAAAATAATTGCCCGGTCTTGAACGGTGTGCTCCGGATACCTGGCGTCCTCCGGTTCTAATCAGACCTACCCAGGTACTGCGGATCTCTGCCTGGGTCGACCTTCCTCTCTCCGCCACTCGTGGGATTTAATATGGAATCAAATTTACAAACAACATCAAAAACTTCAACACCCAAAAGGGGATCCGGAACCCTAACAAAAAACCCGGTAGGGACTTTATGTTCCGATGAAAGAGCTGTGGTACCACCAGGCTCCTCAATCACAAATAAGAGTCAGTCGATGATAGTGATACCATCAAATCATCGACCCCTCTCAACAACAGCAAGCACATCGAAAGCCTGTGCATCGGGCATTGGACCCTCAAGTTCCTCGAACACTGGTGGTAATCGACGCGGAAACGCGGGTTCGTCTAGTGGATCGGGGGCTAAGGTAATCCCAATGGTCAGTGTTAGGGCGGCCGATCATGAAAGAAGAGATCCTCTCAAAGCAGGTTACGCAGACCGCAAAAAGGCATCCCAAATTCTTCGACGTCTGGCCACTGACCCTATTAAGGAGGGACAGGTCTCGAAGAGTGACATTCTAAAAATTAAGGAGGATATTGAGTGGGCGAAAAAGGTCTTACCGGACTTCACGCTAGAGCCTCCCCGGTAAATTGCCGCTAAAAAAATCGATCTGTGGAGGAACCTACCCAGAACCCGACCGCCAAGAGGGCTAAAGCCCATGGTGTAGGAGCAAGATCCTTCGCAGAGGTTGCTAAGAATAGCACAATTGTAGGGGTGATAGACCAAAATAGCGAGGATGGTAAGATACCCAAGCACCAATGGAGCTGGATAGAGGCTTCGCTCGCTAAGGTCGCCTTGCAGGTCCTGAAGGACAACCCTGGGCCACCTCCAGCATGCACGGATGCGGGATGGTTTCAGGGCAATGTCAAGCTGATGGCCTGTGAAAATGAACGATCCGCTGAGCTATTTAAAGCGGCGATTGGGAAAGTTGGTGAGGTCTACCCAGGCGCTCGTCTAAAAGCGGTAGATCTGGACGAAATTCCGTCTAGACCAAGAGCCAGAGTCCGGGTTCCAGTCACCCCATCTGAACCTGAGGAAATTATGGAAATGCTGAAGGTCTTCAACCCAGCCATATCCACCCAAAACTGGAAGGTGGTGAAGTTGGAGCCTAAAGCTGAGGATGCCAAAACCGATCCCAAGAAATCCAAGATGGAGGTTTTGTTGATCCTCAACAACGAATGCATTGAGCAACTCAACAGAGATAAATGTACCCTAAACTATGGGTTCAGCAAGATTCACCCAAGAATCTATAAAACGGACACGGTGTCTCTCGTAAATCGTGCGGTCTGTAGTGCCACGATTGAGAATCCCAGCGACATCGACGAGTTGATTGGAAGCGAGGATGAGCTATCATCCGCTTCCGAACTAGCGACGGCGATGACAAATCTCCTTAAGGAGCAGGCTTCGTCAGAGGAGCCCTTCAGCGACGAAGAGGCTGACACCACGATTGTTGGAGTACCAAAGGATGTTCCGGGTACTCCAAATTAACTTGCATCACTGCAAAGCAGCTTCGGCTGCTCTCCAGCGTCACCTGGCAACGGGCGATGTCGACTTGGTGCTGATTCAGGAACCTTGGATGAACAACAACAAAATCCTTGGCCTGAATACACCAAACTACAAAATTTACTATGTATTCAACAAAGGTAAAACTCGAACTTGTATTTTAGCGAAAGTTAACTTGAATTGCTTTATTCTCCCTCAGTTTAGTCATGGGGACCTCTCTGTGGTCAGCCTGGAGCTGGGGCCCAATAAACTTAGGATTGCTTCCTTTTACTTTCCCTATGATGAGCCCATACCCACGCAATCTTTCCGGGAACTCCTGCAGGGAACTCATCCAGCCACGCACATCATTCTGGGTGGAGATACAAATGCACACCACTCACAATGGAACAGCACTAACAACAACGACAGAGGTGAGTCACTTTTTTAACTTCCTACTAAACACTAAATTAAATATAATGAACAAGGGCAATGAGCCAACTTTTATTATCAAAAATCGAGAAGAAGTTCTGGATATCACCCTAGTATCAGAAAACTTCTCGGAAGAAATTCATTCTTGGAAGGTCTTAAAAGAACACTCGTTCTCGGACCATAGGTATATAGAATTCGGCTGGAAGATAACCAATCAATCCATGCCTCTAAAAATAAGAAATCTCCGTAAAACAAATTGGAGATGGTATAATAAACTAATTAAAACATCACTGAATTCAGTCACTTCTTCCCCCGTTGCTAACAAAGAAGAGTTGGACCTTCTGGTTCTAGACTTCACAAAAAAATGCTCGGATGCACTAAACAGAGCATGTCCGAAAAAAGTTTTCAAAAAATCCCATAAACCCGTATGGTGGTCTCGGGAGATTGAAATTCTCAGAAAGGACTGTCGTAGAGACTTTAACTACGCAAGGCGTAGCAATAGTGAGGACTCATGGAATAGCTATAAGTCTAAACTAGGCATTTACAAAACGGCAATCAGAAAAGCAAAGAGGGCCTCTTGGTCCTCCTTCTGCACAGAAATAGAGGGTACTTCCGAGGCTTCAAGGCTCAGGAAAATACTATCGAAATCCCCGACAGTACCAAGCTTTCTTGAAAAGGAAGATGGCACCTGGACGGATTCATGCATCGAAACCCTAGATATACTCATGGATGCGCATTTTCCTGGTAATGTTTACTCTGACATTTCCAGCTTTCAAACACTTCCCTGCGACCTTATGCCTCAACAGATTGAGCAACTGACCAGCAAGGAGAAGTTAAAATGGGCGATCTATTCATTCCAACCTTATAAATCTCCAGGTCCCGATGGCATTATACCAGCTCAACTCCACTATAGCTTCAATGCAATAGTACCCTGGCTTCAGACGATCTACTATGGTTGCCTACGCCTTAACTATATTCCAACAGCTTGGAGAGAGACAAAAGTTATCTTTATTCCGAAAGCGGGTAAGTCCTCTCACACTAAATCGAATGACTTCAGACCCATAAGCCTCTCTTCCTTTTTGGTTAAAATTTTAGAGAGACTTATTGGGCTTCTTCTCAAGCCGAAACTTGACAGGCTTCTAAAATCCCAACATGCCTACATTAAAGGCAAATCTACAGAGACAGCTCTGCACTCTCTTGTGTCTACCATCGAAAAATCACTTGAGAACAAAGAATACGCACTTGCTGCTTTTCTAGATATAGCAGGGGCATTCAATAACGTCCTTCCATGTGCAGTCACCTCGGCCTTGTCGGAACTGGGGGTGGAGGATTTTCTCGTGAGTTTCATACACCAGATGCTCTTGGGCAGGGTGGTGAACTCAGAACTGGGAGGATCCTCCACTCGTAGGTTTGTAAGCAGAGGTGACGGTTGACCAGCTGTTGCGCATCATGGAAGGGGAAGGCTACAGGGTTGTTGCTTATGCAGACGATATTGCAATAATTTTTAACGGAAAGTTTCCCCAGACTCTCTGTCAACTCATGGAGAGAGCACTCTTAATTCTCTCGAGATGGGCATCTACGTGTGGTTTAAGTGTAAACCCCGAGAAAACAGATCTCATTCTTTTCACTAGGAAATATAAAACCCCCAACTTAGAACCTCCGCGTCTGAACGGCACGAGGTTGCTCTTTAGCGATAGCACGAAATACCTAGGAGTTATCCTGGATAAGAAGCTTATCTGGAATATTAACATTACGGAACGTGTTAAAAAGGCAAACATAGCACTATTTGCCTGTAAAAAAGCTATAGGTAAAAATTGGGGTTTTTCCCCCAAAATAGTACAGCAATTGTCCGCCGCATACTAATGTATGGCTCACTGGTATGGTGAAGGGCCCTTGATAAGGCAACCGCACTTCAGAAGTTTGCAAAGGTGCAAGGAAGCGCAGGTCTTTGTATTACGGGGGCACTGTCCTCAACACCAACTAGCGCCCTCAATGTCATGCTTCACCTTCCTCCTCTCGATATCTTTGCCAGGGAATGTGCCAACACAGCAGCCCTGAGACTTAGAGAATCTGGTAATTGGATAGGTAACAACTGCGGCCACACAATTATTCTGAACTCGTCTGCACCCGACAAAACAGACTACTGTGTGCCGTGCTTAAATCTTGAAAAGAACTATGCAGTTTTCATCCCTTCACGGCTAGACTGGGCAAACAAAATCCCCCTTAAAACCTCCGCTCTAAAACTCTCACTGAGTGCCGCAAATCTCTTAACGAGATGGCAAGGCTACTCAGGATTCACCTCATATGGGTACCCGGACACAGGGATATCGAGGGCAACAATTTGGCCGACGAATTGGCAAGGAAGGGTACGACCTCTAACACCCTCTTAAATGAGGACTTTATTGGTATACCAATTTCCTCCTATAAACTCCAGTGCAAGAACAGATCCCTACGTCTTGCACAAGAACGCTGGGAACGCCTTGATACATGTAGGATAACTAAGCTAACATGACCTACCTACGATTTAAAACGCACCAACTCACTGCTTGAGTTAAGCAGGGTAAACATGTCAAAAATAGTACGAATCCTAACGGGTCACTGCCTGATCGGAGCGCATGCCCTTCGGTTGGGAGTTGCATCGAACGATTTCTGCAGAAGCTGCAGATGTGAGGAGGAGGTAGAAAGCGTTCAGCACCTCCTCTGCGAATGTCCGGCTCTAGCTAAAAGGAGAATGGCAACTCTGGGCCTTCCCTTTTTAAACGGACTTGCCGAAGTCTCATGGCTGGAAATCAAGCATATACTCAATTTCATTATCCGCTCGAACTGGTTTGAGGAGGGAAATCTCTATTAGGTTTTTAAAGAGATCATGTGGTATCACAACGGGCCTGCACTGGCCTAAGTGTACGAGTCGTCTATCGGCTCAGCCACCGTTACCTAATCTAACCTAAGATGAATGGAAGTAATGAAAGCATACATTTAGGCTTAAATTTTAGTCGTTGTGTACGACGTTGATCTTTAGAAAAATGTCATTGCTAAGTTGTAGGTCTGAATTTTGTCGGCGGGACATGGTAAATAAGGCTTCCGACGGCGTGGCGGCGGCATGATTAAATGTTGGTTAAATTAAGTGTGGGTTAAATTTTGGCGGCTGCGGGGCGGCGGTATGGATTTATAATTGTTATTTAAATTTAAGAGTGACATTTAATTTTGGCGGCGGCGGGGCTGCGGCATGGGTTGAATTAATCTTGAACTTGAGAATTCAAATCATGGTCCTGACCACACTCAACTATACTGATATGAATTAAAACAAAACGTTTGCACTTCACCCTGTGGTGATAGTGAAAAATGTGGTGTGTGCATTTAGGGATATGGAAAGATGTTGTTGTTAGTGTGTAACCATGTGGTTGTTGTTAAAAATGTAAAAATAAAGAAACTGGTTCACGCTGTGCTGACAGTAAGCACCTGGTTCAGCCTGTGGATGCTGTAAAATATGAGCTTAATTTCAGGACGTATATTAAAAAGTTTAAAATAAAACAATTGGTTCAGTCTGTTGAGGTAATAAACTGTAAAAATAGAAAAAAAGGCGTTTCCGAAGGTTGCGGTATCGTCGTCGGCGGGGGGGGTTATGTTAAATTAAGCTAGCGATCGAGAGCGCCACCGTAATCTTGAACTTGAGAATACAAACCATGTGCTTGACCTTACCCAACTATGTCGATATGAATAAAAAATAAAAACAAAAAAAGGTTGATTTCTACGTAAATCTTTTTTCATATTACATTATAAATAAAAATAGCTTATTTTATATTTAAATTATTCTTCTGATTTCGCTGGTTAGAGGTGAGTATTCAATTAAACGATCGTGGATTACCAAACAGTAGGCTGATGTTTTATCTGGAATTGGTTTGAGTGATTCAGTATCAAATTCAATTCGTATATCAATAGGTCCAACTTTAACTGCTTGATTTTGGTGTGTTACATCAACAACAATTAGCGGAGCAATAGCCTTGAATGTACTGATATCTAGCAATGGTTGAGGTTCTCGCATATAATAACTTTGTTGAAATTTTGCATACATATCATATAGTACAGCATACTGTCCCATTTCAAAGCGACTATTTAAATCATCATAGGGATATGCATCAGAGTTTAAATATACTTTTAAATTAGATATATTACAATGATCGAATATATTTCCTTCTTCTATACTTTTTCTCTTTGTAGACCAATGATGAGAAATCTAGGTCGTTCGTTTTGTAGAGCCAGTTTTACATTCTATAAAACCTTTGTACTCTTTGGTAGCATTGGATTTACGTGACAGTCCCAACTTCGAAATGGTATTAATATAGGATTTTTGTTGTTAATTATTTTATACATTTCCAATTTTGCAAAGTCCGATAGTTGTATGTGAGGCATTTTCCATACTATATCTAATATAGTAAATTTTAATTGATCTGTTGTATGAATCGATGGATGAAATGAACTCTCATTAGATGATGAACGTTGAAGGATAAGCTCATGTTTAGAATTTAATATTATTTTATTATAATCTTCAGCAAAACCCAGCAACATTTTTAACGGCACACAGCAACTAAAATGAGATTTTTCCAATATGAAATTTTCATCAGGTGCCCAACCAGCGTTTCTTAATGCATTACTTTCAACCACACTTAATGATGCAAAATTTTTCATGGTGGTTGAAATTCCAAGATTGCGGGTACGATCAACTTCAAAACCATTAATTTCATATCGAATTTCATCAAACAGATATGAAGCAAAGTTATTTTTAAATTTCACACCTGTTGTTACCACATCTTTTCCTCCTTCATGTTTTACTATAAAGCCATGAATGTAAATCATACTCTCACTTGGTAAGACAAAGAGGTCCTGATTCTGAATTGGTATACGAAACCCATCATTATTATTAAAAGATTTCAAATATGGTGAGTAACTATGGTATTCCTTTTTTATAATGCTCTCATCATATATTGGTTATTGAAGGACATTTAATATCTCATTCATGCTTGTAGAATAAGTCTTAAGGATTTTAAATATTCTATATCAGCTGCAGTCAACAGCTTTTTTTTTGTGTGTCCCGGGTTGAGTGTTGATGAAGGAGTAACTGGAAATTCTTTTTGAATTACATTTTTATTGTTCTTAGTGTAAATAATCATTTTTATTCAGGCTTAAAGTGAAGTCTTATGGAAATTTTTTCTCCTCGAAAATTTATAAGGTTTCCGTCTTGATTCAAGACTCTTATCGTTATGTTGTTTATTTGTTGACAGTTGATGGGTAAGTAAATGACATTTCGCGGTTTCTCATTTATTTTATATCCTGGTGAGACATCCAGAGGAAATTCATGAATTGTATGAACTGATGTGTTATTAATATATGAACCCGTTGTCAAGTTACATTCAATTCGTATTGTGTTTATATTTGTAATATTTAAAGGTAAATCAGACTCAAAATTTTTCGTAGGCTTATCCGATTGACCTATATGCATATATTCTGTTTTTTTTTCTATTTCTTGTAATGGTTCTAAAGATATCACTTCGATACGATCCTCATACGGTAACTCATTAAATATCAACTTTCTTGTACTGAATCCCAACAGCTGTCCTAAACTGTTTGGTTTTGAAAAATCTATATCCATAGAGGACACAATTTCAGTTTTAAGAGTTTTGTTGTTTGATTCAATTTCCAGGAAAATTGATGCATCAATGTCTCTTACCGCTGCTTCCAAGAAAAACCCAATAACCTCAAACTCATACGAACCAACTGGTATTGTAATAGTATGTGGTCCGATATGAAATAAATTGTTGTAGACATCTACATTGGGTATAGAAATAAATGTTACAAAGTCTACAAGTCCGCAAACATATTTTGTAGCCAATTCAATTGGTGGAAAATATTTTCCAATAAGAGTTGACGTGGTTCCGCTTAAAGAGATTGTTATGGACATGTCGAGTTTTCGTAATAAACTGATGATCGATATATATTTAATATAATTTAAGTACTTAATAACAACGCAAATTTTTTTATAATTTTAGCTCTTTACTTATAAACTTCTTCAGGAGTAATACATTTTTTTCAGCACAGATAAAGTGTTTCTTATGATAGCTACAAGCATTTATTGCTTGACCATTTTGGTATAGAGTTTTTAAATTTGGACAATTTAAATCATCTAAGTTATGATAAATAGTTTCATATTTAAACAAATTTTTAATCCACTTAATTTTTCTTAAACCTTTAACGTAACAAATAAAATTTTCATCCTTAATATATGCTATATAATATGCTATAATATTTGCCAAAGTTGAATTGCTTTCTTCCCATTTTAGCCCATGATGATTATTATAAAGCCAATTATACGAAACTTTTTCTCTTGATGTTTCGCAGCATAGAATATTGAAGAGGCGGTTTCATTATAAATGTTAGAACTTGTGAGTCATCATCCGCTAAAATACTCATCTCTTTTACACTAAATTCATTATTGATGTAGAAACCTTGAACATCTATAACTAAAATTCTGTCCTCAGACATTATCAAGTGTTATGTAGGTCTCGATGTTGACTGAAGAAAACTTGATAAAATTTGAACTTTTATATTATAATAAAAGTTTATTATATTCAAAGCATCATCCCATAATACATCAATAAAGGAGCATCCACATGTATCAGGACCACAAGTTGTTTCATCCCTTGACCATACACAATTGCTATAATGGTCACCAAATTTAGATGTTTTTATCTTATATAGTGCATATTCATCTAGTCGAACTTTTAATTTTTGTAAAATAATCTTGTGCTCAGGCCATAAAAGTATTTCTTCACTTAAGAAATCATTTAAAAATTTAGCACGAAACTCATTATTCGTTCTTTGATAATTAAGACCTCTTAACATGATGACTGCAAATTTATAACTGATTGATAGAATTTTAGTATATTTCCATTTCCAAATCGTGTTTGTAATCTTGAATGTTGATTAATGTCATATCAAAACGGAAAGTAGTATCATCCTCAGTAACCACCTCAATTTCACCGTTACTTAAAAATCTATCGTATTCAAATTGACGATATTCAAAATACGAAATATTTAATCGACTTTTCAAGTAATTGCTATCATATGTACAGCGAATTCTCAATTTTATATTATCTTTGTATTGTAGTTGAAAATGCCTGTAAAATGGTAGTAAACTTTCAATAATTCCGGCAGTATTTTGCTCGGTTTTAACTAAGTCTTGCCTAAATGCTTCAATAGCCTCATCAGCTGTAAACGATTGATCTATAGGCGGCTGGCGCTCTTCCACTCCAGCCGACTGAGGTTCTACTTCTGTTGCTAACTCAGCGTTTCCATTTAAATCTTTACTAAACTTTAAAAGTTTAAAATTTAGTTGTATGCTTACAGTATCATTATTAGGTAAAATTTTACAGCAAACTCGGTATTTTTAAATTCATTTTCACTCAAATCAATTGGTACTGTAGCTGAAAATACTTGTACAATGCAAAAATAAGTGTGTAATATAATGAAATTATTTTTCATTTTCTTTTTCTCTATCAGATGTGTTCTTTTGTCGACGGTATATTTTTAAATGACATGATAAGAGTTGACGTTCATATTTATAGACTAATCTAATAATCCTCGTCTTCAAATGAGTGGTCAACTGAGCTGCCACCACCACCACCAACTAATTTGATAGTTTCACTCTCATCATTCAAATTTTTCTTTTGGGTGTGGATTTTTGTATGGTTTTTATGTGACGGACGGACTGCGGTCTTACCAAGTATTTTATCCATACCTCCAAAAAATCCATCTATTTCACGGAAAATGCAAGATGATTTGAATGAGTATACATTTGTATCTTTATAACCACCTTCATAGACTGTACCAACTAACGATATCATACCACCAGTAACCTCAATTTGTATATGTTGATTGTGACTAAATTCAAATGTTGGTATGTTTGTGGGCATTTGCTGGCCTCTATTAAGAGAAAAAAATTTGTGTTCTAACCTCTCCTTCTGCGGTTAGAAACACCTGAAACATAATATCCAAAACTATAGCATTTATTATTTGGAAAGTTTTCCACTGTGCATGACAAGTGCAGTATTTATCATGACTTCTTAAAACTTGTCCCCAATACATATTTTACTGAAGAATGTAATACAACTAAATCTATCTTATCATAGAATTTTCTATTTATATCTTGCACACGTCTCTATAAAATTAGAATCATGTAGTTATACATATTTACTATTCTTTCTAACTTCTCCTGACATACCATAGTATTTCATCATATCCTGTAATATTTCATATGTATATATGTGTATATATATAAACACATATATACTTACAAAAATATATACATACATACATACATTCATCATAAAAACTTATGATTTTATATACGCATTTAACCGCAACTGATAAGAAATTACCAAATAACCGGATGTTAATAATGACAACTAATAAGAAATCGTTAAATAATATGATGCAATATGCTTAATTAGACCATTTTTAGAGTATTAAAAATCAGTTTAAAAGTATCTATCACAGCGTAAAGTTTAAAGAATAAAATTATGAAAGCCAGTTTACAAAATGTTTTTAAAAAGTCTAATATTAATTACTTACCTATAAAGGATATGGAAGTAAACTCTCCATATGAAATCAACAGAATCGAGAGAATAGATACAAAATATTATGAAAGTATCAGATGTCTTGTAAATAAAGAATTTTACATTTATTTACCGAAAAGTTTTTTGATTATTACTAAGAATCAGATGGACTACTTAAATGATACTCCACACAATTTACTGAAAACCAAAGATATGTATGGTATATTTTCCTTAATAGTTAAAAAGAAGAAGAAGGAAAACAACAACAACAACTTATATGAAAGCTCTGGAGAAGATGAAGATGACTCATGTGTTGTTGCAGAAAAAAAAAAGTATTTTAAAGAATCAACTTAAAAATTTTATAAAATAAAATTTCAATAAAAAGTCAATCAAATTTTCATTATTAAAAAAGATAAAATGTTTTTCTTTATTAAATACAGATATTTATCATTATTATTTTAGGCGTTTTAGTTCATCTTTATTAATCCAAGAATTATTAATCCTAATCCTATTAAATCGTTCTACAATAGAGGCTTTCATGATGCTATATGTAGAAAAGTGATTAATATTATGTTTTTTCATCAGGTTTTGAAATGTATTATTATAAAACTCTTTGCCATTATCTGTTTGCAAGTTTTTTGGACTCCTCTTTGGTGAAAAACGGATATCATAGCATTAGTAATATCTTCACTACCTTTGGATTTTACTGGAACAATTCAAGCAAACTTTGAAAATGTATCTATTACTGTTAAAATAAAGCGATAGCCTTTGTTGTACTTTGAATAAGCACCCATTTCAACAAGATCTGCTTGCCAAAGATCATCTATACCCTTGGTTACCACGTGTCGTCGTATAACATTTCTGCGTGCTTGCTTATGAAGCTCCTGCACCACTGCTTGTCTCTCCATTTCTAATGGCTTCAGTTGTTGTTATTCGTTTAAGAGCTTCTATCTCTCCGTCTCTATCTGCAACCTTAGACCACACACGTTTTAGAGCTTCAGTTGGCGAATTCCTTTCAACACGGTTTACTTTCTCGTTCAAAAAGTCGTAATAACCTTTTATTTTTCCTAAAAAACGCTCTTCGGCTACATCAATTTTATGCGTAAGAGCTTGCGTTGATTTATTTATCGTTGCTTCCAAGTCTACAAGTTTTGTCGTAAGCGATGTGTTTTGTTGTTGTATTAATTCATGAAAACGATCCTCTGCTTCCGTAGTTTTCTACATATAAAATGTATTCAATTGTTTCTTTATTTCTTCAAAATAGCTTTTTAAATAAATTTTATTCACAGCATCGTTTTCCAATACAGGATTAGCAATATTTTTTATTCTACGTGAGTTGAAGTTGAAATGACGATCGCTATCTAAATGAATCTTGGGTGTGTGGGTTTTGATATCTCTCAGAGCTACCCATATAATGTCCAAACTTGTCGATAGGCATCTTATGAATATTGATTATGCTATGTTTTGTAGTCTATTTATACAATTATCTTTGCTTCTCTCAGCTCCTTAATAATTGAGACTATTTCATTATTATGATTCCAGTGACCAGCTATTGATGATGCTATTAAAAGACGCAATCTATCAACCAACTCGTTGGGGTCATCCCAATATATATAATTTGATTTTTTTGTACTCAACTTCATTAAACCTTCGCCTCTATGAACTATTTCTTTAAATAGTTTTCTAATAATCGTTGTATATTTTTTCGAACGATTTCCATTAATTTGTCCATTTATGCTGTCATTTCGTTTATGAGCATTAGTCATCTCTAATATTTGTTTATAAGTATTTAAATCTGAGTCATTCAAACTGATTGGTTCCTTGTAAACTAATAGTTCATATAAGCCTGGTGTACGGATTCAGAGTCACTGAACTCGCACGTTTTTTTGACTATGCAGAGTCAATTTTCATGGTCAGAGAATCGTGCATTTCAAGGTTTTGAGACAGTGCATTTTCCTCAAAAAACAACCTTGGCTTTGAACGCGAGTAACCTCATAAAGTAAAAACAAAAGCAGTTTAAGCTTTAAATCAAACAACTGTATGTCCAAACAGCACATGGAAATATGATCCCTTTTGTTTTGTTATTTTCATATGCTCGTCAAATATGCTGACAAACCAACTCATGGCCAAGGTTATTTTTGTGCACACTGCAGTACGCACACTGCAATATATTTAAGTTTGTTAATTTTGTTAAGGGGGTCCTCTGGTAATCTATGCCAAATTTTAGCCTTTTTTCAAAATATTGTGGAAAGAGAACGAGTAAAGATATTTTAGTTCCGTTTTTTGATTTGGGTAGCTTAATTTATTGAAAAAAATACAAAATTTTGAAAAAGTGAATTTATGGACCGTTCAGAAAGTTCTCGGCCTGGTAACGAGGTTCTCCGGAAAAAAGGTGGGTCCAAATTGCGCACGATTCCAAGAGTAAACATCGTCTGAAAAAAAGAAAAATATTCAGTTACTTAGAATGAATGTCCATATAGCTCCTACCTCGGAAACAAAAATCGAAATTTTTTTAGGGGGGGAGCCGCCACTTTGAAAATGAAAAATCGAATTTCGACCTTTTTTTTTGTAGTCTAGTGTAGAAAAAAAATAGTAAACATTATTTTTTCGGCAAGTTTGAGGTAGGGGCTATAGCGGCGTAAATTCTGCGTCGTTTCATGCCTCATATATCAAAATCGGTCAAAAACTGTTTGAGTTATCGTGCGCAAAGTTTTGAAAAACATGGTTTCGAGAAAAACGCGTTTAAAGTTTTGACTTCAATTTTGAGGCACACAAATGACATTAGCACATATTTTTTTAATACAATACTTACGAATATTAATCGGCAATTCCAGCCCCATAAAGTGTGCCTTCCTCCATCTCATAAAACGAGTTTTCCATGGCTTTTTGGGCTCTGCGGGCTGTGCGACCCTCTTTCGATGATGCGTACGTTTTTAGCTCTGAGCGTTGAAGTCGTTTTCCGTCGCGAGATTCAGCATACATCTCGGCTTGTGGGCCGATGACAATACCCATTGTTGACATTATTTTTAAAATACTTGTGAAGCCTTCGTTGAAAATGCAGGTTGCCAGAAAATTTGCGATTTCGACTGTGGTAGCACCACAGTGGATATGTTTCGGCGCAAAGGTCCACAAAAGCGAGTTGAACAATTCGTTACAATTTTGCGTTTCACCTCCAGTGCATCGGTTGAGTAGATCGTCGGATGATAACGCTTCGTATATGGGCTTCATTACTTGCAGAACCTTTCCATCAAGTGGGGCGTACGTGTGGTGAAATGAGGCTAATGAGCCTTCTGCTGCTGACTTTTGATAGGCGCACCAGCTGGACTCACCAGGTGGGCAATACATATGTTGTGGATTACTATCACTTGAACTTTTGTGATAATATGTTGACCATATTTCTTTTCTCATGTTTTCCACAGAGTCCTTATTACGTCGAATAGCAAGTCCATAGTAAGTAGTCAGCTCGCTTATGACTTTGTCTGTCAGTTTGCCAGTGCCTTTTCCACCGATGCCTTTGTTTTCTTTTTTGGCCTTGCGCAGCCGTGTGCCCATGCGTTTTTGCACGTGAGCGATGCACTCCTTTTTTGTGACAACGGGGTCGCCGTTATACGGATCAAGGTCTATAATGGCCTTGAAGGTTTTGCTGTCGCCATCGCCAATATATTTTTCATATTTTATGCCATACTTTTCGATCGATGAGGCAAACATTTCCTTCACGGCATCTACCTCCATCTTGCCCGCACTCCCACTGTGGTTGTTTGTGCATGTTTTCTGGTGCGATTCGTACCATTCTTCGAAGTCTGCAGAGTCATTTTTTTTCCCCACATTTTGCATGCCTGGCAAAGGCTTGATTTGACAACGGAGTCAACCACTTTTTTGGTATGTTTACCGACGAGCGTAGTGACACCAAAAAGAGACGAGAATCCCCGTTTTTTCCAGGTGCCATCCCCTGAAACGGTCAGCACTGAGGAGTCACAGTCAGGATTTTTTTCTTTCTGCTGTTCCTGCTCTTCTTTAACCGCATTCAACAGGCACTGCTTGTAAACTGCTTTAGCAGACACATGCATGTTTTTCAAGGTGCCATAGTACGCATCAAGGCACAATCCTTGGCATATGTCCATTAATCCGCAGAACATATTAATACCTTCTCTCCCTATTCCAAGCAATCTCATGGCAAATATCAACCGGCGATTTACAACAAAAGATTTACCGACCACCGGCGAAGAATTAATATACTGTGTAGCTTTACATTGGCACTGCAGACTCACTTTGAAGCCGACTCCACGCATACATGTTTTTCCAAATCGAATTTTTTGTTTACATTGGGCGCAGATAACCAGAGCAGCAAGCGTTTGGAAAAATGAAAAAAATTCCAAGAAACAGAACTGGAGGTTGTTTTCGATGATGACTTCATTGTCTTGCGTTTTCTTCAATTTTTTGGCCGATGTGCTGGCAAAGTCGGTGTCCTCTACTTGGGAGTGCTGGTTTCCACGGAAATGCCTCTTTTTTGTTCGATACGCGTACTTACGCGGCGCGTTTGGGTGGCTTTTTTTATCCATAGCAAAAAAAAAAACACAAAACGATTTTTCTTTTATTTTACAACAGCAGTTATCGCGCACGCGTAGCTTTCAGCGTTCGAAAATAAACTGAATCTCGTTCGTTTGCTTCTTTCATGTGAACACCTGGGCTCAAAATCATTTCAAACCCTAAATCAAAACATGCATGTATACATACTGCATGTATACATACTGTGTGTGTATATTTTGTAATATCAATACATATTTTGGAAGAATTCCGCAGAATTTTCGACTAATGACTGCAGGCAAATAAACAACTTTGCTGATGCGTTATTTTGACGAAAACATACCTACACAAAAATGCCTGTATCTCCTAAACTATTTCCAATTTTGAAAAATCCTTTTGGGAAAATGTTTTTGAGTATCTGAGCAATAGAAATATGAAAAAAAAAAAATCGAAAAAAAAATTTTCGGATTACCAGAGGACCCCCTTAAAAATTAAAATTGTTAAAAAGGCGAAAAACTTAATATAGAAGTTAGTTAGTATCAAAACGTTTTAAAGTGTATTAACTCTCCACAAACAGTTCAAGTGCTGTTTGTAAAAACTAAAATATTCGTAGTCCAAGTTTATGTGCTTGGGCTCAAACCTAAAACCTACATTTACATTGGTTGAATCAAAAGTAATTGGTTCATTACCTAATCTCCATATCTGATTTTTATTCTTGTGAGGACCATAGACTTTATCGAATTTTTTAAAATGAACTCTTGATAAATTGAATTGAATACTTTGATCAGGATTTATTGCAATGGTGACATCATCATTTTCCAAATCATTATCAGCATTATCATCATCATGAGTATCATCATCATCAGCGTCATTATCAGCATCAAATGACTTAAAAGTGGATAAATTTTTATCGATTTCCTTTCTATCAAGGCTTGGAGAAAATGTATTATTATCATGCCTGCTCTTTTTAAATGGTGTGCTGGTAGTAACTTTATTATCCTTAAAAGAGTTATCCGAATATTTTTCATTTTTAAATATGGTTCTCTTGCTATTAGCCGATTGAATTATTTTTTTTTTAATGGTTTTGATATTGGCTCAAAAGTTTTTTTTTAAGAGTTCATCATTTGCAGCTTCTCCGAGCTGAAAACTTTTATATTTCTTTTTCAAAATATTTCGAGTTTTAATGAGATTATTAACTAGATTTGTTTTCTCATTCATATTGATTGATTTTCCGTATAGCAGTTTGCTGTTGAACAGTACAGATCGGTTTAAGCGGTTATCTGAACAGTTTAGATCAGTTTAGCAATTATCTGTTGAGCAGTATAGATCAGCTTAGCATTTATCTGTTTAGTGTGATCAGTTTAGCAGTAGTTGTTATACTGATTTTAAAATATCTATACAGTTTCTTTTATAAACTGATAAATAAGTCAAATCCTTTTCTATAGCGCCCATTATTCATTGGGTCGTCCTTATTGATAACTATAAAATCGTATTTTTCCTTCCAACACTTTGAACATAACTCATGAAATATCTTAAAGGACATATCAGACATATCGATATATCGACTGATATATCTGATATATCGACATCTTTGTGACGCCCCATACAGAAGTAAGATCGTATATGATTTTGTTTCTCGCACGCTACTTCATCGAATATAAATATTGAGTTCGGTTGTACTTCATCTGGGGATATGATGTCATCATTGTTAGAAAATGTTGAAAAATTTATTTCCTTAATGGGTTTAATTAGGACTTTTAATAAGACTTATCATCAGATTTGTTTTTCCACAATTTGATGGTCCAACAATAAGACTACGAATAGAGTTCGGTAGTAATGAACTGTGGCGTATTCTGTTTGATGTATTTAGCTTTGTATCAATATTCTTTACGTCAAGTGTTTTATGTTGCTTTAACCCTTTCAGTAAAAGCGTCCATTATATTGGACAATTTTGTTTTTGTATTTTAATCTCTTTTTCTCGTAAATAAGGGCATTTGTTTTTAAAGTAACGGGTCTTTTGAGTAAATTATGTCGTTCTTCTTTACCACGTTTCTTAAATTGAATTTTCTGGTGCAGTTTAGTGTGTTTTTTTATTAATTTATAAAGTGCACAAAAGTTGAAAAAAAATTGAGTAATTTACTGCAAAAAATTCACTATTTTTCGTTGAAATTGGAACGCAAAAAAAATCGTAAGTATTGATTAATAGTCTAAAAATATATTTCGCGAAAGAAAAAAATAAAAATAAGGCACCGTTTTACGGGGGTGCTCCAAAATGTGCATGTCCCTTATATTGGACAATTGTACTCAAAGTCTTATTATTATTTCTTATTTCTTATTGAGGTTATGGCTTCGCGGCGTGGTTTAACCGAAGAAGAGATATTGCAAGCCCTTCAAAGCAATTCCGATGTAGAAGATTTGGATGCAAATGAAGATTGTGAGGAAATGCAGTACCTTTTTGACCGTGTTGTGCCTCCTGAAACCATGGTAGTACCCAGGAGCGATGAGGCTCGAACCCAAGAAGAAAATGAAGTTGATTGTGACAATGTAGAAGAGGTGGAGAAAGTTACTTTGCCTGTAATTGTGGACACCATACTTAGCACTGGTGATAGCCCAAAAGACCCTCCTTTTATTCGATGCACTCCACGGAAAGAAATAATATGGGTAAATAGAAAACATCAACCACCTGTCCAAAATGAGTTTAACCCTATTCGAAATGAGTGCATTGAAATCAGAAGCCAATATTCATACTTCATGAAATATTTTGACGACGATTTTTTTGCCAAGGCAGCGTTTTATACAAATTGTTACGCCGTTCAAAAAGGTAAATATAAACATACTCCAAATACATACCAGCAAAAAAAAACTTTTCTATATTTCAGGCTCATCTTCGTTCCGACCATGCACTGAACTTGAAATTCGTATACTATTCGCGCAGCATTTTATGATGAGTTGCATGAGATTTCCTCGAGTTCGCATGTTTTTCGACAAACGTTGGGGCATGCCATTTTTCTATGAAAATATGACAGTGAACCGTTTCTTTGCTTTGAGAACGCATTTGCATATTACTGATATATCTGAGCGTCCTGCGCAATGTACTGATAGGCTATATCAAGTCCGTCCTGTCCTTGAACAAGTGCGTCGCAGTCTTCATTTACTGCCTTTAGAGGAAAATCTCTGCGTTGATGAACAGATTATCCCTTTCAAGGGAAAGTTTACCGGAAAGCAGTATGTGAAAGGAAAGCCTTGTCCATGGGGTATAAAAGTATATTTTCTTTGCGGAAAAAGTGGAATGCCGTATGATTTTATAGTTTATCAAGGCTCTACTACTCCATTGGATGCAGAAAGTGTAAAATCTATCGGTAGCGGGTCAACTATTGTGTTACAGTTGGCTAAACGTATTCCCGTCGACGCCAAAGGACACAAGCTTTACTTTGATAATTATTTCCCTTCTTTTGCTCTATTTGAAATTGAACAAGGGTATTCAAGCGGCTGGAACAGTTCGGGTAAACCGTTTTAATCAACCCCCCCTTCCTGACCCAAAGACAATGGCAAAACGTGGACGTGGATATTCAGCGGAGTGCTTTAGTGCCAATGGAAAAGTAACCTTTACCAGATGGTTCGACAACAAAGTGGTCAATTTGGCGTCAAATTTTATTGGAATTGGTAATAAAGACAAAGCAAAAAGATGGGACAAAGAAAAAAAGGAGTACATAGAGGTAGATCGGCCGGAAGTTGTTCATTTGTACAATGATAGTATGGGAGGCGTAGACCTGCTTGACCAAATGATACAATATTACCGCATTAATATTCGCTCAAGAAAGTGGACAGTAAGAGTAATAATGCATTTCATGGATTTGGCGATGACTGCCGCTTGGATGGAATACAGGCAAGACTGCACTGCCAATCTAGTTCCGAAGAAAGATATTTTAGATTCCCTTAGCTTTCGAGCTGATGTTTCTAATATGTTGGTGAAAGTTCAGCCAAGACCTGTCGAAATTGAATCAAGTTCAAGGCTCCGTGGTAGGCCCTCTGCTACCCCGCCAATACTCTCTCCCATTCCAAAAGGAACGTACTGTTGTACGTTGCCAACACTCACTCCCATTCCTGGACCTTCTACTTCAACCAATGCTAACCATGATTGCTCCGCAGCGAAGCGCAAGAGAAATCAGACACCGCCACCTGAATTGCGTAAGGATTTTTCACAACACCTTCCAAAATTTATTCAAGCTAAGAATGCTAGTCGCTGCAAAATGGAAGGATGTTAAAAAAAAACCTTTATTTTTTGCCAAAAATGCGAAGTATTTTTATGCGTCAAACGCGAAAATAATTGTTGTGCTCTTTTTCATGAAAAATAAAATACAATTTGCGTAATTGTGTTCAATACAGCTAATGCAGCTAATAAAACAATGAATTAATAACCAAATGAAATCACTTCTTTTTTACATACCTAGCCACTGTCCAATATATTGGACACTAAATAACGGTAAAACTAAAGGGTTTATTCAATTTTTGGTCGCATTTTTGGAATCAGGGGCCCGAAATTAGCCGATATACCAATTTTCAAATTTTTATCTCCAACGGCTGATTAAAAGTACTGAAAGGGTTAAGAAGCGCATTACACACAGAAAAATTTTGCATATTAAAATCATTGTGATGCAAAGTTGATTTCATTTTACATGATTTTATATTTCATGGTGGCAGCGACATAAAAATCATTATGATTTTATGTAAAATCATTATGATTTCATGTAGAATTATTGTGAAAATAAGTAAAACCATTATAGCATCATGTAAAAAGTTAATCAACACGATTGCATGTAGAATCATTATGATTTCATGTAGAATCATTATGACATCATGTTGAATCATTATGAAATCTAGTAAAATTATTATTGCATCATGTAAAAAAAATTATACGTGTTGAAGAAGTTCCGTTGTTTCTAGCACATTAGAAGTTTTATCGCGAGAAGTAGCTTCGTTAAAAATTAAAATAGTTTATAATAGCTGAAAAAGTAAGAAAAGTGGAATGAAAAGGAAATACAAGTGGTGGTAGTCGAATCCATAAACTTCGACGCACATGAACAAGGTAATGTGATATGTGACTTATGTTGCTGTAACAAAATAATATCAAAATGCTGTATTACTTTCCAATAGAAACAGAAGCTTCAGTTGACTAGAAAAGTTTAGGGTACTTGTCTAAGGAATATAAACGGGAAGCTTTACCACCCATAGGACTTCGTGCACGTTATCGAGAAAAACTATTTAGTTGGAGAAAAATTGAGGTATGTTTTGAAATTATAAGTCGTATTTATTTTATTTTTCAATAAAAAAAAACTAAATAAAACCAACTTGAAGTTCTTTTTATATCAAACTGAGGTTAGGATTCAGCTGCATTTCATAATGATTCAACATGACCATCATAATGATTTTACATGATTTCATAATGATTCAACATGACCATCATAATGATTTTACATAATTTCCTAATGATTCAACATGACCATAATAATGATTTTACATGTATTCATAATGGTTCAACACGAAAATTTCTTGCGATTTTTACATGAAAATCACAATGATTTTACTATAAATCTCTATGAAGCAAAATCATAGGGGAAACATGTAAAATCATTGTGTTTCTAGTTGATTTTACAATGATTTTTTTCTGTGTGTATGAAAACTACTAAACGATATCATATATAATCAGATAATTTTATTGATTTGAAATCACTTTACTTTCAACCTCTATTCTGCAAGTATAAATACCTATTGATTATGACTATAATATATAAAAAGACAATCAGTCTGCGTCCATCCTTCATTGGTGAAGGTTTTCTAAATAATTTAATCAATAAACTTCCTATTGAGCTTCATTTGCCTGGCTATCAGTTTTGCGGACCTGGAACAAAATTAAAGAAACGGTTAGCTAGAGGCGATCAAGGAATCAATCTCTTGGATGCAGCTTGCAGACAACACGATATAGTATACGCAAACAACAAAGATTTGGAAAAAAGACATATTGCTGATAGAATCTTGGCTGAAAAGGTTTGGCAAAGGGTTAACGCAAGTGATAGTAGTATTGCTGAAAAATCAAACGCTTGGCTTGTTACTAACGCAATGAAAGCGAAAACAAAATTTGGTATGGGTGACGTTAATAAAACTAAGAGATCTCAAATAAATGATCATCAACTGTTTAAACATGCATTGAAAAGTGCTCAAATAAAAATAAAGAAAACTAAAAACTTGGATGATGCTGTTAAAATTTCTCGAAAAGTGGTGAATAATATATTCAAAGGAAAAAAATCTCTAATAAAAACACCTCGAGTAATACCACTACCTAAATCTGGAGGTTTTCTCCCACTTGCACCTATATTCGCTGCACTTGGTGCACTTGGCGGTCTAACTGGTGGAGTATCTGGTATTACAAAAGCAGTAAATGCTGTTGAAAATGAATAGGAGCAGCTGGCTAGGCAAAACGTCATAACAGTAAAATGGAAACTATTGCAATGGGGAAAGACATGTTCCTAAAACCATAAAAAAAGGATTTGGACTTTATTTAAAACCTTATAAGCAAAATTTTTAATGAAGCTACCTAAACGGGCTCTTTCTGATGTAGATCTGAGGAAATATGCTAAAGATATTCCAAATTTTAGAGGAGTGTTTATGTGTGACACTCTTCCAAAGAAACCGCTTAAAAAAGAATGTGGAATAATCAATCTAGATACTTCAAATGAGCCTGGAACACATTGGGTAGTATTCTGGAAAAACAAGAACCAAATTGAATACTTTGATAGCTTTGGAAATTTGCAGCCGCCAAAAGAAATAATTAAATATTTGGGTCGCAACATTAGCTATAGTTATTTTAGCTATAAAAATTTTAACACAATTAACTGCGGGCATTTATGTTTAAAATTCTTATTTTCCAAAGCTTAAAAAAAAAAACCTAACCGCAAGTTTTCTTTGCTTATATTCCAGAGATTTTTAGAACTTTAAATATGTATATAATATATATTCGAGAAATGTTTTTGATAGAACTTTTATAAATATTACCTATAAAATACAATAAAAAGTAAATTGTTTGGGGGTACAATTGTTATGTACCAAATGTTATACAAAACACCTTTCATTTTATCGAGACTCAAGGTCGACCAATTACCGCAAAAGTTAGACGTTTGGACCCAAATAGATTAGCAGCAGCAAAGAAAGAGTTTGAATATATGTTGGAGCATAACATTATTCGCCCATCAAAGTTCATGTGGTCGAATCCTTTACATATGGCGCCAAAAGGAAATGGTAGTTGGAGACCGTGTGGCGATTATCGCTTCCTTAACAAAATTACGGTAGCCGACCGTTATCCAATACCATTTATTACTGACTTCAGTACAATTTTATCTGGATGTAACATATTTTCCAAACTTGATTTGGTGAGAGCGTTTCACCTAATTCCAGTTAATCCAGCTGATATACCGAAAACAGCAATAATTACACCATTTGGACTATACGAATTCATTCAGATGCCATTTGGTTTGCGAAACGCAGCGCAGTCCTTTCAGAGACTAATGGACGAAATTCTGTGTGGATTAAATTTTGTGTTCGTCTACATAGATGACATATTAATTGCGTCAAATTCAGAACAACTCTTGAGCACCTTAAACAGTTTTTTAAAAGGCTAGTAGATTATGGCATAATTATCAACCCCAACAAATGTATACTTGGTCAATCAGTTATTGACTTTCTTGGTTTTCGCATTAATAATGAAGGCATAAAACCTCTTCCTTCCAAATTCGAAGCAATTGCAAATTACCATAAGCCTGAAACAGTTCAGGATCTTCGCCGTTTCCTTGCCATGATGAATTTTTATAGGCGTTTTCTACCAAAAGTTGCTGAACATCAAGCAGTCCTAAATGAACAAACTAAAAATAGTATTAAAAATGATCGGAGAAAAATTTCGTGGACACAACAGTTAGGAAACGCATTTAATATCTTCAAATCTGAGCTTAAAAATGCAGTGACGCTTTCTCACCCAATCAAAAATGCAAGACTTGTACTTAATGTAGACGCGTCGGATGTAGTAGTGGGTGCTGCCGTCGAACAACAAATTGGCTCAATTTGGAAACCTATTGCATTTTTTTCTCGCAAACTGCAAAAGCCTGAATCTCGATATAGCGCATCTGGTAGGGAACTTCTGGCAGCATATACCGCAATAAAACACTTTCGACATCTAATCGAAGAGAATTCACTCTGTTTACAGACCATAAGCCTTTGGTCTACGCATTCAACCAGCGTCCCGACAAAGCAAGTCCTAGACAACTTCGTCAGCTGGACTTTATAGGACAATTCACGACTGACATACAGCATGTTTCAGGAAAAGACAATGTTGTCGCTGACGCTTTGTCACGCATTCAAGAAATTTCTGTCGTCTCATTTGATGCAATTTATGAAGCTCAACAAGCTGATGAAGAATTAGCTGAAATGCTAAAATCAAATTGCAATAACCTTCATTTGAAAGGAATAAAATTAGCTGGCACGAGTAAGGAAATAGTTTGCGATACATTGCAAGCAACTGCTCGCCTATACATACCACTCTCTCTGAGAAGAAAAATTTTTGATCAAGTCCATGGTTTGGCTCATCCAGGCGTTAAAGGAACCCAAAATCACTACTTCGTCGTTTTGTCTGGCCTTCAGCGCGAAAAGATTGTGCAGAGTGGGTACGCACCTGTATTCCATGTCAGACATCAAAAACTAACAGACATACTCGCACTCTTAGTTCCAACTTTACGACTCCATCACGGCGTTTTGCAGAAATTCACATTAACATTGTCGGCCCATTGCCTGAATCAGAAAGATATTCATATATACTGTCATGTATAGATCGGTTTAGTCGTTGGCCCGAAGTTTTCCCCATGAAAGACATTAAAGCTGAGACAGTCTCACGTACATTTTCCGATGGTTGGATATCGAGGTTTGGATGTCCTGAAATAATTGTAACTGATCGTGGTCGTCAATTCACATCAAATACTTTCACGTCTTTTGTCAAAAGCTCTTGGAATCGACTTAAGACACACCACAGCATATCATCCACAATGCAACGGTCTTGTGGAACGCTTCCACAGGACTTTAAAAGCTGCCATTACATCTCATCAAGAAACACAATGGACAAAAATACTTTCAACTGTCATGCTCGGTTTACGTACAAGCATTAAAGAAGATATAAACACAACAGCAGCGGAATTAGTTTACGGAGAACAAATACATTTACCTGGCAATTTTTTCACTCCATTCTCTTCCATTTTCTTCCCCTATAGATGCATTTCATTTTGTTGAATTTTTAAGAAACCGTATTTCACAACTTACTCCACATCAAACATCTAATCATTCTCTTAAGAAATGTTTCGTTCCAGTTGATTTAAGCCGTTGCACCCATGTTTGGATCAAAAGTAGCCACATAACAAAACCGCTAGAACCTAAATACCATGGTCCGTATCTGGTTTGTGATCGGCAACCAAAATACTTCAAAATACTAGTAAAAGGTTTGGAGGACACTGTTTCGATTGAACGATTAAAACCGGCATTTGTTGAACAACAAAAAAAAGTAACATTTTCATTTGAAGGGGGGTAATGTGGTGAAACCACTTTATAAAAAAAAACTACTTGTTTACAAATATAAAAAAAACATATTTTATATTTGGTTTTTGAAGATGAGAAAAATAAAAAATATAAAATAATTCATTCGAAATTTTTCCTAAAATAAAAAAAAATAAAAATACGAGTTTTCTTTATCATAAGAATCATAAGCACCTACATCTGTATGATGAAATTCGATATGAAATTAATGGTTTTGAAGTTGATCGTACGCGCAGTCTCGGAATTTCAACCACCATGAAAAATTTCGCATCATTGAATATAGCTGAAAGCAATACATTAAAAAACCCTGGTTGGTGCTTGGAAGATAATTTTGCGTTGGAAAAAACTCATTTCAGTTGCTGTATACCTCTGAAAATGTTGATGGACTCTGCCGAAGATTACACTAAAATAATATTAAACTCGAAGCATGAGCTTATCCTTCAACGATCATCATCTAACGATAGATTATTTCATCCTACAAATGCGACAGATCAATTAAAATTTACAATATTAGATATAATATGGAAAATGCCTCACATACAGCTATCGGACTTTGCAAAATTGGAAATGTATAAGATAATTAACAACAAAAATCCTATTTTAATGCCTTTTCGAAGTTGGGACTGTCATTTAAATCCTATGCTTCCAAAGTCTACAAAGGTTTTATGGAATGTAAAACTAGCTCCACAAAATGAACGGACCTAGATTTCTTATAATCGGTCTGCAAAGAGAAAGAAGTAAAGAGGAGGGAAATACGTTCGATCATTGCAATATATCCAATGTAAAAGTATATTTAAACTCTAATGCATATCCCTATGACGATTTGAATAGCCGCTTTGAAATGGGACAGTATGCTGTTCCATAAAAAAAGATAAACATATGTATGCAAAATTTCAACAAAGCTATTATATGCGTGAACCTCAACCATTGCTAGATGTTGTTCGATATAAGGCTATTGCACCGCTTCTTGTTGTTGATGTTACCTATCAAAATGAAGCAGTTTAAACTGGACCTATTGATATACGAATTGAATTTGATACCGAAGCAAACAAATCGATTCCAGATAAAACATCAGCCTATTGTCTAGTAATCCACGATCGTTTAATTGAATACTCACCTCTAACCAGCGAAATCAGAAGAATAATTTAAATATAAAATTAGCTACTTTTTAATTATAATGTAATAAGAATGTATTTATATATTAAAAGATTCCTGTATAAATCTTTTTTGTTTTTATTTTGATTTTTATTCATATCGACATAGTTGAGTAAGAACATGGTTTGTATTCTCAAGTTCAAGATTAATTAAACTCAGCAAGCAATGCGTGATGAATCACATTACTTCAAAGTGCCTACTACAGTTTTTATCTTCTCAGAAACCCGACACACAAAACTTTTAAGCAACGTATTTTTATAACAATTTTTCATTCCATACTCTTAGGCCGTCACAAGCTACAAAGCTCAGAAACCCGAGACACAAACCTTTTAAGCAACGTATTTTTATAACAATTTTTCATTGCATACTCTTAGGCCGCCCTCCAAATTAGCAAAGACTCGAACCGGGAAATCTGTGCCAGAACTCCCATAGCTACACTACTATCGCACACCCTCTTCAAAAGAGACATAGCTCATAATTTCCAAATTTTTCCATTTTTGTGTAAAAATTTATAGTGATCATCTTCATCGGCTGTCTTAATTTTGTGCGCATATTCTAAGTCTTTAATTAAAAAAAAATAATTAGGTAATTAGAAATCAATTGTGCTTATATCATTCCGGTTACACTGAGCAAATTTTAGTTGTAGCAACTTTCTTCCGATTAAAAAAGCTACAGTTGTTAACAAAGGTACTCATGCATTTTAATGGAGCAGTTAACATATAATTTGTTTTATTAAATTGTAAATAAATCAAGTTGTTAGCGTTTCTACTAAATTTTATGAGGGAAAATTTATAAGGGAAATAAGTTCTGTAGAATCGAATACACCAGTTATGAGTTGGTGTTAGTAAACGATATCAGCAGATTTCCTTCTCTCACTTAAAGATTTCATTTTCAGTAATTTTAAGCGATCCTCATATGGAGGATCTTAAATTAAATATAGAGGAGATTAAATATGTACGTATAATACAGAGTTGTTGTTGTTACTTTGACGGTAGTTACACGACTTAAAGCAGTATCTTTTATTTTTTAATCAAAAATGAAATTATTTTTTTTACGCGAAAAGGTATCAGGATTTAAAAACATATTATTTTTAAAACACCAAACCTCAAAGGAGTTCAAGTCTGACTGGAGTAGGTCTGAATTGTCATTAGAATCAATTGTTCTGTATATTTTCATATCATCTGCATAAATAAGCAAATGAGAGTGTTTGATGACGTGGGTAACATCATTAATTGCCAAAATAAACAGAAGTGGACCCAGGTGGCTTCCTTGAGGAACACCCGATTCTGCAACAAATTCAGAAGACAACACGCCTCGGAACCGTATTTGATAAGATCGCTCCATCAAATACGATTTGATCCAGTTTACAAAATATTGTGGAAATCCCATTAATTTAAGTTTAAATAAAATTAGATTATGTGGTAATTTATCAAAAGCTTTGCTAAAGTCAGTGTAAATACAATCGACCTGGCTACCAGAATCAATAGATTTTAAGCAGAATGTAGTGAAATCAAGGAGATTAGACACAGTGGATCTGCCAGTAACAAAACCATGCTGACGAGTTGTCATGACTTGCCCACAGTGAATTTTCACTCGATCGTACACTATTCGCTCAAAAAGTTGAGGAATCGAAGACAATTTAGCGATAGGCCTATAATTAGTGACGTCATTCCTGTAACCTTTTTTGTAAATAGGACTGATATAAGATTTTTTCCAAAAAAGAGGAAAATTACTTTCATTAATTGATTTATTAAAAAGTAACGAAAGTGGCTGACATAAAATGGAGCCGCATTGTTTTAACACTGCGGCAGGAATTCCATCTGGTCCAGCGCTGAAATCCTCATCGATTGATTCAATATACTTAAAAATATCCTCTGAGGTAAAAGATATATGCCCCAAAGAAACTCCGGATGCGTTGTTCATATAATCAAAATACGCTAAATCAGGATTAAAAGAATCTGAACAAAATGATTCTTTAAAGAGATTGGTAAATAAGCCACAAATAATTGTGGAATCGTCAGTAAATCCATCCTGAAGTTTGAAAGAAGAAGGAAATCCTACTTTGAAACAAACACACTACAAATAAATGATAAGAGTATCTCGTTAAACTTAGAAAAACATAATAATGTGGTTTATACAAAAGGTAATTATGAAATCAAAGTACCAGTTGAACAAAAAGAAGGTATTTTATACTTCGAAGGAAAGACTTCAAAAGATAGGGAAGTAATTTTAAAGCAAGGTATATACAATGTTTCGAACTTTGAAATGGAAACAGTTGTAGAAATCGCCACAGACGGCAAAAAAATTATAATGCCCAATACACAAACGACAATATTAGTGACCACCGATAACTTTTACATTACTGAGGACCAAGACCATAAATCACCACTCGAACAATTAAGATTGCAACATCTAAATCAAGAAGAAGAACAAAAATTAATAAGTGTAATAAAAAAATTCAAAAAGATATTTTATAATGAAGATGAAGACTTGACATTCACGAATGCAATTAAGCACAATATACGCACTATAGAACATTCCCCAATCGTAGCAAAATCATACCGCTACCCATACATCCATAAAAATGAAGTCCGAGATCAGATCCAGGACATGCTGAGAAAAGGAATAATTAGACCAAGTCATTCTCCATACTCTGCTCCAGTTTGGGTTGTCCCAAAGAAAACGGACGCGAGCGGAAAGAAAAAATGGAGACTTGTCATAGATTACCGCAAATTGAATGAGGTAACAATCGATGACAAGTACCCCATTCCAAATATCGACGAAATACTGGAGAAATTAGGTCGCTGCCAATATTTTACAACGTTGGACCTCGCAAAAGGGTTTCACCAAATTGAAATCTGCGAGCAAGACATTCATAAGACAGCTTTCAGCGTGGAAGGAGGACACTTCGAATTCCTTCGAATGCCGTTTGGGTTGAAGACAGCCTCAGCCACCTTCCAACGCCTGATGAATACAATACTCTCCGATTATGTAAACAAAATATGTCTAGTATACCTAGACGACATAATCGTATTTTCGACCTCTTTACAAGAACATGTAGAATCGTTAGCAAAGATTTTCCAGAGAC
The DNA here is from genome assembly GCA_963920525.1 of Dichetophora obliterata. Classification (NCBI taxonomy): domain Eukaryota; kingdom Metazoa; phylum Arthropoda; class Insecta; order Diptera; family Sciomyzidae; genus Dichetophora; species Dichetophora obliterata. The sequence goes on from OY986437.1 coordinate 144,646,549, forward strand.
TTCGAGATATGAATCTCAAGGTCCAACTGGACAAATCAGAATTTCTCAAACACGAAACTGAATTCCTTGGACATGTTGTTACCAATGACGGTATCAAACCAAATCCAAGAAAGATCGAATGTGTAAAAAAATTTCCACTCCCCAAAAGACAGAAAGCGATTAAAGAATTTTTAGGCCTTACCGGATATTATCGCAAATTTATTAAGGATTACGCTCGAATAGCGAAACCAATGACTAAATACCTAAAAAAGGATACTAAGCTGAATACAGAAGACCCCGAATATTTACACGCATTCGAAACACTAAAAACCCATTGAATAAACGACCCTATTCTAGTTTACCCCGATTTTAATAAGCAATTCGTTCTACAAACTGATGCGAGCAATTATGCCCTCGGAGCCGTGTTATCACAGGAAGGACACCCGACATGTTTTGCGAGTCGTACTCTAAACGACCACGAACAAAACTATAGCACGATCGAGAAAGAGCTACTTGCGATCGTCTGGGGTACACAGTATTTCAGACCCTACTTGTTCGGAAACAAGTTTATCGTAGAAACAGACCATCGTCCTCTTACATGGCTCTTTTCCATGAAAGAACCCAACTCCAAATTAATCTGTTGGAGGCTTCGGTTAAGTGAGTACTATTTTGAAATAAGATACAAGAAAGGCCTTCAGAATGGAAATGCTGACGCCCTTTCTCGCGTTATAATTAATTTCAATGAAATTGAAAATTCTATTTTACCCGAAAGCAAATGTCCACTCAATATGTACAAGAGACAAATTGTTATAAAAAAAATTAACTCAGGATCGTTAAAAATAAAAAATCTAAAAATCTTTAGTTCAACCAGGAAAATAATTTATTTGAGAAATGTAGACAACGAATCCATCACCACAATCATAAAAACCCATTTCTACGCAAGCGGGAAGAACGCTATATTCATTTAAGACCTAAATGTTCTTAAAATATTTGAAAATGTATTAAGAAATAATTTTGATACAACCAATGCTTTTAAAGTTATAAGATGCCAACGACTTTTAAGAGACGTAACTGACGAAAACGAACTTACGAAATTGATAGCAACAGAACATTTGAAAAACAACCACAGAGGTATTAATGAAAATTTCTTAGAGTTAAAAGACATAATCTATAACCCGAAACTAAAACCAAGAATAACACAATTTATCAACAATTGCGAAATTTGCAATGTTGAAAAATATGAGAGAAATCCAATAAAACAGAAATTCAAAATAACAGAAACTCCTGAAAGACCAAGAGACTTCATTCATGTAGATGTTTTTTATAGTCTTAACAAAAACATATTCCTAACCACAATAGACAAATTCTCTAAATACGCCCAAGCTATAAAAATATCTAGTCGGGCATGGACCGAATTCAAAAGAGCTGTAATTCAATGTATAGGAAATACAGGGAACTTTAAAAATTTAATAGTAGATAATGAATTAGGTTTTAAAGCTATGACTTTGCAAGATTTCCTAAGAGACCATAACATTAACCTTCATTTTACGTCAAATAACAATCATACATCTAATTCAGATATAGAACGTTTACCGAACACCATGAACGAACATTTAAGACTAATAAGACACGACCCTAACAAGAATACCGATACAGTTGAGGAAAAAATTTATAAAATAATTAATTTTTACAATAACACTATACACTCTACTACCGGTCGTAAGCCGATAGACTTCACTAATGGTACCATAAGTCAAGACGAATACCCTACAATCCAAGAACGCATTAAAAAGATAAAAGAGCGAACAATCAATACCCAAAACAAAAATAGGGAAGACGTAGAAATCCAAACAGGCCCAGTATTTTTAAAAGAAATAAGAGGTGGCAAGAACCATGCTAAATTTAGGAAAATTGTTGCCCAACCGCTAGACGATGAACACATTATTACACGAAAAGGACATAAATATTACAAATCACATCTTAAAAGAAAAAAGAAATATCAAGACAATAACAAGCCCACAATTCAAATAGCATGAACATACTAAAGTACTCCAGTCTAAAATCTCTTTCTAGGATATAAAAATGACCAAATTACTCATAACAATATTGAATATTCTCATACCGACAATCCTTTCACAAACTTTGGAAATACAAAACTTAAATGAAAACAATGGCTTTGTTAGCATAAAGTTGGAAAATACAGAGCTCATCTTGAGTTACGACAAGGTGCTCCACATAATTAACGTAACAGAATATGAAAACACTACAGAACACATTTGGGATAACCTTAAGACAATAACGAACAAACCAAATTTAAAAGGACCTATGCTTAATTCAGTTTTACACAACTTTAAGAATTTGCAATCAAAACTAGATAATTTAATCCCACACCAAAGGAACAAACGCGGACTTTTCAATATAATCGGTAAAAGCCTTAAATATATTGCAGGTACGATGGACTCTGATGACGAAGAACAAATAATTAAACAACTACAATCTATAAAAAGTAATAACAAAAACCTTATAACGGAAAATAACAAACAAGTACGTATCAACACCGGTATTATCGGACAAATACGCAACATCACAGACCATATAAAACAACAACAATTAACAATTAAAGAATTCGCAAGAACTTGGTCAAACGAAGTAAATAACAAAATCATTTCAATAGAAGACGAAATAAAGTATATGCAATACCTATACCAAATTAACTATGACATAAATTTACTAATAAATCACATAGACGACATCGAACAAACACTCCTTAACAGTAGACTCGGGATATTAGGCAAAAACATTCTTACCAACGAAGAGTTCAAGAATATTTCAAATGTAAACACTTTAGCCAACATAAAGATTTCAATCGCGTCATTTGATAGGCAAATAATAATCATACTTTTAATACCGAACTTTGGAGAGAATAAGTATTCCAAGATTCTAATTGAACCTTTGCCAAACAAACATAATAAGTCTTTAAATTTAGAAGAAACCGAAGTAATTATAGACAAAGACAGTAATGTATATTATGCGGAAGTACCACAAAATCTGAAGAAAAATCTTAAAGAACTAAAAAATGAATGTATTTGTAATATTTTTAAGACAAAAGAAGCAAAATTTAATTTAAAAGAAGATTCAAATCCACAAGTAAAAGAAATTAAAAATGGTAAAATCGTTATAAAAAACTTAAAGAAAACTAGAATTTTGCATAATTATAATGAATTAAATACAACGATAGAAGAAAAATGTATAATAAGATTTGAAAATTGTTATGTAGCAATAGAAAATATAACTTATAAAAGTTACGAAATAAGAACTAAAGATCATATAATATTACCAAACTTGTTTGTATCTGTACAGGAAGACACCATAAATACAAAAATTGAATTTGGAAATGTCCATTTACAGAACATTGAATATAATAGAAAAAATATTATTGAAATCACTGAAAATAGCATGTGGAAGAATACAGTAAATATAAGCACTTTGCTTATTATAACAGTTTCCATTATATCCATATTCATCATTTTAATAAAACACAGATATTATAAAACAAATAAAATTATTGATAATCGTTCACTCCAAATGTCGTAAACAATTATCAATAATTCTGTCTGAACACCTTCCGTTGTTCAGAATGCAAAAGCTTGCACTTAATTTAGCAACTAAATAAAAATTCCCAATAATCGTTTGCCACAAATGTCACAAACAATTATTGAGAAATCTGGACGACTTCCGCCACACTGTGTGAAAGAACCTAAATGCTTACTTGCATTTAATTCTTCACTACATTTAATTTAACAACACTAATACAAACAAGCAATAGATATATAACTAATAAGAAAATATATATGTATACACTAGCATTAAGGTATTTAAGCCAGAATAATTTGTAATCAAGGGCAGTTGATAGACAACCGACAATAAAAGTTCAACACCTAAATATAAACACGAGTTTTATTTTTGTGCACCTTTTCAAGTTTATTGAAAAGGTCAAAATATATTTTTTATCCAGAATCACATATAGATTCTTAACTATTAGACACAGTGGATCTGACAGTAACAAAACCATGCTGACGAGTTGTCATGACTTGCCCACAGTGAATTTTCACTCGATCGTACACTATTCCCTCAAAAATTTAGGAATTGAAGACAATTTAGCGATAGGGCTATAATTACTGACGTCATTCCTGCAACCTTTTTTGTAAATAGGACTGATAAATGATTTTTTCCAAAAAAGAGGAACATTAATTTCATTAATTAATTTTTTTAAAAAGTAAAGAAAGTGGTTGACACAAAATGGAGCGGCATTGTTTTACAACTGCGGCAGGAATTCCATCTGGACCAGCGCTAAAATCTTAATCAACTGATTCAATATACTTAAAAATATCTTCTTATGTGAATGATATAGACTCCAAAAAAACTTTTGGTGCGTTGTTCATATAATCAAAATACGCTAGATCAGGGTTAAAAGAATCGGAAAAGAATGATTTTTTAAAAATATTGGCTACAAATTATCGTGGAATCGTCAGTAAATCCATCCTGAAATTTAAAAAAAGTAGGAGATCCATCAGTTTTTTTCTTAACGTTAATAAATCGCCAAAATTTCTTTGGATCAGACAATATTCTCAGCTTAATATTATCAAAATACTCATTATATAAAGCAGCTGAGAGATTTTTCAAATTCCACAAACAACCGTTTGTATGTTTCTAGGTCATTTGAGTCAAAACTACAAACATATTTCTTCCAAGCACTATTCCTATTGTTGCGAAGAGTCTTAAAGTTCTTTGTGTACCAAGAGTACGCAGAATTTTTCACAAATTTGAGACTATTATATGGTACAGACTGAAAAAACATGGCAGAGAGCACCGTAAGTAAGTTTTTTAATATGAGTAAAAGATTTTTCAGAAAAAAAGGAGAAAGTAAAGCCCCTTAACTTAAAATTTAATTCCTTAATAATTATTTACTATAGCCAAAACTTTATATATATAAAAGAATTGAGTTTTTGAAAATATGGAAAGCTTTTAATACTTATATTGTATTAGTTGCATTAAACAAGAGTGTAAACCATCTAGCGCTTATTCGAGTCACAATTTCAATGTCACAATTGCTTAAAAGCAATTACAAGTCTATATTTATCATATTGCTCAAAAGCTTTTAAAAACTTTTTTGAGGGGTTTTTGGGACATGTATTTTAAAAATATAATAAAACATATAATTTTAACTGTAACTGATTGTTGATTGGGCTTTGGCCGTAAATGAAAAGACAAAAGTTTCTTTAAGTCTTAATGATTTTAGTTGCAATATTTCGACTCTCGCTGAGAGTCTACAAAAGGCAGTAAAAACACAGAATTTACATTAACAGTCCTATTGGCAAAGTAACAATTGTTATCCAGTATTTTCAATATTTCTATGCGTTTGTTTTAAATTTTTGTTTTCAACACAAAATTTCAAACTAAAAAACAAAATTTTCCAATGAAATTGTCACTATCTTAAAAAGAAGTTACAAATTGTAAAATTTATTAAAATTAAAATTTATTATTTGTGAGCTTCAAATTTTGTTTTGAAATCAAAAAATTACAACAAATACATAGAAATATTAAAAATACTGGGTAACTATTGTTACCTTGCCAGAATAGGGCTGCAGAAAACAATATTTGCTGAATATTACAAACAATATAACAGAATATTGAGACGTAAATAAAACATTAAAAACATCAAAAATTATTTATAAATAAAATATGCTGCGAAGTTAAAAAAGCGCGCGTCTGTCATCGTTTACTATTTTTGTGTTTTGCATAATTTCTAATTACCAAATATTTCGATTTTTGTCCACTGGAGATTTCTCTTTGCGCCAGGACATGCATCAAGGGCCTTATTGCCCAGAGAGTTTTTTGTGGTTTATTATATTTTCATTCATAATACCAAAATCGATTAGAGATCAACACCTGTATGATGTCGTAGACCCAAACAGTTTGTGACAAAATCCCAATTTAATTATCAACTGCATCACAGGTTCTTGGTTCATGTTAAAGAATGTGCAAAAAAAATATTGGTCGCCTATTAATTGTAGTTTACAGCGCGTTTGTAAATTTTATTAAAAATACTTTTTGATGTTTTTAATGTTTTATTTACGACTTGAAATTACATTTTTTGTTTTTAATGTTCAGAAAATATTGTTTTTTAATGTTATTTCTGTGTTTTTAATGCCTGATAAAAACCTCTCAACGAGAATGGAAATATCGCAATAAAAATCATTAAGACTTAAGGCAGCGCTATATTAACATTTTTTTGAAAATCAAAATTTTGAAACTTCGATAAATTACTTCAGAAACATCTTGAAAATATGCTGTTAAAATTTTAAAGCGAAAATCGAAGCACTTAATAAGTTGAAAGCTTTGAAAGCTGCAGCCGGTTTCCAAATATTTGCGAAAATCACGCTTTTTAAAAAAAATTAAAACCAATTGTTGGTTGTATTTTCAAAAAATGTACGATTTTCTTTTTTTTAACGTAATTTTCGAGAAGTTTTTTTCAAAAATCGGGCTTTGGAATATTCAAGAGAATGTAACGCAGATATATAAAAATGTTTCGCTTTGTTTCATATGAATAACGTCGACGCTAGGATGCACGCCAGTTCTGAGATTTGTCTGTACACTCTTCACTATAACTATATTTCTAAAGGGTGTTTTTATAGAGTGATACAAGTTTAACTCATAATAAAACATAGTAATATATTTTTAATATCAATGAAGGTCTTTATTGGATAGCCATTAATGTCATTAATGTTTATATATGATTTCGGCCATGTGGCGCGTACAAGGCGCAATCTGGAACATCAATTTTCACAAACTTTTTGCAGCATTTGCGGCCGTATCTCACTGATAACTCTTTTTTTTATTAATTCACTTTACGAATGTTGATTTCCAGGTGTTCAATTGTTTGTGGTTTATCGACGTAGGTAAATGACTTTACATAACCCCAAAAAATAATCCAATGGGGTTAAATCACACGATCTTGGGGGCCAATTAATTGGACCATTTCGTGAAATTATTTTTTCGTCAAAAGTTTCCTTGAGTAAATAAATTGTAGCGCCCGCTGTGTGGCATGTGGCTCCGTCCTGTTGGAACCACATATCAGCAAGATTAATGCCAGCAACTTGAGGTACGAAAAAACTTCGAATCATGTTCCTATACCGTTCACCATTGACAGTAACATTCTGACCATCATCGTTTTTGAAGAAATATGAGCCAGTGACTCCGCCAGGATTTATTTATTTACGTACCCATTCAACCAAAAATGGGCTTCATCGGAAAATAAAATTGTCCATGGCAATTCAAAATCAATACCAATTTGTGCTTCAGCCCATTCGCCGAATTGGCGGCGCATACGATGGTCGTTTGGCTTTAATTCCTGCACAAGTTGAATCTTGAAAGGTTTTAAGCCAAGATTTTTTTCGTAAAATCTTCCATAAAGTGGAAGGACACAACCCCAGTTGCTGAGAACGGCGACGAATTTATTGATAAGGATCATCTTCAATGCTTTCCTGTACAGCGGCTACAGATTCTTCAGTGCGCATTGTTAAGCGTCTCACGGGATGCACATTATCAGCAACAGTAAATGTGGTCCGAAAACGATCTATTGTTCTTCGAATTAGCAGCTCTGAAGGACGATTATGTACGCCATAAAATGGACGAAGTGCACGATAAGTTTGACGAACAGAACCATTATTTTGATTAAAAATTTCCACAATTTTCACGCGTTGCTCTGGTGTAAGTCGATCAAAAATGAAATGTTAAAGCAAACTAAACAAAAAGCAACTATCAGCTGTTAAATGGGTGGTCAAATAAAGCAGTGATGCCAACTCAAAGTTGTATCACTCTATAAAAAACACCCTTTATATAAATTTTTTTGAGTCATACATTTTTTTTGTGTTCTTAAAACATGCCTCAATATATCCTCAAACTTTCAAATAAATCGCTTCAATAATAAACTCTTGATAACTGTTTATTTTTTAACCTTTATTTCATGTATTGCTGGCCTTAAAGAAACTTTTGTCTTTTAATTTACGGCCAAAGCTCTATCAACAATCAGTAACATACAACATAAAAGGCCGATTAACTATTTATTATAATTTTAAATTAGTTACGAAATAAGTTCAGCTAATCAGAATATATTGTACTTACTGAAAATTAACTTTATCAACTTGAAATCTCGTCTCAAATATGCCAGATGTCAGCACACGGCACCTCAAAATATCTTGTTCATTTGGTGTATAATTTGGTTGTTTAATAGTACTCACACGATCTAAAAAACTAGAAGAGAGCATAGTTAATTAAAAGAATTATCACAATGCATAAAATAATATAAAACAAAGTTTTTTCTTTAACATCAGGGCAAAAGTTACGCAAAATGTTAAGGTGGGACACTTTAACCTCTGGCAACCTTATAACTTTTTCTTTTGTTTCTAGATCGGCTTATGTCACCAAGCGTCAGTCCAAGTGATTTTGTACCATGGAACAGTACACGCCAACACAATGCACTGTTATCGTACAGCTTTACATTCAAAACATGTTCTCAATTGTGAAAACACAACGTCCGTATCGAGCAAAATATAGAGTCAGGAGAGCATCTTCAGACATTAAGGTATTTACAACAAAAATGTAACGCCACCGATAATCTTGGTAATGTCAGTCATCAAGGCCGACGTCATACGAAGCGGTCTGATAAAAACAAAGAGGCTGTACAGGCCAGCGTTGAGGGATCGTTGGAGCAGCCATAACCATCAATGGAGAGCGTTATCAGACCATGATAACAAAATTTGTAATGCCAATTTGACTGATGGCGGCATGGAAAAATTTTAGTTTCAAGACGACTGCGCAAACAGCCCGAGCAACGATCACTTTGTTGCTTCCTTTGTTACCCCCCATCGCCTCCAGACTTCTTCGTGTTCAGAACTGAACGGTTGTCAAAGTTGAGGATTCCAGAGATGGCACAAGGCAGGCTGTCCTAACTCTGGACAAGCATCTCTGGGTCCTTTAGGTAAATGCGATGGGTAGGTTCACTTCGGGGCCACGAGGGTACTCGTGAAGATATGCAAAAAAGATAAGCTAGCGAATAACGCCAGCGTAGAGAAAAGCACTCCACCAAATGAGGGTGCAGCAGAAGAGTCAGCGGTTAACGCGACGGTAGATGCTGACCAAAGTAGATCCTTACCGGATGTCGGCCTGGTAATCGGTCTGGGGAAGTAGAGACGTAAATGAAAGAGGTGAGTTCTTATTTGATTATTTATTCTTGTTTGTAACGTTGGAAACGATACAACTTTTGTCACTCACAGCAGGCATGAAGTCTTAGACGTTGTTCTAGTCCAGACTTCTTTAATGATAGGATCATGAACTGAAAAGTGCTTCAGGAGCATTCTTTCTCTGATCATCTTATATATATTACGCAAACACAAATTAAGTCCGGCGTAGGACTTTTTAAGTGCAAGTACAATCTGTCAAAACCTGTAGATGTGCAAACTGAAATTTTTATTTCTTAAAAATTTATATTTTTTAAGTTGAACCGAGTTAAATTTTGCATATCATTGAAGTTATGTTGCTTCTTCTCTTCTTAATAGAGCACCTGAGAACATTATCAAACATTATCAGAGCAAAACTATAGCGTTGAACGCTCGCAACCAAGATACAAGTTTTATTTATTGCGATTTTTCACTCACATTTCACTCTGTTCTTTCTCTTTTTGATATAGCGCTTGCAAACAACAAATCAAACTCATAGAACATACGCTGAATAAATATAAACATGTAAAAACTCAGGCAAACCGCTTGCCGTTGCAACGCTCGCAACTGAAATTAATTTTTTTTTATTTGCAGCTCACATTTTGCTCTATTCTTGATAGAGCGTCTGCGAACAACGTAACAGGGCGTCTCGACTGGCAATTATTTATTACTTTCAATCTGTCAAATAACATAAATTGCCAATGGAGATCGCTTGATTGCCATGGTTGGCAATTCATGGCATGCAACATTTATTTCCAAGTATTGTCAAGATGGAGTGGCCAATAAGCTGTATTTTTTCTTGTTTGACAGCCATTTTGCAAAATTCAAATTTTTAATGTGTATATCTCAAAAATGAAGTAGCGTGAAATAATAAATTTATATACTAAATTATATGTTTATTTTATAACATGAGAAAACCCAGCTTTGCAATATTGCCATTGCTTGCAATAGAGTTTGACAGATGGAAAGCAATGATATATTGCTTGTCGAGGTTGTCAAAGTCAGCTGTTTTTAAGTGACCAAAATAAATTGCAAATTCAATAAGAAATTGCATCAAAATTTATGCAAACTAATAATAATGGACAAAAAAACTAAAAATTAATAAAATGAATTAACATAAAAATAAACAATGCACAGCATAGAGATAAGAATGCAATGTTTTGAAGAGGATTGTGCTGAAGTGAACGTGGTACGAGTTTCGCGGAGAAGTCTGCGGGACCACTTGAATCCTTTGGAGCTGTATGAACTAATGAAAGTGGTGAAACTATTTGAAAATAATTTCATTAAAACTCAGAGTTAATTTTGACTTTTCTTTTTGTTTCCATGTGTTGTTTTTTTGCTGTAGATCGCGAAGTAAAGCCAGCTCGCAATTGATTAGAAGTTATGGACGCTTAAAGTTTGCTAAAATGCAGAAAAGCAAAAGTTAAGAAGCTTAATCGATTTAGCCCTAGAAGCAATTTAAATGTCAATTTATTTAGCCCTAGTAGTCTTTGAGTGATTAAGCTGTGATAAACTCACTGTCTAAATTTGTATATGATTTCAAACATTAGGAACTCATTCATTTGAACTATATATAACAAATTGAATGCTCAAATTGGCTATTAATCATATGACATTTTAAAGCAGTAGGCAATCTACAGATCACCGCCATGAACTCTACCAAGGATGCCATCTGTTCTAGTTGCTTCTTTATTTATTTCAGTATTCATTGGTGTTCGACAGTTTGTCGAAATGCACTATAGAAATGAAACGAGTTTTTTGCTTCGCTAGAAGCTAGTGTTCTAACTATTGGTGGCTATTTTGTGACGAACCTTTTCGGCCGAGGTATGACTCGCCGGTGTCCAGGGTTCGTGTCTCACAAAACAAAGCTCCGCTGTAGGAAAAATTACTATGCGGTTACTTAATGGTTTATTGTGGATGTCAAAATAATCTTAGATTCTAAATCATTGATGCTTAGCAAATCAAATTGATCTTAAAACTATGGCTGCGAGAGTTAAAAAAAATCACAAAGAGACATCTCGCAGCACAAGGCTAAATAAAAACTATCGGGAACTAAAATAATCTAAAAAAAAATGTAGCAAGTTACCGAGCGCGGCGCAGCCAAGACATAAAAAAATAACCTAAAGACATCTCGGAACGCATTCAGTATTGGGTGGACAACTGTATTGCGGGAACGCGTCGACGGGTTTGTTTGTCTTGTTTTTCTTCTTCAGACAAAAAAACAACTAGTCACGTGCCAGGCGATGCAGCGCTTATTTACTAAAGTCCCGTTGTGCCGATCGAGTGGCGTGATTTATGAGCGCAACCTATGTTCTAGCGTTCCGACCACGCGACGTAACGGTACCCGAAAGGCTCGAAGTGGAAAAGAAAATTCACGACGCACTAGGCAACAGCCATAGCGAAAAGACTTAGAAATTTTTCTTGACTAAATGACTTAGAAAAATTTTCTTAAAAATAAAACTTAGAAAGATTCTTGACGTACTAGGCAACGGCCATAGCGAAAATACTTAGAAATTTTTCTTGACTCAAAGACTTACAAATATTTCTTAAAAAATAGACTTAGAAAAATTCTTGACGTACTAGACAACCGTCTCAGTAAAACGAAGCAAGAGTTAAAATAAGTAGATGACTGACCTAAGTGGCGGCCGCAGCAAGAATGACTTTTCAAGTGCTGGTCGAACATGTAGCCAGCTAGGTTTTCATTCACCGCATGAGTGTGTGGGTTTGGTGTAGGTTGGTTTCGCTATACAGTAGGGCGCTGTTACTCAACTTAGTATAGTGTTGGTAGCCGATGAGAATCTTCTCGCCTAGCGATCGTTTACACGCTGACTGTCAACTTGAGCAATTCATACAGCCATTAGCGCGCTAGCGTCGCGTGAGCATATTTATTCGTTTACCGTGTTACTGGGTGCTTATCCTAACCGCTCCCTAACCAAAACTATCCTCATTAATACTCTAGCGATGATTCTGTGGACCCATGTATGGTTTCTTTCTTTTAATGTTCTTAATAATTACGGGTTTTTTTTTCTCTTAAACATACAAAAAAAATTATCGAGTGTATTACATATAAATAAAAAAAAAAAATAATTTAATATTTCAAATCTTATATATACCATCTTCGGCTTACGTGTAGGCGTAAACAAGTGAAGTGACTTACGTCCTCAAACTTTCTCTCCGCTCCGGATGGCGACAGAAGGTAGCTTGGGGGGTAGGTAATTGCCCACGCTCTTCCACCGCTTTTCCAGCAGAAACGAACCCACTGTTCCTCGATCAGTCTGATGAATGCGCCTCGGCTGCGTCGTCCTGTGGTCTGTTCACGGCAGTGTCGGAGTGTCTCCTCGACTTCACGTCTGACGCTTGGATGCACTGGCAGTGAGTCTGGGCCTCTACGTGCCGGTTGTGACGTCGTATATGTTCTGACTCTCCGGGGAATGACTGGGGCGGGGTCAGGTTGGACGACCGCGTTCTCTTTGAGCACCGGATCTGTAGTGGCGTTCGTGGCAGTGGTGTCGCTGCTAGTGGAACTGATGTCGCTACTGGTTGAACTGGAGCAGCTGCTGACGGACGTGCTCGTACCATTGCTTGATGAAATATCATCGCTACTGGTGCTGGCATGACGGCTGCGGACTTCCGTGCTGCCTCGCATCGGCCCTAGCGTGGCGCTTTGGTTCTTCGGCTCGCCCACAAACCCGGATTCCGCTAGGGGTATTTTGTATCAGGACGCGTACCCACAATGTTGGCTCGTTGGGACATAGGCCGTCTTGGCCAGGGTACGTCAAGCCTTGGCCGTGGTTGCCAAATTCCTTTAATACCCCTTTGCTGCGTGGGACCGTGTGCTGCGCGGATGTGGTCGGCGGATAGATCTCCTGCGTGAGATCGGACGCTAGTCGGCATTCCGTCGGCGTCCCGCCTGATTTGCATTCATTGGTCAGCTGGCGTAGCAGTTCGATGCGGCCCATCCCTGCCTGCTTAGGCTGTAGCACGTTCTGGGCTACGGGGAGCAGGGGGTCTGCTATCTTGTCCCGAACTCTGCTGCTCTGGGATGATCATACGTGGCTTGGCTAGCGCACCTGATGCTCGTTTTTGCACCTTCGCATCTACGTATGGCCCGGACATGGTGGCCGGTTGAGTTCGTTGCACCGTCGCCTGCATGCGTCTGTGCCGTATTGTGGTGGCCTGGTGTGGTACATCACAGGGGTGTGGGCGCCTGTGACCCGGACTGCACCGGTACGGTGCCAACCGTAGAGGCCCGGTGTTGGAGGGTGTCTCTAGCCAGTTCGAACCCAGGATGAGTGTTAAACGGCCCGGGTGGGAGTCACATTTTCGCCGTGGTACCGTCTTGCTTAGGGCGTTTTCGTTCTTTTGGTCGGTCATCTTCATGGCTGGTGTTGCTAGTTTGGAAGATAGAGAGAAACAAAGAACAGGGTTAGTGGGTTGCCTACGCTTAGAGCTAATAAAAATTTAATGTAAATAAAAAGGTTTAGGTTCGCCCAGGTGGGCGGTTCGTTCGTTCGTCTCCCCCGGTTTCTGTAATCGCACAATTACCCCCGATGGGAACCCTGTTACGATGAAAGGCCCGTCGTATTTGGGTGCGAGTTAAGCGTTAAAATCGTCGACAGCTTTCGACAGTGGGTGTTGTCGGACCATGACTTGTTGTCCAACTACAGGCTTCCAGTTCCTTCGACATCAATTGTAGTGGCGGGCCTGGTCCCCTTATCTAAAAGATTTCCTGCAGTAGTTTAGCGTGCTCGGTCGAGTTTATCTCCCGTACTCCTGTACCGCTGGTGACTTCATCGCAGAGAGCCCGAGGGAGGTGGGGCTCACGTGCTTGGGTCGAAAATGCTGGGCTATATTCAGTTGTCTCCGAAACGCTAGTGGCAATAAAGGCAAGAGCAATCTCCGGTAGTTGTTCGTCAGATAACTTGTGGTTGTTATTTGCGAATTGGGCGATCATTGTTTTAATGATGCAGTTAGCCCGTTCCGTAGGATTCTCTTGTGGCGTGTATGGTGCAGTTAGCTGTTGCCGCACCCCAATTTCCTCTAAGTATCGCTGGAACGCCCGACTGGTGAACTGGGCCCCGTTGTCCATGATGACGATTTTTGGCACTCCATATCTCGCTAAGATCCGTTCTCGAAACCCTTTCATCAAACTCTCTGACGTGGCTTTCCGTAGTGGCACCAGCTCCGTCCACTTGGAAAATTTGTCGAAGAACACTAGTAGCTTTGAGCGAGGCAAGGGGCCAACAAAATCGGCACACACCACCGACCACGGTTCCTCAGGTATTCTAGCAAGCATCTCTCCGGCGGGCGCTTGCTGACTGACCTTATATTTTCGACAGGACTCACATTTCCGGACATATTGGCTTATTTCCCGGCCAACATTCCAGGCCAGTAATACCGATTTGCTCTACGAGCGATCGTCTTTATTATTCTGAGGTGGCCAGCACTGGGACTATCGTGGTTCTCATTCAGGACCCGGGCTCGCTGGGGTTTTGCCACACATAACTTCCAAGGCTCGCAGTCCTCATCGCTCGCACTCCGCGGGTGGTGTCGACACCAGCTGCCCGTCGATGATGATAAAGTCCGAATACTTGCTTGGTTCTTGGGTGACTTCCTCCATTTTCTTCTTCAACCAGGCGCACTCTTGTGCGCTGCTCGGCACCGTAAGCCGTTGTAGAGCTTCATTGGGTTGCCGGGACAATGCGTCCGCCCCACGTTCTGTCTGCGCTTACGGTATTGTACAGTGAAATTAAATTGTTGTAGCTCTAATGCCCACCTAGCGACGCGCCCCGATGGACTCTCAATTGAATTGAGCCACTTCAATGATAGGTGATCGGTGATAACCACAGACTTGTAGCCTTCGAGATAAGGACGCATTTTTCGAATGCCCCAAATGATTTCCAGGCATTCTTTCTCAGTTGCAGAGTAGTTCTGTTCCGGCTCAGTCAAATGGCGACTGGCATACGCTATCACGTGTTCTGATCCCTCAATGTTTTGGGTTAACACGGCACCGAGGCCAGTGTCGCTGGCATCCGTCTGTAGGTAAAACGTTTGTTCGAAGTCTGGACAAGTTAGTACGGCGGCTTCGGTTAATTTTTCCTTAAGTTCCTCGAAAGCCTTTTGTTGGGGCTTTTCCTACTTCCAATGTTTCCTTTTTTAAGAAGTGACGTCAGTGGTCGGACGACAGCAGCGAAATCCGCAATGAACCGACGGTACCACGACGCTATGCCGAGAAAGCGTCGCACTCCTCGGACATTTTGAGGAGGTTCGAGATCTCGTATAGCGGCGATCTTGTCGGTATCAGTGTGAATTCCTTCGGAGCTGACCACATGTCCCAAATACTTGATCTTCCTTTTGAAAAACTCATATTTCTCTGCGTTTATCCGGAGATTTGCCGCTTGTAGACGGCGGAAGACTTCTTTGAGATTTTTATCCGATAGTCAACAGATAATCGCCACGTCCCAGTCTTATTCTTCAATAGGACGATGGGTGCGCTATGCGTACAACGGTGTGAAATATTTTTTGGGGGGTTGACTTACTCAAGGTTATTGTCGCTACGCCGCAACTAAAGGTTGCGCCGGTCTCTGTTAGAAAGTCCATTCCGAGAATGACCTCGTCGGTAGCATCAGGCATTACCAGGAACTGGAATTGGCAATCTATGTTACCCATCTGCACTCGGACTTCTACTGCGTGTCGTAATCGTTTCGCAGACCCATCGGCGAGCGTGACCACCGTCTCTGTCGGTATAAAACTGCACTCCGTTTGAATACCGTCGACGAAAGCTTGGCTTAGGAAACTTCGCGTGGCACCCGTGTCGATGGTCGCAAGGACTGACACTGCGTTGATGTTGATGATGGCGGAGATATGGTTGGAATCTTGGTAGAGTTGAGTTAGTGAGTCAAGGACTCTTCTGCTGGCGACCCTCCACGGCGATTTCCGATGGCTTCCTGCAACACTGAAACGTAAGACTGTTACGGCGCCCGCAGACTCAACAGAATAGTTTCTGGGGCTTTTTGCATGATTGCCTCACGTGCCCGTCTTCACCGCAGTTCCAACATGCCGTTCTGGGGTTAATCTCACCTTCCAGTCGACTTAACTCGCCTTGGGGCGGCTGCCGCGTTCGTGCCTCGGCCCGTCGGTCGTGCTGTTGCATCATGCGATGTTTTCCCGCAGTGTATTACTTCGCTGGGTCGATCTGGTTCGTTGGTGTGAATGGTCTCCAGGTCCTCTGCCATGTTGACCAATTCTTCTAAAGTCGAAAAATTCTTTCTACGGATTATTTATAATGGATATAATACCATTGATAATCCGGATGGGCGTTTCGGAATATTCGCTCCAACTTCTGTTCTTCGCTGTAGCCGACGTGTTGCATTAAGTTTTGGAGGTCGACCACGAAATGTTTAAATGGTTCTCATGGTATCTGGAGCCTGCGTCTGATGTCATCATCGATGCGCTCTAGGTACCTGGGCGATAGGAAGAACTTCAAGAATTGACCTTTGAACGGCTGCCATGTGGCCCAGTACTCGTTGTTGTTCCGATACCAGAAGAGAGTGCGATCGGTGAGAAGTTCAGGCATCGTTCGTACGTAGACCTCGGCCAATTCCTCGACTCGTTTGATGAATGCTAGGGGGTCTCTTCTTCCGTCAAATTTGAGTGACCACTTCCTTACTTGTTCTATGACTGCCAAGTACGTGTCTATGGCCATTGGCCAGGCATCGGACCGGTCGCAACATGCAGCGCAGCGGCGGTCAGCGGTCGGCGGTGCTGTTTTTCCCGTAGTGTCGTCGACGGGTGGTATCGGTGAGGCTGTTCGACGGTGTTTGGCCTGAAGGTCGGTCAGGCGTTATAGATGTTCATCTTTGTATTCTTGATCGTTGATGAACCCAATGAAACGCTTCCGCAATTCGTCAACGGTGCCAACAGGGTGATATCCGAACTCGATGGCATACTGCAGAAGGTCCTCCTTTTCAAGTAGTAAATCCAGGCGGCGGTTAACATGGCTTAGCAAAGACCTTGAAATACTTACCTGTAATGATTAAATTCTATTTATTATGTGTGTCAAATTATTATAAATGCCCTAAGGTTTCGTTAATTTTTGGTTTCTTAGCTGCAACGGAATGTTATTACGATAGGTTTACAAAAAGAAATTATGTTAATTAAATTAAAAATTCTCGCCTGCGCAGCGGATGGCTTTCTTATAACGTACTATACTTTTATGTGCGCGGCGAATAATTTCCACTGCAAAACTGCCTATATTATTGTTTTGTTATTTTCTTTCCACGTACTCGTCGAATGACTTTCAAATATTATTTATATTTTCCAGAAATAAAAAAATTAATAATTTTTCTCATGCGCAGCGGATGGCTTTCTTAGTGGACATAGAGTCCCTGCTCGGGCGCCATTGTGACGAATCTTTTCGGCCGAGGTATCACTCGCCGGTGTCCAGGGTTCGTGACTCACAAAACAAAGCCCCGCTGTAGGAATCAAAACAAAACAAAACTAACGCTTAAGTTTTCATTTAAACATACAATGTTTCGTTTTATTACTATTAGTGAAATTTTTGTTATATATCTTAAAATTATTATGTGGTTACTTTATGGTTTAACATGCAATAAGAATAGAGTTCAGTTACTATAGCTTTTTCGCATTTTCTCCACATTAGACTATCCAACTTAATTAGAAGAACCAACATAATATTATTGAAATATCTCAACGATATGCATAGATAAAAGTGGTCCAAAACAATCTAAAGTGAAAAAAATTTACCCACCATAATATGGGTTGGGCTCAGGGACAACACAAGACATAACAACTAACCATGCGTTTACATAGATCTAATCATACATTAGTTTTCAATCTACTTTTGATTTGACCTTTCGATAAGTTAACATCAAAAAAGCAACAGTTGTTAACAAAGGTACTCATGCGATTTAAAGGAGCAGTAGCCATATAATTTGTTCTACTAAAAGGTAAGTAAATTAAATTGTTAGCGTTTCTACTGCTTCTACGGTTAGTGTTAAAATTTATAAGAGTTAGGAGTTCCGGTGAATCGAACCCACCAGTTATGAGTTGGTGTAAGTAGACAATACCAGCAGACTTCCTTCTCTCATTTAAGGAATGCATTTTTAATAGTTTTAAACGGTCCCCATAAGGAGGAAGATTTAAAGTGTCAGTTCCACTTAAGCCCCTTAGAGCAAGCCGAACAAAACTTTTTGAATTCTTTCTACTCGTTCAAAATGTACATTGTAACTTGGCGACCAAACTTGACTTACATACTCCAAGTGAGGACGGACAATTGAATAATACAGCGTTGTAGTTGTAATCATACTATTAAATTCTTTGGCCCAGCGTTTTATAAAACCGAGCATAGAACCCATGCGAATACCAAGATCTTTGACAGAATCTACACGATTTAAAGCCCTATCTTTTATCTTATAATCAAAAATTAAATTATCCCTTTTTCGCGAAAAGGTCATAGTTTGGCATTTATCTGGATTAAGAAACATATTATTTTTAGAACACTTCAAAGGATTTTAAATCAGACTGGAGCAGAACTGAATTGTCTTTAGAATCTACTGATCTGTATATTTTCATATCATCTGCATAAATGAGAGTATTTGATGATGTGGGTTACATCATTAATGGCTAAAATAAACAGAAGTGGACCAAGGTGGCTACCTTGAGGAACACCTGATGCAGCAATAAATTCAGCTGACAATACGCCTCGAAATAGTATTTGATAAGATCGCTCTGTCAGATACGATTGAATCCAGCTTACAAAAAATTGTGGAAAACCCATTAGCTTTAGTTTAAATATAATTAATTTCTGTGGTAGTTTATCAAATGCTTTACTAAAATCAGTGTAAATACAATCGACCTGGTTACCAGAATAAACTGAATTTAAGCAGAATGTTGTAAAATCGAGGAGATTAGACACAGTGGATCTGCCAGTAGCAAATCCATGCTGACGAGTTGTTATGATCCTCCCACAATGAATCTTCACACGATCATACACGAGCCGCTCGAAAAGTTTTGGAATCGATGAGAGTTTAGCGAAGGGCCTATAGTTATTCACATCATTCCTACAACCTTTTTTATAAATAGGACTTATAAAGATTTTTTCCAGAAAAGTGGAAAAATACATTCCCTAATTGATTTATTGAATAATATGGACAGTGGTTGGGTTAGAACGGAACCACATTGCGTTAACACTGCGGCAAGAACTCCGTCAGGTCCAGCATTAAAATCTACTTCGATCGATCCAATATACTTTAAAATGTCCTCTGAATTAAAAGATAAAGGGTCCAACGAAACCCTGGGTGTAGAGTTCATATATTCAAAATAATCTTCATGTCTGAACAGATTGACTCTTTGAAGAGAGTGGCAAATAGGCCACAAATTATGACGGGATCGTCAATAAATCCATCAGGAGTTTAAATGATGAGGGGAATCCACCAGATTCACACGGACTCAGAAAACATAGCAAAGATTTCCATATACCAAAAATTAAATCATCAAGATTATTACTATTAAATTATTCTAAAATTGCATAAAGTTTTCTATGAAGTAAATGATTCAACCCCAGAAAGTCAGCTTTTTTGAAATGGAATTCATAAACTTTATCTATTGAATTGGAGTTCACTATATTTTCCCTGTCGGACTTGTACTATATGCTTAGTGGTGGATGGTAGTCATCAACAGAAGTTAGAGCATGAAGGGCCCTCTTAACAATAACGTTGTTACAGTCTGTAGTGAAGACCAGGTCAAGAAGTCTTTCTCGACTATTATAAATACAACTTAGTTGTTGTAAGTCAGAACATATATTATCAACAAATATATGCCCTTGGCGTGTCTTCGAGTTAGATGCACAAAAATATGTATCATTGTCTGAAGATTCCCATTTCAAGTCAGGCAGATTAAAATCGCCCAACAATAAAATGTCGTCACTAACGTCAAGAATATTTATAACGTATCCTATGCAATCCGCAAGGCTTGCATAAATGTCCACACTGCTTTTTGGAGGAAAAAAATAAGCATTAACTACATATACATTAGAATTACAATGTACAACCTTAATGCATATAAGTTCGATATTGGAAGAGCAGGGAATATCGATAATGGAACTAACGAAGGAGTTCCTAGCAGCTAATAATACACCACCACCGACAGCAGAAGTATTGCTAGCGTATCTGTCTTTTCTATATACTTCAAAACTATTATCAAACAATTCCAAGTCAGTAATGCTTCCATTTAACCACGTTTCAGTCAATGCGATAATATCTTCAGACAAATTTTGAGACATTAAAAATATGTCTCGCGTCTTAGAGCGTAGTCCCCTTACATTTTGATAGTTAAGGGATAGCCTATTCAGTTTTTTGAGTTTGACGAACAGGTTGAGTCGTCCTTCTAGACTTATTCTTAGGCAGAAACTCTGAAACGAATATATTATCGGTCCACAAATTAGAATTTAAAACATTTGCAAACTCTTCAGCTGGAACTGTGAGAATGAAGGAAGCGTGGGAAGGTTTATTCCCTATTTTTTTACATGAAAAAAAGTCGTTTTGACTCAACAAGTTGTTATGTTTGATAAACGTCAATACGTTTTCAACAGTTGTGTCTGGCTGAAGACGTGAAATAAATAAATTTTTCCTCCTTGACACTGCCCTTAAATTTAAATGATTTCTGGGTTCAATAGGAGGTAAAACTGGACTATTAGTCAAAGGAGAAATATTAGTAGGTGACGAAGAAGAAACTGGAGTATTTTTGTTCAAAGATGCTTTGCGACGCTTATTTTTGTTCTTCCTCTTTCTTTTTGAAATAGAATGGTCTTTTTCTGATGAAATAATAGTTTGAGTCCCGGAAGAAACAGTCTCTGACAATGAAGGTGGGACATTTTCCGGAATAGATATTTCATCATAGACGCTGGTACTGGGTGCGGCTCTAATTTCGCTAAAAAATGTGACAATTTCTCTAAAATTGTTATTTAACGTATTAAGACTTTCCCCAAAAAGCTTTATTTTTGAATAAAGTTCATCTGGGGAAAGTGCCCTACACGAAGCACAGTACCAGCGAAGACCTGATCGTACAGATACTAAATCGTCTAGACATGATTTAGAAATACCGGCACAAGATGCATGAAACATTTGCTCACATGGACCAGAACAACTAAACATGGGGTACAGAATGTTTTGACATTTACATAGCTCGTTCAAAGAACAAGCGACAATATTTTCCACAGAAAAATATTCCATGTTTAAAGATTGAAAAAGTAAGCAGATGCCAAATGTGCTTTTAGGGCTATTATTTTAACACAACGAGCGCACAGTTAAGTTCAAACAAAGAACAAAAACAACAATCACTGAGACTAAGATAAACAAATCACTGCACAAAGAGGAAAGCAAAACACAGCAAGCATGCAAAACAACAACACTTTGTTGTGGATGTCAAAATAATCTTAGACTCTAAATCATTGATGCTTAGCAAATCAAATTGATCTTAAGACTATGGCTTCGAGAGTTAAAAAAATCACATAGAGACATCTCGCAGCACAAGGCTAAATAAAAACTATCGGGAGCTGAAATAATCTAAAAAAAAAAAGTAGCAAGTTACCGAGCGCGGCGCAGCCGAGATATAAAAAAAATAACCTAAAGACATCTCGGAACGCATTCATCATTGGGTGGACAACTGTGTTGCGGGAACGCGTCGACGGGTTTGTTTGTCTTGTTTTTCTTCTTCAAACAAAAAAACAACTAGTTACGTGCCAGGCGGTGCAGCGTTTATTTACTAAAGTCCCGTTGTGCCGAATGAGTGGCGTGATTTGACGAGCGCAACCTATGTTCTAGCGTGCCAACCACGCGACGTAACGGTACCCGAAAGGTTCAAAGTTTAAAAGAAAATTCTCGACGCACTAGGCAACAGCCATATCGAAACGACGTAGAAATTTTTCTTAACTAAAAGACTTAGAAAAATTTTCTAAAAAAAAATAAAATTAGAAATATTCTCGACGTACTAGGCAACGGCGATATCGAAAAGACTTAGAAATTTTTCCTAACTAAAAGACTTAGGAAAATTTTTTAAAAAAAAAACTTAGAAAAATTCTTGACGTACTAGGCAACGGCCATAGCGAAAAGACTTAGAAAAATTTCTTGACTTAAAGACTTAAAAAATTTTCTTAAAAAAAAGACTTAGAAAAATTCTTGAAAAATTCTCCGTCTTCAGCACAACGAGGCAATAGTTAAAACAAGTAGATGGCTTACCTAAGTGGAGGCTGGCACAAATCCTCTACCTAACCCTCCATGTGGGTGCCGGCTGGTAATAACCGCTACAGTGTTCTTAATCCTAAGACGGCGGTTAGCAGAGGGTGGGTTCTTCCTACCGTATTCTGACTCTTCAATAGTCTCGTATGGCATGGTAAGGATCCTCCCCATCGGTAGTGGTGTGGGCTGAATCAAGGTGTAATGCGACCCGTGCTGAGAATTTGCTAGGCTGGAAGCCCATGTAATAAAGTCCAGTCTTTAACGGAGCCTCTCTGATAACTGGCCGCCTCAGAGTGTAACTGTGGCCTTACCGCGGCATTGGGGTTAGGGCGCGGTCGACATCTTTTCCCCTCTCTATTTTTTGATCACTCTACTGACAGACTCTGAGCCAAATCTCGGGTTGGATCGGGGCTGCACACGGGGATCTTTCATTCCCTGAATGCGGACCCGATCCCGTTCGAGGAGTGGTCTCAGAGCCTGTG
This sequence comes from Dichetophora obliterata, assembly GCA_963920525.1. Lineage (NCBI taxonomy): Eukaryota > Metazoa > Arthropoda > Insecta > Diptera > Sciomyzidae > Dichetophora > Dichetophora obliterata. The sequence goes on from OY986437.1 coordinate 144,669,544, forward strand.
TTGGTGGGGAGGGGGTGGTCGCACGACCAAGATGAATACAAATAATAATAAAAAACAGACAGATGGGCAATCTTTAAATGCCAACCAAGTGGAGCCTACAGCTACACCAGACACGCGGTCTTTAAACGCTCCTTATGGCCAACAGCCTGCAGACGCGCAGTCTCTAAATGCTTCTGCTGCGGACGCTAGTGCAGTGGTTACCAAACCAGGCACATGTGGAAGTAGCAACAAGGGCCCGGCTACAAAGACGACATCCACCAAAAGGACAGGCCGTGATTCTCGGAAATCAGCGCTAAGGGTAAGGGATCGCATTGCGAAAATTCCCGAGAACCAGCGTACCGAGGCTCAGTGGAAGTCCTGGAAGTGGGCGGTAGGCACCTTGGAGGAGCCACAAGCTTCTCAACAACCCAAACCGGTGCCTACTAAGCGTCAGCGATCTCTAGAGGAGGTCCCTATGCCGGGCGCCAAGAAAATTTGTGGTAACACAGCCACTCCTAAACTATTTAGTGAAATCGCGGCTGGATAAATTACCATTGCGGTGATTGACAGAAGCGACCCAGACGGCAGCATCACGCCTGAAAAATGGAGGAAGGTAGTGGGAAAACTGGCCACTATCTTCATTCCGATTATGAAGGAGTTTCCCGGCAGAGGCCCTTCTTGTCGCGACAGTGGATGGCATCAAGGCCATGTGAAGCTGATCGCATGTGCTGACCAAAGGTCTCTAGATCTGTATAAGATCGCAATCTCAAGGATTGGTGAGGTATGGCCGGGCGCGAATCTCGCGGTCATTGATAGGGATCTGATCCCAAACAGACCAAGGGCGCGTTCCCGGGTCCCAGCCGAACACTCTGACCCTCAAATAATCCTTGAGACAATAAGGTTGGGAAATCATGGCCTACCAACAGCAAACTGGAAGGTGACACGGGTTGATGAGCCGAAGGGGGACTTTAGGTCGGTAACATTTGTTATCAACCAGGAGTCCCTGGCTCTCTTGTCATCCAAAGGTTTCGTGGTAGACTATGGTTTCTCATCCATAGAACTAAGGGTCTACAAAAAAGATGAGGCGTTATTGGAGGAAGAGCAGGCTTCCAAAACAATTAAAAACGCACCATCTTCTCAAACCTGCCCCCCTGTGCTAGAACCGGAGGGCGTAAGCTCCGTGATGGAACTGGCACGCACATTTCGGCTATCCTCATTGGAGGATAGCCTTCTTAAATCAGACGAGGACTCTGACACAACTGTGGTGGAGGTTGATTTAGCTACTAGAAGCTCAAATGCTGAAGGTAGTTCAAATTAACCTACACCACTCCAAGGCTGCGTCCGCCAGCCTGATAATCCGTCTCAGCAAAGATGGAGATGACATCGTCCTGATCCAGGAGCCATGGGTAGTCTGTGGCCTGGTATGCGGACTCAGGACTCCAGCATACACGCTTGTGTATACTAAATCACAAGGTAATCCAAGAGCGTGTATTTTAATTAAGAAAAACCTGAGTGTATTTACTCTCTCTAATTTCAGTAACAAAGACACCGTGGCTATAAGCGTCGAGATGGGCCAGAACAGCTTGTGGCTCGTCTCAGCATACCTCGCGCACGACCACGAAGTCCTCCCAGAAGACAACTTTAAAAATTTAGTCTCCAATGCAGCATCAAAAGCAAAGGGCCTTATTATCGGGTGCGATGCAAATGCTCATCATGTGATCTGGGGTATCTCAGACACCAACAAACGGGGTGAGTTTCTATTTGACTTCATCCTCACAACTAATCTTAATATATGCAATATAGGTAATGAACCCACCTTCATTATAAGTAATAGACAGGAGGTTCTGGATATTACCCTTGCCTCTGTCCATATATCTAATAGGGTAAAAAACTGGAGAGTTTCTAATGAACACTCCTTCTCAGACCATAGATATATTCTCTTTGATGTTGATAACTTTGACTCGAGATCATGCGAATTTCGCAATCTTAAACAAACCAATTGGGATCTTTATATAAATTCCTTAAATACAGATCTCTCAATTGGACCAACTAATCAGCCTTCCAATAAACAATCTTTAGACAACTTAGTTAACTAAATCGCTAAATAAAGCTCTAGATACTGCTTGTCCGCTAAAAACATTGAGGGGGAAGCAAAAGCCTCCTTGGTGGAATAAGGGACTAGAAGATCTCCGGAAAAAGACCAGGAAACTTTTCAACAGGGCAAAGACCACAAGATCTACAGATACGTGGTCATATTATAAAATAGCCCTCAAGGAATATAAAAATGAACTACGAAAAGCACAAAGACAGTCCTGGAGGACCTTCTGTGAAAATATATCACAGACCTCTGAGGCGTCAAGGCTCAGGAAAATTCTAGCTAAGGCTCCCTCCAATCCAAGCTTCATGAAAAAAGAAGATGGTACTTGGACCACAAGCAGTGAAGAATCTCTGAACGTTTTAGTAGAAACCCACTTTCCGGGATGTTCAGAGATATACAACGATCCAATCCAGGTATATCAGTTACCACCTGTGAACAGATCTTTAGAAATACTCTCGCAAACAAAGCTCGAATGGGCAATCAGCAACTTCAAACCATTTAAGTCACCAAGACCAGATGGTATAGCCCCCATTGATATCCAAAAGTCGTATGATATCATTAAGGAGCGGCTTTTGCTGATCTACCAAAGCTGCCTTGACCTAAACCACATTCCCCAGCTATGGCGTAATGTGAAGGTTATCTTTATACCTAAGGCAGGAAAAAGCTCACACGTAAACCCAAAAGACCTTAGACCAATTAGTCTCTCATCTTTTCTTCTAAAAATCCTCGAGAGATTAATTGATATTCACTTGAGATCCATGATAGAAAAGAAGCCATTATCTCTAGCTCAACATGCTTACACCAAAGGCAAATCAGTGGAAACAGCTCTCCACTCCATAATCTCCATCATTGAAAAAGTGTTGTGACTCACAACGAGGTATTCCCCAAAATATTGTCTTTTTACTAGTGGCCAAGTGCTGGCAATAAAAGTTGATCCACCGCAACAACTAAGCGAGCGATCAACATTCATTGCATTGCGGCACTTTTATATGAATTCAATGCCAAGGCCAGTAAAGTAAACAAACCAAAAGTAAGACAATAAAATGAACACTGATCTACCGCAACAACAACTGGGCGATCAGTTTTCATTTTATTTAAAGACAATAAAATAAAGCCAACAATTTACTTCTGTGCGGCCAGCGTAAAATGCTAGCTAGGCAAAAACCAGAGGTAAATTAATTTTAATATTTTATTGTTGTATTTAACATACACACAGTTTGGAAAAACAAGTATAATTTAAATAAGAATTTAACGTTGGAATATGACCCAATTACACATGTTATACATGTTTGTATGTTTGCTTAGCCAAAGTTGGCACCATTAAATAAATATGTAAGAATATGTTTAATAAGAACTTAATAATGAAGTTAATTTAAGCCAAAGGCGGAAGATAAACCGCTGATTAATCAATAAGTAGAATTAAGTTTGTAAAAATGAAGAAGAAGAAGCGTGGCCAGATATGTTATAAATATCTGGTCCCCGCTAAAATAAAGGAGATTGATATGAAAAACAAAAAGACCTGCAGTCGTTTCTTTTACTGAAGAAGGCCGGATTTTCGATACGCAGGACACCCCTACAAGTAAGTATAACCAAAAACCTCCACGCCTGAATGCACCTAAGGGTGACGGCGACAGAGGTATTTTTTTTTAGTAGCTTGCCAGTGGCGCTCTTAAGCGCCGGCAAACAACCCATAGGTAGGACGTCGCTCGGCGACTGTTAGGACCAACGCGTATCCTCTCAGAGGGGATACAACAAAATGGCGCAGCCGGTAGGATCCTTCTGTTCACGGGGACAGCAAGGATGTTAGGATCCTTATTGTTACAGGAACAATAAGGATATTTTTAGTTTGTTTAATTTTAAAAAATTTTTTTTAGAGGAGTACAATTTTTATTAGATCCTTCTGTTATAGGAACAGTAAGGACATTGGTTTTTTTTAGGGATTCAAAGTGATCGGTGGTACTTTGTTGTTACAGGAACAACAAGGATATTTTTTTTTTTTTTTTTTTTTTTTTTAAAAATTGTAAACGAATGGAATTTTTTTTTGATAGGGCATTTTGAAACTAAAATTTTTTTTCTTTGTGAAGGAAAATTTTTGGTGGGTTTTTTTTTGTTCACGGGAACATTGAGGATAATAGATCCTATTTACTTTTATATAATGGTTTAAGTTTCGGTTGAACCTTTCTAAGTTTGCAATTTAAAATCTTCCACCACCTCTCGGAAAGAGGCTGGCAGGAATAAAAGTTTCTTTGTTCAAGGTCGTTTAAAACCTTATGTTTTTTGTTTAATTCAACAGATTTTTTTTTTTGGATCCACTTCAAGGCGATGCTGGAATTTTACGAAGCAGATGCAGTTGGTCAACAGCAAGGATTTTTTTTTAAGAACTAAATCACCGTGGAAAAGGACACAACTACAAAGAGAACCAGTCAACGGCAAGAGATATCATGGCAAATTTTGAACATAAAAATAAAACTTAAATTGTGTCGGGGTTTTCGTCACTTATTTGGCAAAATACAAATAAAATACTTTTTTATACATGAATTGGAAACAAAGCTTTTATAGCCTATGCATCAATTGTTGCTTTGATATGTTTATATGAAAGCTAATTAATTAATTACTGAAAAAGAATAAAGATTTATATAAATAAAAACTAAATAGCATGTCTTTTATTAAATTCCATATTTTCACATGGCGCAGGCAGAATTTGACAGTTTCATAGAACAATTGTGGAGTGAAATAGAACACTTCTGTAATTCAAGAAAAGATTTTGAAGCAGTAAAAAAAGGGGTGTATGATTCAAAAGAATTAGGTAAAGCAGAGGAGGCAGAGGTTGTCCTGCAAATTTTTACGCAGCTAGTACATAGTGAGTCAAGGGCATCTGTTGAGGAAAAGGAGGACCTGAACGAGCGATTCAGGGATATCGAAAAGAAATATCACGCAATAAGGATACAACTCGAAGAGACAGAAGAAGGAATAAGGGAAATTGAGGACGAAAACTTAAAATTGAGAAAAATAGTGGGAAATAAGAATATCTCCGAGGAGTTAGTAAAACAGTTAGTCGAGAACGAACACACAGAGTGTGAGAAGAAATTGCAGGAAGCCCAACGAAAAATAGAAAGTTTAAAGTTGGTAAGAAGAGACCGAGAAACAGTAGTAGTACCAACAACCTTTAAAATGAATATAAGTGAAATAGCCAAAACGGTGAGTAACTTAGTACCGCTATTTTCAGGTACTGAGTCACCGGCAGAAGTTTATAGGTTTATACAAGGATGCGAGTTGGCATTCAAAGCGGTGAAACCAGTAGAGGCACAGGATTTCACAGATTGTGTGAAATTAAGGTTACATGGAGAAGCATTTGAGTTTTGCAGGAGTAAGAAATTTGGCAAGGTTGAAGAACTCTATGGGGCAATCAAAGCGAAGTACCTTAAGGAAACAACGTATAACACGTTGATAATGGAATTATCGCATTGCGTCCAAAGGCCGGGAGAGAAGTTAAGTTCGTTCGCGAACAGAATAAGCGACATAGAGTCTCGTGGTAGAGATCTAATAGGCGATGAGGGTATCCTGTGGGAACAGCTAAGTAGTTCAGTCGTTAGTGCGTTTAAGGTGGGCGTCTCCGACCCGAACCTACGAACAAATTTATTAACGACAACCGGTTTGGGTCTCGCAGCGTTAGAAAAAAAGGCGTTAGAAATGGAGATCATGTTAAAAGGAGGTGAGCTAGGGAGAACCGCACAAGGCCATACTATCTATGGACAAGAGTACCAGGGCAAACAGGGAATTAGGTTTCCCCGGGAAAGAAGTCAGGAACAAAGAGGGCAGTATAGCATACAGGAAGAGGATGCGAAACAATTGACAAATAGCATATTAGCTATAAGGTGCTCATTTTGCCAGGAGAGAGGGCATACCAGGGACGTGTGTATAACAAGGAGAAACACACCATATTGCGAAAAATGCCAGGAATATGGGCACGAAAAGGGGTGGAAATGTGCCCAAGAATTTAAGCCCAGAAGTGATAAAATGGAGAAAAAAAGATATGAGGGAAATTTTAACTCAAAAAATCCATTCAGAAATAATGAGGAAAAAATACAAAAACAGGGACCAAATAAAGCGATTGAATGTAGGTGGTGCAACAAGTTAGGCCACGCAGAAAAAGACTGCTACGCTAAGAGGAATTGGGAGAATAGGCAGGGAAACTTTCAGGGGCTCCGCAAAGGCCAATAAGCTGGGACCCCCGAAATAAAAGAACACTTAGGCCGATCAAGATAGTAACAGATAATTCTACGTCTGAAGAGATTGTGAATATCTGTACATCCAAGTCAATAGAAAGGATAGTAACAGATAATTCTACGTCTAAAAAGATTGTGAATATATGTACATCCAAGCCAGGAGATAGTTCAGTAACAGATCATTCGACATCTGAAAAGATTGTGAATATCTGTACATCCAAGCCAGTGGAAAGTTCAGTAACAGATCATTCAGTAGTAACAGAGAATTTGACATCCGAAAGGATTGTAAATTTCTGTACACCTCATTCAGAAAGGAATGTAGAGAACACAAGCCCAGAATCGAATGAAACAGTTGAGTCATTGCAGGCAACATCAGCAAAGGTAATAGAAACACTCGGGAAAATAAAAGAAAAATGCAACGTGCTATTAGAAAAATTAAATGGAAATATGAGAGAAGAAAAATTCAATGTGGTAGCAGAAAAGTTAAATGAAAACGTAAGAAAGAAAAAAGTCAATGAGGTAGCAGGAAAAGTAAATGGAAATATGATAGAAGAAAAATCAGATATGGTATTCGAGAAATTAAACGAAAATATAATACAAGAGAAATGCAATGTGGAATTAGAAAAATTAAGTGAAAATATAACACAGGATGGTTGGTATAAAAATATGACGGTGTTGGAAAAGAAAAAGGGTGAATGTTTGGGAATCTCCAAGGTAGATGATGTGTTTATAGAAATTCCTTGCAAGAAGGCTATAAATGGTAGACTCATTCTTCTTGTAGACTCCGGAGCAGACACGAGTTTAGTGAATCAAAATGCATTAAAAACAATGGAGGACAGGAGAAAAGAAATAAAAAATTTGTGTGGAGCATTCGGAGGTTTCGTGAAAACACTTGGGTCAGTGAAGATAGAACATGACGAGGTACATAATCTTAGTTTTAAGTTGCACGTAGTTGCATTAGAACAAGGACTGCCTGCAGATGGCATATTAGGCCGGGATAATTTATGGAATAAAACCATAATAAATACGATAGATAAATCATTAACTATATATGACAAAGAAGGAGGTAATATAAAATTACCATTGAAACAAATGAATGAGTTAAGCTCAATTAATTACAGTGAGGAAATGAAAATAAAAGCTAGAACCATACAAACAGTAAGAATTAAAGTAGAGACTAAAATTCCGGTGGTAATTGTACATAAACAGGAGATTATGCCAGGGGTTTATTTAGGAGAAAGTTTAACAAAGGTAGAGAAAGATACCGCTTATGTATCTATATTGAATTCAAATAATGAAGATGTTATCTTGCCGAGGTACTATAAACCGAAATTTTCCAATTATAATATATTTAAAATTAAGTCAGGCTCAATGTATGGAGTAAACGAGTGTAAAGTAAAAGAAAGGATTAAAAAATTAACACAAACAATTAAATTAGATGAAAGTTTGAACGTAGAGGAAAGGTCTGCTATAGAAAATTTAATAACGGCATACCATGATATTTTCCTATTGGAAGGGGATACATTAACATATACTCCAGTGATAGAACATGAAATTCAGGTTCAAGCAAATCAGCCTCCTATAAATCAGAAACAATATAGATTACCTCAGGCGCATAGAGAAGAAATTCAAAAGCAGGTAGAACAGCTGTTAGAAGACGACATTATTAGGCCAAGCAAATCACCTTGGAATTCACCATTGCTGTTAGTTCCTAAGAAAGCAGGAAGCGATGGTATGAAAAAGTGGAGATTAGTAATAGATTTCAGAAAGGTAAATGACGCAACAATTAAGCAAGTTTTCCCAATACCAAGAATTGATGAAATATTAGATCAATTAGGGCACTGTAGGTATTTTTCAACATTAGATTTGGCTAGTGGGTACCATCAGGTTCTCATGAGTAAAAAAGACAGACAAAAGACAGCATTTAGTACCGCATTTTGTCATTACGAATTCAATAGAATGCCATTTGGACTCACCGGAGCTCCAGCGACTTTTCAGCGATTGATGAATAATATACTGACAGGATTACAAGGAATAGATTGTTTTGTTTATTTAGATGATGTGGTAATTTATGGCAAAAATCTACAGCAGCATGGAGAAAGATTAGCACAAGTATTCCAGAGACTTAGAGAAAATAGCTTAAAATTGAATACGGAAAAGTGTCAGTTTCTTCGCAGGGAAATAGCTTACCTGGGACACAAATGTTCGGAATTAGGAGCGCTACCAGATCCACAAAAATTAAAATGCGTAAAGGATATCCCAATACCGAGAAATAGGAAGGAGGTTCAGGCATTTTTAGGCTTAGCTAATTATTATAGAAAATTTATAAAAAATATGTCACAGATGGCGTCACCCATAAATAATTTACTGAATAAGGATAATAAGTTCCAATGGCCAGAGAAGTGTCAGGAAGCGTTCGAAAAAATAAAAGAAGCAGTGACTTCATCACCCATTTTGGCATATCCCGACTTTAGCAAACCGTTTTTATTAACTACGGACGCAAGTGGAGACGCATTAGGGGCAGTCCTGTCTCAAGGGGAAGTAGGAGAAGATCGACCAATTGCGTTTGCCAGTAGATCATTGAATAACGCTGAAAAAGGGTACTCAACAATAGAAAAAGAGTTTTTAGCGATTGTTTGGGCGACAAAAAATTTTAGAGCATATTTGTTGGGTAGGCCATTCAAGATATATACAGATCATCAACCATTGAGGGGTATAGCAAATCTGAAGGATCAAACGTCAAGACTAGCAAGATTTAGGCACAAGATGTCAGAGTACGATTTCGAAATAATTTATAAACCAGGTAAAAAGAATTTAAATGCAGACGCACTGAGTAGAATACCACAGCAGAACCAAGAGATAGTTGTAGTTCAAACCAGATCTAAAGCAAGAGAAAAAAAGCAGCCGAAGAAACTAAAGAAAACACGGATTCACTATCGGAAGTGGATGAGGAAATAGAACAACAAGCCAATAATAACATAGAAATCCTAACAGATAGGAAGGATATAGAGAGAATATTAAAGGATTTTCATAATTTGCCATTGGGAGGACATCAGGGAGCGCTGAGAACGTACTTTAGAATAAGAAAACAATACAAATGGAAGGGAATGCAAAAGGAAATTAAGGAGTATGTGAAAAAATGTAATAAATGTCAAGTAACTAAAAGTTCTAGACTCACCAAAATGCCTATGGTATTAACAGACACCCCAACACGTCCATTTGACAAGGTTTTTATGGATATAGTCGGCATATTGCCAGAGACTGTATCTGGTAATAAATACATTTTAACGTTTCAAGATGATTTTTCGAAGTATATGGCATGTGTTGCGATACCAGATGCCGAAGCAAGCACGATATCGAAAGCATTTTTTAACGAAATTATAACTCGCCACAATACACCAAGGGTGTTAATTACAGACAACGGCTCAAATTTTATTTCACGCGTGTTTTCAGATGTATGTAAAATGTTAGATTTTGAAAAATTACATATTACACCATATCATCCACAAGCAGATGGTTCCCTAGAGAGAAGTCATAGGCCTTTGGCAGAATATTTAAGAGGGTTTGCCAAAGAAGACGGGTCAAATTGGGATCAGTGGCTATCGTCGGCGATGCACGTTCACAATAACACACCGCATACGACAACAAAGCAAACACCTTTCAAAACTTTATATGGGTTTGACTCAGAAATGCCAAATAATTTAAGGCGAAAGTGTAGTCCGGTGTATAATGCCGAGGATACTTCAAAAGTTATGAAATATCAAATTCAGAGAGCGCACGAACTGGTAAGACAGAACCAGGACCGTGCAAAAGAAGTATCTAAGAAATATTATGATAATACTTTAAATGCAGTAGAATTTAAAATTGGGGACAGGGTACTAATGAAGAATCAAACAAGGAAGAATAAATTTTCACCAATATGGATAGGACCATATGAAGTTTTAGCAATAAAAACCCCAGTAACTACCGAGATTTCGATAAAGGGGAAAGCAAAAAAAATTCATACCAATTTACTGAAATTGTTTCATGAAAATTAGAAATAGAAAAAAGATAGATTAAGTGTTAGAACATTAAATGGAACTGAGAGCAAAGAATAGATGTTAGTATTATTAAATACATTTAAGGAATACTACAATTATTAGAATGAAATACATATTTATGAGTTATATTGAAACAAGTAAATAAAGAAAAGTGAACTGCTTACAAAAGGAACAGTTGATTTAGGTATATTAAATCAAAAGAAGGTATGTAAGACGAAAAGAAAAAAAAAATAATAGTAACACGAAAAAATGGCGCTGACTAATATTAGGGAAAAACTAAAAATATAAAATAAAAATTATACGGGAGAGGGAAAAATAGCATACATACATATTATACATATTAGGAGTAAAATTATGAGAAAAAAAATATATTAAGAAATTTTAGTAAAGTTGTAAAGAAAAAGGTTACTATAAAACAGAATTTAAAAAAAAATAAAAAATAAGTTGAATATAAATAAAATTAGGAAAGAAGTGAATGTGGAAGAATATTTGTGGGCAGAATACGGCGATGTAAAATAAATGAAGTAGAGGAAAATACTTACTAGAAGAAGCAGTAAAGAGCAAGATGAAAAAAAAAGAGACAGTAGAAATGAATAAATGTCAGCCAATGGAAGTTATGAGTGAGTTTATAATTAAAAGAAGATAGAGATAGAGTGATAAATGAAGAGAAGAAAAATAATGAATTAATTAAATGAAACAATTGAGAGCCAAGATATGGCAGAAAAAAATTCGAAGCGGAGAAAATCTGAAGTAAAAGGCAAGTGTGTTGGCATCTTCAAAGTGAATGACGTTGTTACAGAAATCCCTCGCAAGGATTAAATTCTAGTACAACACATTCTACTTGTAGATCCCAAAATAGTGCCAATTTATTTTAATGCTGTAAGTTTTGTTTTGGATTGATATATATATAAAAAAAAAAATTAAAAGATTTGATTGAAATGAAAAAAAAAAAAATCTTTAATGAAAAGTAAAGAAATTTGATGGCGTCATATGAACGCAGTAAAATATAATAATTAATATGATATAGAAAGTAAAGAAAAAAAAATATAATGAAAAAAAAGAAGTATAATTTTTAATACAAATTAAAAGAAAATTGAAAATCACGAAGTTGAAAATTAAAGAAATTGTAATATATATATTGAAGAAAAAAAAAATAATTAACTTAAAGTAAATGAAAAAATCACTACGAAAAAATATTAAATAAAGCTTTAAATTAAACATATTCAAAAAGATAAATTAAATAAAAATAAAAAATTAAGGTTTTTAATTAAGACGCATACGAAAAGAAGATAGATAAAATTTTTTTTTATAAATACTATGTACTTACTTATAAGTAAATTTTTCTTTAAAGTCAGATAAAAGAACAATAAAATAGCGTGCGAGTTCGCATAAGAATATTGAAGAAATAATAAAGAAATCTTAAAATATATAAATGTTATGGAAATGTTAAATACAATAGATTCATTATACAGCATGTAAAAATTGTTAAAGTTGTAATATAAAAAAAAAACAATTTGTCGCAAGATTTAAATTTAAAAATAGTTGTAAATTAAGTAATTTTGAAATAAAAATATTAAAATAAGGCATCAGTATTAAAAAATAAATATGAAGTTTACAAATAGTCTTGTATGCATCAAATAACAGGAAGGCAACGAGCAGAGTTAAGACAGCTCAAAGGAACAACAGGAGTATTAAAAGATGCACAACATTTATGAACAAATTAATTCAACAAACAATTGTAATGAAGATTTAATCGGAAAGCCGATATGCAGCAGAAAGATGATAAAGTGCACTTTATACAGATCAACTGTATAAAGACATAGTAAATTGAAATAGAAGTGCAGGTTTGCAGAATATTCATTTCAACAATGCGACAATCCACTAAAGATGTTAAACTTATCGCACAAATTTGAAATTATTTTCTTTTCAAATATATGCTGGCAGTTTTTTCTGTGGAGCATAGTGCGAAGATGGAGAGTCAGGGCAGGGCAAAAAGAGAAGCAAAATATGTTAAAGGAGATAAAAATAGTATTTTGTACCTGGTAGTTGCCACACTTGGTCGCTTAGTACCTGAATAAATCTCTTGGCGTAACATTCTAACATTTGGCTGAATACAACAATAATTCGAAATAATGCCTTAACACAATAAATTTGGAGAAGCAGAAATGGCAAGGGTGTACTTAAATTTTTACAACAAATCAAAGACAACCAGTACATAAAGCAAATAAACGCCGTGACAGTTTTTCCGGCGCACCGATGGACTACGCGGGATAAAAATAAAACTGAAGCAGGAAAAGAGACCCATAACACTGTAGCATCAAAGCGGGTGTAAAACACAGAGTAACCGATTACACCAGATGGATGCAAGACATTTAGACCATTAAAAGAATATGAATAAATGAATTAAAAATTTTAAACTGTTAATAGCTAAATGAAAGAGCATGTACTAAGTTATTGAACAATATTATATATAGAAATAAAAGAAGAATTAACATTAATAAACATTAACAAAAAAGCTAGTAAAACAAAGAAGCTACTTAAAAGAAAATGCTATATAATAACAAAACGAAGTATACCATAAGAAAATCAAAACAAAAATACAAACAAGATAATAAAGAATAAATGGACGAAAATTTTAACCTCTTCAAGGAGAAAATTTTCTTTGTGTAAGGGGGGAGGAATGTTGTGACTCACAACGACGTATTCCCCAAAATATTGTCTTTTTACTAGTGGCCAAGTGCTGGCAATAAAAGTTGATCCACCGCAACAACTAAGCGAGCGATCAACATTCATTGCATTGCGGCACTTTTATATGAATTCAATGCCAAGGCCAGTAAAGTAAACAAACCAAAAGTAAGACAATAAAATGAACACTGATCTACCGCAACAACAACTGGGCGATCAGTTTTCATTTTATTTAAAGACAATAAAATAAAGCCAACAATTTACTTCTGTGCGGCCAGCGTAAAATGCTAGCTAGGCAAAAACCAGAGGTAAATTAATTTTAATATTTTATTGTTGTATTTAACATACACACAGTTTGGAAAAACAAGTATAATTTAAATAAGAATTTAACGTTGGAATATGACCCAATTACACATGTTATACATGTTTGTATGTTTGCTTAGCCAAAGTTGGCACCATTAAATAAATATGTAAGAATATGTTTAATAAGAACTTAATAATGAAGTTAATTTAAGCCAAAGGCGGAAGATAAACCGCTGATTAATCAATAAGTAGAATTAAGTTTGTAAAAATGAAGAAGAAGAAGCGTGGCCAGATATGTTATAAATATCTGGTCCCCGCTAAAATAAAAGAGATTGATATGAAAAACAAAAAGACCTGCAGTCGTTTCTTTTACTGAAGAAGGCCGGATTTTTGATACGCAGGACACCCCTACAAGTAAGTATAACCAAAAACCTCCACGCCTGAATGCACCTAAGGGTGACGGCGACAGAGGTATTTTTTTTTAGTAGCTTGCCAGTGGCGCTCTTAAGCGCCGGCAAACAACCCATAGGTAGGACGTCGCTCGGCGACTGTTAGGACCAACGCGTATCCTCTCAGAGGGGATACAACAAAAGCCCTCTATCTGAAGGAATATACAATGATAGCTTTTATTGATATAGAAGGAGCCTTTAATAACGTCGAGGCAGGGGCCATCACCAGTGCGCTGACGGAGCTTGGGGTGGATGCCGCGCTGATAGCACTCATAAACCAAATGCTAGTTGGCAGGATTATAAGTGCAAAATTTGGAGCGGCATCCACGCTAAGATCTGTACCAAGAGGAACCCCTCAGGGAGGGGTTCTATCGCCTCTACTCTGGAATTTAGCAGTGAATGAACTGCTAGGCAAACTAGAACTAGAGGGGTGCAGGGTGATAGCTTATGCCGATGACGTTGCTATTGTTACCTCTGGAAAATATATATCTACTCTCCGAGACATTATGCAAAACTGCCTAAATACTCTTGTCAACTGGACTATCAGCTGTGGGCTCAGCGTTAATCCTAATAAAACTGAGTTAGTAGTTTTCACAAGAAAACACAATGTACCTCAAATTAGCCCTCCAAAACTGGAAAATACAAGTCTTATCTTCTCAGATCAAGCAAAATACCTGGGCCTTATACTGGATAGGAAACTAAACTGGAAGCCCAATCTGCTCGAAAGAGCCAAAAAAGCGAACATTGCCCTATACTCTTGCAAAAAGGCGGTGGGTAGCAAATGGGGTTTACAGCCAAGTGTTACTCACTGGCTTTATACAGCAGTTGTAAGGCCAATATTGCTATATGGTGCTATTGTCTGGTGGCATGCACTCGAAAAACAGACTCACCATAACCTTCTCCGTAAAGTTCAAAGATCAGCTGAACTGTGCATTAGCGGAGCCCTAAGAACCACTCCGACAGACGCATTAGACACAATGCTCCATCTTACACCACTTGATATCCTAGCTAAACAGATGGCCGCTAATACAGCCATCCGCCTAGTAGCCACCTCCCAGTGGAAAGAAGGTACACTAGGACATTCTTGTATCAGAAAATTTCTCCCTCCTTTACCTAGGTCCATTGACTACATCACACAAAAACTACTCTTTGAGAGGAAGTTCGATGTATCCATTCCCTCTCGAGAAGAGTGGGAACAAGAAAACCGTTCACCTCACAATGTCATTGAGATCTTTACGGATGGATCAAAACTTGATGGCAAAGTAGGTGGAGGAGTCTACTCAGAAACATTAAACATCAATATAGCCTTCAGGCTCCCTGACCATTGCAGTGTATTTCAAGCTGAAATCGCTGCTATACATGAAGCGTTAACTTGGCTTCAGAAAAATCATATATCTTCCATGGATATATGCATACTTTCTGACAGTCAAGCCGCTCTGAAAGCCCTAGGAACTGTTGAAATACCATCTGAAACAGTTTTCAACTGCCGCAGATCTCTAAACGAGATGGCAGAGCAGCTTAAAATTATCCTATGCTGGATTCCTGGACATAGGGATTTTCTAGGTAACTGCAGAGCAGATGAACTCGCTCGCACAGGTACTACCAAACAACTATCTTCAGACAAGACAAACCTTGGTATTCCTCTCACCACATGTAAACTCCTTACACATGAGTTATCCTGTATTAACACAAACAAAAGATGGTCAGCAGGTAACACTTGTAATATAGCACGGCAAATTTGGCCCAAACTCAATCTGAAGCGTTCAAAAGAACTCATATCTCTTAGTAGAGATCACATTGGCACCATGATAGGGATCCTGACAGGGCACTGCCTTATTGGCAGGCACGCTCAAAGATTAAACATACCCCACAACGACTTCTGCAGAAGCTGTAGAGATGAGGAGGAGGTGGAATCTACAGAACACCTTCTCTGCACCTGCCCAGCGCTGGCTCAAAAACGTTTTCTTCACCTAAACAACTGGTTTTTCAGAGACCTCGTAGAACTCTCGGAAATATCGATATACCGAATCCTAAGCTTTGTGAACAGCTCAAGCTGGTTTGAATAGAGAAGGGAGATCAACCCCTGTGGTACCACAATGGGCCTTATTGGCCTAAGTGTGTCTCAATTTGAGGCAGCCACTTTAACCTAACCTAACCTACCTAAGTGGCGGCCGCAGCAAGAATGACTTTTCTTGTGCTGGTCGAACATGTAGCCAGCTAGGTTTTCATTCACCGCATGAGTGTGGTGGGTTTGGTGTAGGTTGGTTTCGCTATACAGTAGGGAGCTGTTACTCAACCTAGTATAGTGTTGGTAGCCGATGAGAATCTTCTCGCCTAGCGATCATTTACATGCTGACTGTCAACTTGAGCAATTCATACAGCCATTAGCGCGCTAACGTCGCGTGAGCATATTTATTCGTTTATCGTGTTACTGGGTGCTTATACTAACCCCTCCCTAACAAAAACTATCCTCATTAATACTCTAGCGATGATTCTGTGGACCTATGTATGGTTTCTTTCTTTTAATGTTCTTAAGAATTACGGTTTTTTTCTCTTCTTAAACATACAAAAAAAAAAATTATCGAGTGTATTACATATAAATAAAAAAAAAAATAATTTAATATTTCAAATCTTATATATACCATCTTTGGCTTACGTGTAGGCGTAAACAAGTGAAGCGACTTACGTCCTCACAATTTTCACAAACCAATGTTAAATTACACATGACTTTGACCGAAATCGATAAATTATTAGATTATTCAGTTCAGTTCTTTTACTCATCGAGTCCAGACGAGCTTTACTCCTCCTTCCGTAATAAATTTGCTTTTGCGACAAAATGACAAAGTGTGGCGAATGTGATGCCGAATAAATAAGTAATTCGGTTAATTTTCATATAAAGACTTTTGAATATATTCGTTGTTCTGCAGTATGTGTTCGAATTTTTCATACTAACTGCATTGATTTATCTGCAGATAACACAAAAACTTTAATCAATATACCTAATATGTTATGGCAGTGCAATTCCTGTGCGGTTTTGACGGGTGATCCAAAAAACAAAATTGATTTCCTTTCACGTCAAATACAAGAGATGAGTGATAGATTTACTGAGTACAATCGAAAGATATCCGAAGTCACAAAAATTGCAGAAAGCAGTCAACTAATGCAAAAGGTGTTAAAAAGAAAAGCCAAAAATCGAAAAAACAGCTGCTGGTTCAACTAACACCTTCAGCAGCACTCTCCTGTTACACCAACGCAGTTGGCAACGATAGCGCAGTGACTAATGAAAACCGAACCACAAAGTAGCAATTACTGATTCAACCAACATCTCGAAGTTGTGCACGACTTATAGTTCATTCACCTTTCTAAATTCAAGGTTTCTACTGAGCCAGATGCAGTTCGTAATTTTATTGCGAAAAGCTTAAATGTAGCATCCAAACTTCTTACGTGTGCCAAAATAATAAGACAAGATACTGATATTTCCAAACTGAGGTTTGTCAATTTCAAGTTGGGTTTTCCAGCACCTATTTTAGAGAAGGCTTTAAGCAACACCTCTTGGCCTCTTTCGATTAAAATAAAAAGATTTATTTCGACGCCAAAAAACTTGGCAGACGGTTATGTAACAATACCACCTACATCAGCAACAACACTTTCAGCACCTATAACATTAACAACAGCAGCAACAACTACGCTACATCTAAACCAAGCGGAATAAATTCTTTCATTGCATTGTTAACCGAAACTATAAGTTTTAACGAAATTATATCCGCCCCTGTGCACATCGAGAATGATCACAGATCATTAATTTATCAATCAACATCAGTGAGCTGCGTTCTTTCTTGTTCTTCTTTAAATTCTGCTGCAGTGAGCAGTGCGCCTGTACCACCTCTTCACACCACTGAGCATTCAACTATAACGACATTACCGAATCATCTGACCAGTCACTTCTACAGAGCAAAGATTTTTCTCTCTATTTCCACAATGTTGGGGGCTTCGCACTAAGGCAAACAGCCTTTTTTTCTTCTACTGCAGCTCACGATGACGTCATTGCTTTGGTAGAAACATGGTTGACTTCGCATTATCTATCATTCGAGTTGTTTGATAGCAATTACGAAGTACAGTCAGTCTGGTTAGAGCGTAATCGGCAACATTTTTCGTGGTTTACCGTTACGCGTGAACGAAGTATGCAAAAATTGAGAGGAGAGGTTGCTTCATTACGCAATATATCAAACAGTTTAATTACATTTGTGGTTTCAAGTGGAAGTGTAAAATATTGTTATGAGTTCTGCATTTGAAAAGCGGTTTGAAGCAGTGTTTCTGTGTTTGCACTCAAAAGGACCGAAAATGTCCCATTTATCGGCAGCCAAATATATGAAAAAATCAAAAGCGTTTGTGACAAAGTGGGTTTATCGCTATATGTGTGAAAAAAATGTCGATGACTACCCTGGGCGTGGAACAAAAAAGAAGACCTCAGATAATGATGATAAGAAAGTCCTCCACGTCTTCGAGAAAAATCCTGGACTCTCATTGCATAAAGGTGCGGCAATTTTGCAAGAAAAGGGAGTAAATTTGTCCAAAGATGCTGTCCGAGAACGTTTGCGAGCAAATGACTTTAAATATCGCAGTTCTTTAAAAAAGCCCTTACTTACACCAGTTCATATGCAAAAAAGACTCACTTGGGCGACTGCAAACAAGGATCGTGATTGGAGCAATGTAATATTTACGGATGAATCTTCTTTTTGGGCCGGAGGTTTCATTAGTCGATCGTGGTGTACTGGAGCGAATAGATTAGTTCAGCGAACTGTCAAACAAACACCCAGTTAAAGTTCATGTCTGGGGATGCTTTTCAGAACGGGGTTTTGGACACCTTAACATATTCACTGCCAATTTGAACGCTGAACTAATGACGAAAATATACAAGAAATCACTGTTACCATCAGCTGATTCAATGTTTAAAAGGAGAGGAGTATCCTGGATATTGCAAGAAGACAACGACCCCAAATATCGAAGTCGTTTGTGCAAAGCGTGGAAAGAGCAAAATGGGGTCGAATTGTTGGATTGGCCTTCACAGTCTCCAGATGCAAACCCAATCGAAAATGTCTGGTCAATTATGAAGGAAAAGCTCAAAAGAAAATGTATCTGGACTACTAAACAGCTTATCCGCAATATTAAAAAAATTTGGAGGGAGCTACCACGGGAGTTTGCTCAAAAATTAGTTCAAAGTATGCCTCGTAGATGTGAAGCTATTATTGTTAATGGGGGCGATTATACATTTTACTAAATAAATTGCGCACTAGCCAACTAAACATGCAACAAAATGTTTTTCATTTTAAAAGAATCGAGCTAAGGGTTTAAAAGTTATGCCGATCACGTTCTTACCAGACTGACTGTATACCGCAGAGACCGTGAGCTCTCTTCTCACATTACGAGAGGTGGAGGGGTTTTGTTTGCTGCCTCTTCTACATACGCGAGCAGAGAAATAACACTACCGCAACAGTGCGCTGAACAAATATGTGTTGCAGTTAACTTCTGTGGTGTATCTGATACTTCGACGAAGAACGAGATGGTTTTTATTTTAAGCTATATTCCACCAAATTCAAGCATTGATATATATAGTATTCATTTATCAAATATAGTTTTATTATAACTTCATTAAGTTCGCAACAAATTCCATGCGTACTAGGAGATTCCAACAAAAGAAATATTGAATGGAAATTTAGTATGCGTGACAAAATGCTAATGCCTTTTAATGTTATAAATGACACCGATTAATTACTATGTGATACTCTTTACTCTCTTGAAATGTTTCAAATCAATTTTGTTAAAACCGATATTAAAAGAATATTAGATTTAATTTTTGTTACTAATGATTTCAAATTCAATATTTCTTATTGCGATTTACTGCTCACTAACGAATCTGTCAATCACAAAGCTATTTTAATGACATTTAGTTTTTACACCATTTTAAATACGTCATCGTTAGATTTAATTGAAACTTACAATTTTAAAAAGGCGAATGATAAGGTCTAAATAATTTTTTTAACTCCATTAATTAGAATATTATTTTTAGAAATTGAAATCTTCATAATATGAACGTTATTTTAAAAAAAAATCTTTTCAAGAAGCATTTCATTTATTTGTGACTTTGAATAAATTTAGGCATAACTCAAATTTGCCTTGGTATAATCGCCGTTAGCTTAACTTTAAAACTTGAAAAAGCTCAAAAAAAACAAAGCTCTTAAAAAATTAAAAAAAACAAAATCGGAACACGACAAAAATCTATTTTATCTGTAAAGAAAAGATTTTGATGTTCTCAAAAAATTTTTGTATAAAAATTATTTATTAACTGTGGAAAGCAACATTAAATCAATTCCGTAATCTTTTTGGTCGTTTTATAATATAAAAAGAAATACTTGCGGTTTCTAGATGACTATGGAATTAGAGGGTACTAAAGCTAGCAACCAGCTAGAAATTTGTAACTTGCTTGCAGATTTCTTTGGTTCGGTATTTAAGACGCAGAACCCTAATATTTGCGCTGAACATTTTTCCAGTTTGCAACAAATATAGGTTATATGGTTCTATCCGAATCTGAAGTTTTTTATACCTTAATGGGTCTTGATTCAAATAAGGGAGCAGGATTTGATTTAATTCAGCCTTTGTTTTTCAAGCTATGCCTCATTTCGTTATCGATACCGCTTACACTAATATTTAATAAGTCGCTTTCTCGTGGAACCTTCTTGGAAGACTGGAAATTCGAATGCATTGCCTATTTTTAAATCCGGTCCTAAATTTTGTATAGTTAACTACAGACCTATCGTAAAGCTATCAGTTATTCCAAAAATTTCAGAAGACTTTTTGCTGAAGTGAAAAATTTTATTATACCCCAGCAGGATGGCTTTTTGCTACCAATTTATCACTTTTGCAAATTTTTGTATAAATTCAGTCGAAAAAGGCCAGCAAGTAGATGCACTATACACGGACTTTGTGAAAGCTTTTGACACTTTGCCGCACAAAATACTTTTATTTATACTTGGAAGTCTTGGTTTTCATTCTAGTTTCTTAAAATGGTTAAGTTCATATTTACACAATAGCAACTTACTGTTAAAATTAATGATAGTTATTCAAAAACTATTTTCGTAAAGTCAGCGGTTCCACAAGGAAGCCACCTTACTATTTTTGTTATTCGTCAATGATTTAAACTATAATTTTCAGTCCTGTAAAACTCTATCATATGCAGATGTACCGAATTTTAAAAAGATGTAAATTCTTTTTTATTTTGGTGTGATATAAATGGAATGAGCCTTAACTTTTTAAAATGCAAAATATTTACTTGTTCTGTTATAGTGTACACTATACTTACTGATTATAATAATGGTAATAGTGGTATTCGATTCGATGTTATTAGAGATCTTGGTATATATTTCGATACTAAACTTACATTTGACTACCATATTAAGAGAATGTATTATCTCTGAAGCAAATTCACAATTTGGATTCTTAAAGCGAAATTCCAAAGATTTTAAAGACCCGTTCACATTAAAGGCACTTTTTCTAGGTATAGTGAGATCCAATCTGGAATATATAAGTCTTGTCTGGAATCCTTTTTATGATATTCAGATATACTGTCTTGAGAGAATTCAAAAGAAATTTACAAGATTTGCTCTTCGACGTATGTTTTTTTGGGAAATAATGCCTGACTACGCTTCGCGCTGCCAGTTTGTAAATTTAATGAGTTTGAAGCAAAGAAGACAAGCGCATAGTATTTTGTTTATTAAAGATATTCTTGATAACCAAATAGACTGCGCAGAATTGCTGGCGCTCATTCTTTTTTACGCTCCATCAAGATCGCTCAGGGAAAGAAGCTTATTTTTTATTAATTTTCATCGGACTAATATCGGTATCAACGAACCTTGTGTTTATATTTTTGCAATTTAGCTGGAAATAATATTGACTTTTGCTCTCATGGAGATATTTTTAAACGTAGTATTTTTAGTTTAGGTGACCGTAGCCTAGTGGGTAGAGTGCGTGGCCCCTATGCTAAAGAACCGCGGTAGCCCGGGTTCAATTCCAGCTCAGACAGAAAAGTTTTTTCAATTGAATTAATTTTTCTGTTCGGTCGTCACCTCTCTGCAGACAATGGCAAACCTCAGAGAGTAAAAATTGCCATATAAAGCTTCTGGAGAACATAAGCCGTTCGGAGTCGGCATTAAACACGTAGGTCCAGTTCTCGGTCATTTGTGATCAAACATTTAATAACACGCACAACACAATTGACCAATAGAAGTTAGGTCAAAGTCCTTCCAAGGGCTGAAATGGCCAGTTTATTTATTTATATTTATTATTTTTAGTTTTGTTAGTTTAATTTAAGTTTATCTATTTTAGATTAAGTTATATCTGTAAGGGCTAAGCCCAGTAAATGAAATAAATAATATTAAATACACTTGAGGTGATTTTTGCGATTTTTTGACCTCTCTCCCCCTAGTTAGATATCGTGAGATTTTGCTCGACCCCTTCCCCCCTCTAATCTCATGTGAGATTGTTCAAAATGCGTGTTTTCATTGTCTATGTGTTTTCAATCTATGCTTCATTGTGATGGATTTATTAAAAAAAAAAAACTCGTAGTTTATTTCATTATTTTTATTTAGGACTAGTTGAGACTACAATTTAAGACTACTGAGATCGTAGTTTAAAATCACAATGAAAAAATCAAACAATGAAATACTTATTAAGTAAAATTAAGTCATTTAAAATGAGAACTTCAAAAATTGGTGAGGGAATATTCCTTCTAATTCAGTCCATGGGGACTCATGTGTGGTCTCGAGAGTGACTAGTGGAACCAGCATGTTCATGTGATTTTTAGTAAAATTATCTGCTCCTTCAACTTCGCTCTGATTTAGCCACTCTAAGCCGTTATCGCTTGTACACAGAAGCTCATTAGCTCGTCATGTGATAATCCGTGAAGGTCACACTTTGCGCGATGGTGCATGGTGGACTGCGCGCCGATGCTCTGCAGCTGTTGTGATGGATGAAAAGTTAATACCGCATGTATTTTTAGAGGTTATTTCAAACCATTTCAGCTCACGGATGGCTATGGCTTGTTTCAATTATCTAAATTTGCTGAAATGCTTGTGTTTCCGTTATTTTATGCTAGCAGTATGCGTGTTTTTTATACACAGTAGCGTGCATACTAAAATATGCATGCTTTATTGGTACTAAGGCAAGAATCTTGCATGCATAATAGTCTTGCTTAAAAAATATGAACTCCCATTGTGCATTTAAACTTTAAGGAGTGCGTTTGTACATTATTTATTAACAAAATATCAATTAATATAACAGAATATTACAACTTTAAAAACAAAAATAAATACGATGATAATGAAAACAGCATTTTTTTTCTTACAATATTTATGACAATGTATGCATACAGTATGCATGTGCGACCGTAGCCTAGTTGGTAGAGTGCGTGGCCTCTAAGCTAAAGAACCGCGGTAGTCCGGGTTCAATTCCAGCTCAGACAGAAAGTTTTTTCAATTCAAACCTCAGAGAGTAAAAATTTCCATGTAAAGCTTCTTGAGAACATAAGCCGTTCGGAGTCGGCATAAAACACGTAAGTCCAGTTCTCGGTCATTTGTGATCAAACATTTTATAACACGCACAACACAATTGATCAATAGAAGCTAGGTTAAAGTCTCCTTCCAAGGGCTGAAATGGCCAGTTTATTTTATTTGTTTTTATGCATACAGTATTAATGGTTATGTATGCGTGCAGTATTAATGACAATGAATGCATAGAGTACTACAATTCCCCATGCATACAGCATTAGTAATTGTGCGGGTACACAGTACAAATGCTCTTGCATGACATCGCCATGTAAAATGGAAATGAGCTTGCATTTATGCTGGCATGCATACAAAAATGAAACGTATGCCTACATTATCAATACTGTATGCATGAATATACTTACTGGGATGTGCTTCATGTGTGCCGACCACCGAACTATACATTTACGGACGTAAACACCCCAAGTAGAGACTTGTCCATGCGTCCATGCACTCGCATAACCGCGAAAAAGATTATGATGTAAAATTTAGTCATATTTTAGCAGAGAAACACTTTTTACTCAATTTAACCAGTTATCTCATAATTCTACACTGTTTCTTGCTGATAAAAAAATTACGTCATTTTTGCGAGAACCCTCTCCACCACGTGAGTTAGTGAAATTCTGCTCAGCCCACCACACCCCCACCCACTAAAAACCTCACGTAATTAATGTACGCCCCCCAATGTTTCAACAAAAGTTCTTAGAAATTCCGAGGAAGAGACATCTTGTTATTATATCGCGACTTTTCAATTCCATTACAATTTTTTTTAAAAATTTTTAAAGTTGTAAGGTACGGAGTCCGCCATATAACTTTTTTTTTCAACTAGTGCTTATTTCATGGTAACACTTAGCTCATGTCTGATTTGACAGATAATTAGTTTTATCCTTCCGCTGAACGAATATGGTTGTGTATACGCTTGAACAACGCTGAGAAGTGGGCCTGCGATCGACTTACAGAAGATGCCGATTTTGCCAAAAAAATCATCTTTTCAGATGAAGCTCATTTTGATCTTGGCGGGTATGTAAACAAGCAAAATTGTCGCATTTGGGGCACAGAAAACCCGCACGCATACATTGAAAAGCCGCTGCACCCAAAACGAGTCACTGTTTGGTGCGGATTTGGGTCCAGAGGCATAATTGGGCCATTTTTGTTCGAAAATGAGCAAGGAGTGGCCGTTACAGTCAATGGCGATCGTTATTGGGCCATGTTGAACGAATTTTTGTTCACAAAAATTGAAGAGGAGGATATTGGCAACATTTGGTTTCAATAGGACGGCACTACGTGCCACACAGCCGAAGCTACACTCGATGTTTTGCGCCCTGTTTTTGAAGATCGCATTTTCAGCCGCAGAGCTGATGTCGTTTGGCCACTTCAGAGCTGCGATTTGACACCGTTGGACTATTATTTGTGGGGTGCCCTCAAAGATAAGTGTTACGCCGACAAGCCAGAGACAATTGACGCTTTAAAGGACAATATTCGTGAAGCCATTGGTGAAATACAGCTGCACACAATCGATAATGTGCTTAAAAGTTGGACCGATCGTGTAGGCTACTGCATGGCCAGTCGAGGCAGCCATTTGAATGAAATTATTTTTCATTATTAACCGGAAGGATTGTTCTTTCAAATAAAAAAATAAATTTGAGAAAATATTTAGTAGTTTTTTTTTATAGTTTTAAAAAAAAAATTTGGCGGACCCGTAGAAGTTCTGGTATTCCAACTTTTAACAATTTTTTACATATGCTTAAATTGTGACAATTTAAAAAAAATGCACTTTTGTTCAATAAAGTTAAACCCAAAATTTTATTGTAGCAAAAGATTTAAAAAAAAAATATAAAAAGTTTGTTTATCGCAATGGAGAAATAATTTTTTCATAAATCTTGCACAAATGCTAGTGATTCTTTATTTTTTTAAAAATAGTGATCAACAAAAATCCTCAATTTATTTTACAGAAATCGTTAAACTATTAAATGCCTTTTCAAAAAGTCTAAGGTAAATAAAATAAGTACAAAATTGGAAAAATGGCAGAAGTTTTAAGGTGTTTTTTTAATTGACAATCATTGATTTTTTTTTATATGCGTTCGAATCATACAAATTGCTGCCATTTAACCAAATGATAACGGATTTTAGTCATCCACAGCTTGTTAGAAAGCAAATACTAAAAGCCACATTTTACGAATTCAATTTTTATAGAAAATAAAAAAGGCGAATATAATGACTGCGAATAATAAGTTTTATACTTATTCGATTTCTGAGTTTAAGAAACACTTCCAATAAATCGGCGACAAGATTGCTGTGGGATAATTGTGAGTGCTTAACGTTGGTAAAACAATTTTTTTTTGTGCTTTTTTAATTGTGCAATTTTAATAATGAAAAGTCTTTTTTTTTTAAATGCATAGCATTTATTCTAAGAAAAAAATCTTGAACGTTGTCTTTGATATTGTTATTTTCTTTGATAAGTAAAATATTCAGTCCTTTTTGAAGATCTAAAATTGGAAAGTGTGTTCGGATGAATTACTAAAACAATGGGTTTACCATTTGTTAGACTTTTCAGGGTTTTTCTGTCATTCATGATGTGCGTTAAAATAAATACCTTTTGTATTTACATGTGGTAAATATACACTGAAAACATATCGGCGCGCGATTTCAGATGAAGTTCAAAACGCTTATGAAAGTTATTTTGCTCTTGATATGCAAAAAAATGTTTCTTGGGCACCCAATTGGGCATAATCCTGCTGCCTCCACTTCAAATCAAGCTTGGCGTAATGAAAAACTTAATAAAGTCTTTACCATTAGCTTCGCTTGGTTTTCAATACTTACGCGTGGTTTTTCCTCACATCAGTTATGCTAAAATAAAAGAAGGTAAGTAAACACACTCACATTTAACAAGATGATCAGCACATAGATTAAATTCGTTTTTTTATGTTGACTTAAACAGAAATACAACAACAAATGTGAAATTATGAAATTGAGGAAAAACTGAGAAATTGACACTTCAAATCTCATCGCCCCGATGGTGCAGTGCGTTAGCGCGCGCTTGCACGGGTATCACAAAGATTTCTGATGACGCCCTTAGCCAGGCAGAAATTGTGCAATAAAATCAGCTAGTGATTTTTTCCTTTTCATATTGAAAAAACTTTGTTGTTGTTGTTGTTTCTTTGGAAAGATTCGTTAGAACAATTAATTGTTCTAACTTTGACCTTAAGCTCAATAAACGATTTTAAACATCAAACAACTAGAATTTGTATTTAAAATCAAGTATGATTTAAACTATCAAACATTTAGAATTTGTATTTAAATCATATAAACATGCAATAACAATAGAGTTCAGCTACTACAGCTTTTTCGCACTTTCTCCGCATTAGATCATCTTAAGAACCAGCCCAAATATCATTAAAACATCTCAATAAGGCCATTCACAGTTCGAATACGCTGGTCTGCCATTTGTTGGATCTGCTATTTGTTCGCCAATTTACGAAAACGTATTTTGCTTCGTTGTTGTTTTGCATACAAATGCAAATACGCAGGCACGCGTAAATAAAAGCAGCCCTTGGACGTGCTCTTTGTACCTCGTATTTTTATGCTCTGTCTACAGCCGCATAATCACATACATCACAAGGTTGAACAATCTTTTTATACGACAGTCACATGGCGAGGTGCTCACAGTTTGAACAATAACAAATGCTATAAATATGATTTGTTAAAAGTACGCTCAAACCGTGAATAGCCTTAATGATACTGATAAGAGTGGTCCAAAACAATCCAAAGTGAGAAAAATTTACCCACCATAATATGGGTTGGGCTCAAAGACAACACAAGACATAACAACTAACCATGCGTTTACATAGATCTAATCATACATTAGTTTTCAATCTACTTTTGAGTTGACCTTTCGATAAGTTAACATCAAAAAAGCTACAGTTGTTAACAAAGGTACTCATGCGATGTAAAGGAGCAGTAGCCATATAATTTGTTCTACTAAAAGGTAAGTAAATTAAATTGTTAGCATTTCTACTGCTTCTACGGTTAGTGTTAAAATTTATAAGAGTTAGGAGTTCTGGTGAATCGAATACACCAGTTATGAGTTGGTGTAAATAGACGATATCTGCAGACTTCCTTCTCTCGTTCAAAGATTGCATTTTTAATAGTTTTAAACGATCCTCATAAGGAGGAAGGTTTAAAGTGTCAGTTGCACTTAAGCCCCTTAGAGCAAACCGAACAAAACGTTTTTGGATTCTCTCTATACGTTCAACATGTACATTGTAACTTGGGGACCAAACTTGACTTGCATACTCTAAGTGAGGTCGCACAATTGCATAATACAGTGTTGTAGTTATGATCATACTATTAAATTCTTTTGCCCAGCGTTTCATAAACCCGAGCATAGAAGATGCTTTTTTACAAATATAATCAATATGAACGTTAAACGATAGCTTAGAATCCATGCATACACCCAGATCTTTGACAGCATCTACACGACTTAATGCAGTATCTTTTATCTTGTACTCAAAAATTAAATTATTCCTTTTTCGCGAGAAGGTCATAGTTTGGCATTTATCTGGATTTAGAAACATATTGTTTTTAGAACACCAAATTTCAAAGGATTTCAAATCAGACTGGAGCAGATCTGAATTGTCTTTAGCATCTATTGTTCTGTATATTTTCATGTCATCTGCATAGATAAGTAGATGAGAGTGTTTGATGATGTGGGTTACATCATTAATGGCTAAAATAAACAGAAGTGGACCAAGGTGGCTACCTTGAGGAACACCTGATTCAGCAATAAATTCAGCTGACAATACGCCTCGAAATCGTATTTGATAAGATCGCTCTGTCAGATACGATTGAATCCAGCTTACAAAAAATTGTGGAAAACCCATTAACTTAAGTTTAAATAGAATTAAGTTGTGGGGCAGTTTATCAAATGCTTTACTAAAATCAGTGTAAATACAGTCGACCTGGTTACCTGAATAAAATGAATTTAAGCAAAACGTTGTAAAATCGAGGAGATTAGACACAGTGGATCTGCCAGTAACAAATCCATGCTGACGAGTTGTCATGACCTTCCCACAGTGAATTTTCACACGATCATACACGAGGCGCTCAAAAAGTTTTGGAATCGACGAGAGTTTCGCGATAGGCCTGTAGTTGTTTATATCGTTCTTACAACCTTTTTTATAGATAGGACCTATAAAAGATTTTTTCCAAAAAAGTGGAAAAATACTTTCGCTAATTGATTTATTGAATAACATGGACAGTGGTTGACTTAGAACGGAACCACATCGTGTTAACACTGCGGCAGGAATTCCGTCAGGTCCAGCATTAAAATCCTCATCGATCAATCCAATATACTTTAAAATATCCTCTGAAGTAAAGGATATAGAATCCAACGAAACCCTGGGTGTAGAGTTCATATATTCAAAGTACTCTTCATCAGGATTAAAAGAGTCTGAACAAAATGACTCTTTAAAGAGATTGGCAAATAGACCACAAATTACGACAGGATCGTCAGTAAATCCGTCAGAGGTTTTAAATGATGAAGGGAATCCATCAGATTTTTTTTTGGTGTTTATGAAACCCCAGAATTTCTTCGGATCAGACAATATTCTCAGCTTAGTACTGTCTAAATAATTTTGATATAAGGTAGCTGAGCAATTTTCAAAGTCCAGAAACAAACGCTTGTAGATTTCTAGGTCATTCAAGTCCAAGCTACAGACATATTTTTTCCATGCCCTATTCCTGCTGTTGCGAAGAATCTTTAACTCCTTTGTGTACCAGGGGTAAGAACAATTTTTCGTAAATTTGAGGCTATATGGCACGGACAGAGAAAACATAGCAAAGATTTCCATATAAAAAAAATTAATTGAATCATCAAGAGTGTTATTATTAACATATTCTAAAATAACATGAAGCTTACTTTGAAGTAAATGATTCAACTTCAAAAAGTCAGCTTTTTTAAAATTGAATTCATAAACTTTATCTATTGAGTTAGACTTAACTATATTTTCCCTGTCTGATTTGTACCATATTCTCAATGGTGGATGGTATTCATCAACAGCAGTCAAAACATGAGGGGCCCTCTCAACAATCACATTGTTACTATCTGTAGTTAAGACCAGGTCAAGAAGTCTTTCACGACTATTATAAATACAACTCACTTGTTGTAAGTCAGAACATATATTATCAACAAATATATGCTCTTGGCGAGTCTTCGAATTAGATGCACAAAAATATGTATCATCGTCAGAAGATTCCCATTTCAAGTCAGGCATATTAAAATCACCTAACAATAAAATGTCGTCATTAACGTCAATTATGCTTATGACATATTCTATGCAATCCGCAAGGCTTGCATAAACTTCTACACTGCTCTTAGGAGGAACGTATGCATTAATAAGATATACATTAGAATTGCAATGTACAACCTTGACGCATATAAGTTCGATGTTAGCAGAGCAGGGAATAACAATAATGGAACTAACTAAGGAGTTCCTTACAGCTAATAAGACACCTCCACCGACAGCAGAAGTATTGTCAGCATGTCTATCTCTTCTATAAACTTCAAAACTGTTATCAAACAATTCTAAGTCAGTAATGCTTCCGTTTAACCAAGTTTCAGTCAGTGCGATAATATCCTCAGAGAAATTCTGAGACATTAAAAATATGTCTCGCGTCTTAGAGCGTAGTCCCCTTACATTTTGATAGTAAAGGGATAACCTATTCAGTTTTTTTGGGATTGACGAGCGGCTTGAGTCGTCCCTCTAGGCTTATTCTTAGGCTGAAACTCTGTAACGAGTATATTATCAGTCCACAAATTAGAGTTTAGAACAGTTGCAAACTCTTCAGCAGGAACTGTGAGAATAAAGGAAGCATGGGAAGGTTTATTACCTATTTTTTTGCATGAGCAAAATGCATTTTGACTCAACAATTTATTATGTTTGATAAAAGTCAATACATTTTCAACAGTTGTGTCGGGCTGAAGACGTGAAATAAATAAATTTTTTTTCCTCGACACTGCCCTTAAGCTTGATAGATTTCTAGGCTCAATAGGAGTCAAAACTGAACTATTAGTCAAAGAAGGACGGTTAGAAGGTGACGAGGAAGTAACTGGAGTGTTCCTGTTCAAAAGCGGTGCTGAGGGCTGCTTGGCCTGAGAAGTAGATCCAGATGATTTTCGCTTCTTATTGGTTTTTTTATTTTTTCTCTTTCTATTTGAGATAATATGGTCTTCTGATGAAAGGATTGTTTGTGTCCCGGAAGAAACAGTCTGTGACAAAGCAAGCGGGATATTTTCCGAAATGGAATTTTCATCATAGACGCTAGTACTGGGTGCGGCCCTAACTTCACTAAAAAATGTTACAATTTCTCGAAAATTGTTGTTTAACGAGTTAAGACTTTCCCCAAAAAGCTTAATTTTTGAATAAAGTTCATCTGGGGAAAGTGCCCTACACGAAGCACAGTACCAGCGAAGACCTGATCGCAGAGATTTTAAGTCGTCAAGGCATGACTTGGAAATACCGGCACAAGATGCATGAAACATTTGCTCACATGGACCAGAACAGCTGAACATGGGGTTCAGAATGTTTTGGCTTTTGCAAAGTTCGTCTAAAGAACAAGCAACGATATTTTCTGCAGAAAAATAATCCATGTTTAATTTTTAAAAAATGAGCAGATGCAAAATGTGCTTTTAGGGTTATTATATTCAGGTAGTTTGTGCACAGTTTAGTAGAAACTAAAAAACAAAAACAACACTCACTGAGCTGAAGATAAACAAATCACTGCACAAAGAAGAAACTAAAACACAGTAAGCATGCAAAAACAACAACACTGCATTAACTAAACAAGTTAAACAAAGTTAATATGCAAGAATTAAACTTACACAACTTAAATGCACAATTATTATTTAATAAAATAGTTGTATATTAATGATATTAGTAAGTATAATATAATATTTAATTAAAAAAAGCTGATGAAGTCAACATAATAAATATAGAGGTCATTTAGAAAAAAACTTTAATTCGTTTTTTTATTTATGTAGGAGTACTCGTTGGCCCTGATACTCGCATGCTTATGAAGAGTGTAGACTTTTGTTATTCGTTGTCTGATGCACAATTGGTTGCTTGGGTTTTGGTGAAGGCAACGTTCAAAGGATTCTTGGGAAAACACCGCGTTAAGAATTACCGAAGTATAGTCGCCGATTTAATGGAAACGTTTAACCAGCTAAATGTTTGAATATCGCTGAAAATATACTTTCTGCACCATCATATGGCTGTCTTCGAGAAGCAAATTCCAACCGAGTATGATGAACAAATAAAATTATAACAAGGCGAGCGCTTCATCAAATGACAAAAACAATGGAAAGAGTGGTACAAGAACAAAAATTTGCAATCTTTTATTGCTGATTCGTGTTGGTTTTTGAAACCGAATGAGGCATTGTGAAGATCACCAACATAAGCACAATTCACAATACACACACGAGCATACATTCAATCAAAATTTGAACATTTATCGCAAAAAATGAATAAAACTTTTATTATTCGCAGTCATTATATATCGCCTTTATTATTATCTATAAAATCTAAATTCGTAAAATGTGGCATTTAGTTCGTGCATTCTAACAACCCGTAGATGACCAAAATACGTTATCATTTGGTTTAATGGCAGCAGTTTGTATGAAGTGAACGCATATAAGAAAAATCGGTGATTATCAATTTAAAAAACACCTTATAACTTATGCAACTTTTTCAATTTGTAACTGATTTCATTTAGCTTTAAGAAACACAATAAAACATCAAAAAAATTATTTATATTATATACCAAATGAAAGATAATTTTGTAAGCTTTAATTTTTTACTTTCCATAAGTCATAATAATAACGGTAGTTTTTAAGAAAATAACAGTTTAATATAAGCAAAAATTTATATTAAATTTTATTTAATTTAAATTCAAAAATATAAAGTATGATTTTGATTGAAATCATGTATTATTAACAAACTAGCAAGTTTTAATAAATTGCTTAAAGTATATAATTTTATTAAAGTATAAAAAATAATAAAAAAAGTTAAGTCAAAATCGATAATATCAGACAGCATAGCAGCGTTGCGTTTTCAAGACAAACAAGGTCAAGTTAGCAACAATTTTTGTATCTGGACATCGGCGGAGTCGTGTGACAAACAAGGTCTCATACCCAATAAAAGACCACTCCAATAAGTATATATATAATATATATCGTTGTCTTCTTGAAGCCGGTGAGATCCTGGCTTGACAGGGTGGTTACTCGACAAACTAGGTCAACTTTACCAAACCAATTTTCATAAAACAAAAAAAAACCAGTTGCGAACGCAGGCACCAAGACAAACTAGGTCTTATCGGCCACTCATATTAATATATTACAAATCGATCTAAAGTTATGTTTCAAGAGGTAAAAAGACACCAAGACACCACGGTACCGACGACAAATGTAGTCACAATCATCATGAAGATATGAGGCAATTGAAGATCCCAGGTTTAGGTCCATTCAGATTATTTAGATGTTTATACACCAAAATTTCCATTTTACGCTTAGGTCCATTTATCCATTTTGATTGTTATATTAAAGTGTTTACAAATCACCAGATGCATCAGATATATGTTTGAAAGAACCTTACATAATCATCGACGGTACTGCAGGTAATCTATAATTTTATGTTTGATTGAGTCCATGGATTCACCTAAGGATATAACATCAGATACAAAATTAAAATCACCGCAAGCGCTTCTAAGAGGTTCATTTTGCAAATAATAAGTTCTACAAAAGTTCATGTGGAGTAACTCAAAAGGTCTTCTTGGACGAAGAGGAATATTAAAATATATTTTACTCAATAAATATGGACTGTTTACATAACCATATAAAAGTTTTATAATCTAACAAGCATTTATCATAATTCTCCGATTCTTTAAAGAAGCAAGATTTAAGAGTTGTAACCGATACTCATAAGGTGGTAAGTGAAAATTAGTATTACAATAAAGATAGCTTAAGCAAAACAAAATAAATTGTTTCTGCACTGATTCAATGTCGTCTATGTAACAACCGTATCGTGGGCACCAAACAACTGAAGCGTATTCTAAGACAGGCCGCACTTGGGAAGTGAATAAGGTTTTAGTTATGAATGGATCATTAAACTCTTTTGCCCAACGTTTAATAAATCCTAAAGTACTATTTGCTCTATTTATTATTTTATTTACATGAATATTAAAGCGTAGTTTAGGATCCATTGTAATTCCAAGATCATTGAAAATATCTAAGGACTCCAAAGGATAACCACAAATTTTGAAAGTACATTTAATTGGTGGTTTGCGCGAGAAAGACATTTGCTTGCATTTCTTCATGTTGAGGTTCATACGGTTCGTTTTGCACCAGTTATAAAGATGATCAATGTCGACTTCCAAAACTACAGCGTCATTATCATTTTTAAAAGAAAGGAAGAGTTTGACGTCATCAGCGAACATTAAGATGCTGGAATGCATTATGACAGATGGCAAATCGTTTATAAAAAATAGAAAAAGAAGAGGCCCAAGATGACTTAATTGAGGTACTCCTGAAGTAACAGGAAACTCGTGTGATTTCTTGAGTTTAAAAAGAACAGATTGTGTTCTATTGCTTAAGTAAGATTTAATCCACTTTACCAACGGTGTAGGAAATCCAACAAGATGTAATTTTAAGATCAATAGTTTGTGATTTACAACGTCAAAAGCTTTGCTAAAATCCGTCTGCATGCCTTTCCCAAAATTTTCTATAGTTTTTGATGTAAATTCAATAAGGTTAGTAACACTGGAGTTTCCAGAAAGAAATCCATGTTGGAAAGGAGACATTAACAATTTAACGCTATGCGAAAGTCGTGATGTAAGAATTGCCTCTAAAAGTTTAGGCAAAGCGCTTAATTTTGCGATGCCACGGTAGTTATCAATTAAAGACCTATTTCCGGATTTATGCAGCGGAATAATAAATGAATGCTTCCAGGCTGCAGGAAAATAGCAGGATTTTAATGATGAAGTAAATAGTAAAGAGATTGGAGTTACTAATTCTTCACAGCAGTATTTTAATATACATGAAGATATGTTATCAGGACCACTTTTATATGATGATTTAGTATTTTTTAAAAATGATAAGACTGTGTTTGTGTCAATTATTGGGAAATAAATATCCCCAGATTGAATATTGAAAGGATAACTTAAATAATCATAGGACGATGATGAATAAGTCGTCTTGAAAAAGTCAGCAAAAAGATTGCAAATACTATTATCATTATCAGACTCAACAGAATTATACTTCATAAAAGAAGGATAGGAATCAATCTTACGTTTTGTTTTAACAAAGTTCGAGAAGGATTTAGCATCAGATTTTGATGTTTAATTTTACTTTTGTTAAGTAGATATTATAGGATTTCTTGCATAACTGTTGGTAACTGTATTTAATCGAGGTATAGCATCCAAAATCGCGTATGTTATGTGTTTTTTGATATTTTTTATAGTATTTAGATTTCAAGTTTCTCATTTTTCTTAATTCATTTGTGTACCATACCGGACCCGATGTCAAAGAGGCTTTCCTTTGCGGAACAGCCTTTGAGCGTTCTATTAAACGCATATACCGCATCATCAAGACTCTGAGAAGATAAACTTTTTGTATTAATATTTAGAATAGAATTCCGGTTTATATTAGACAAGTTATTCTTCAAAATCACGTAGTTTGTTTTTTAAAAGTTAAACTCAATAGGTGGTTGAGAATCATAGCACAGATGGTTTTGGAAAATTTAAAATAATTTCTAATGTTGGATGATGAGAATCTTCGATTGTAACCAGAGGATCTGATTTAGACACAGAAGCGATATTGCTGTCATCAAAAAACACCAGATGATCTGGTTAAAACGATTATTTTTGTTAAAGATGCAGTTAAGTTGGAACAGGCCTTGGATTGAGAGCTCGTTTAAAAAATAATTATCGGATGTACTTTCAGACGAAGGTAAAAATATTCCAGGAATTTCAAAACAGCAGTTCCAAGAAACGTTTGGCAGGTTAAAATCTCCAGTTATTAAAATATGCTTATTAGATTGCAGTTTTGAGCAAACTTTACTAATAGAAGCCAAATGTTTGCTATAAACTTCTAAGGTAGAAAGGGGAGGAATATATGAGCATTAGACTGGCCCTTCGTTGTATGGGCGATTTTAAACTTGCTCCGAATCCCGCTCCCCGGGTTCATTTTTTGAGATCAATGGAAAAACTAATCCAGAAAAAATTTCAGCTCATTTGAAGAATTTTTGAGCTATCCCTGGCCCTTCAAAGTTTTGAATTTTTGGTATTTTTGCCAAAATTTTCCGTTGTAAACACCCTAGTGTATAAATTATAAACCCAAATACAAAATTGTTTTTTTCCTACAAAGATGTATCTATTACCTTTCCAAAATGCCCAAATTCTCTAAATTCTGATTAAAAACAACGACAATATAGGGGTTTATATACAGATTTATAGTAAGTAATGAATAAATTTAAAGCAACACGTTACAATAAAAATTAGTTCGTCATTCGTTTTGCAACAGTGTACTTTTCAAATGACTTGAGTATTGTTGACGATACTTATCAACTGTTAATAACAAGAACTGCTTCTGCTCTTCATCGCGAGTGAGGACCTGGTTGAATTCTTCCATTAGTTTTACCTTGCGTTCAGAGACGTCATTGACTACCTGCATTTTTTGAACAACTTGCAAGCCTTCAATGTACGAATTATGTTGTGGCCAAGTAGAAGGTTCATAAGCCATGAATTCAGTAGAGATATTGAATCTTTTAAAAAATTCCGCGGTTCTCTTTGTAACGAAAAACGCTAAAGTTTTGTTTTTAAATGAAGGTACATCTTTCGGTTGTATAATATTTCGATTTTGAAATATGTTGTCATGTTCAGATGGATCACCTCGGAGAGACTGTACCATTTTTGTTTTTACATCAACATTTATGCTGTTGTCAAAAAATGCTAAGCCAACTGCTTCATCAGAAAGATACCACAAATGGCCACACATTTTTTTTAATGCTGCATTCGAAATATCCTTGTCCACTGTACCATAATTGTGCAAATCAATTAAAAAAGCCAAATCAACATTGGGAGCTGCGGCGGCAAACGGTGCGTAAAACCAGGCTTTAACATATAATGTTACGACAAATAAACATATATCGCATATTCCTTTGAGCTCGCGCGCTTTTAGTTCAAATTGTCCGCGAAACAAATAAATTTTCAAGCAATATATTACTTTCGCCATCCACCTGGCGTGGTGAAATGCTCCAGGCGAGCGGAATGAGACTCCAGATGGCGGTGTTTTTCCCAAGAAAATCAGAACAAGCTTAAGAAACTCAGCATAGTCGGCTCTGCTGTGTTTTTCGTTCAATTGGTCAATGCAAAAGCTCCCGATTTCGTCTGATATGTTCGACAAGTCGACATTATCATCATCCAAAGCCGTTTTATATTCAGCAACATCTAGTTCTTCTGCAATAAAAGTAAAAGCATTGAAAAGTAATTAGTTTCAAGTTACATTGAAATACATGCTTCGTATATGTTATACAACAAGAACATACCCCATTTAGCTTGAAATCTCTTGAATAAAAGCACATCCGGCGCAGATGTTGCCCCCATTTTTATATCAAAGACCGCTTTAATAACAATTTCATAAATATGATGACGGCAGGCCAAAATCATCAAGCTTCGCCCGAGCCCCTGCTGAAGTAGCGTGCACGCGCCATTTAACCGTCCTGTATTCGATGCTGTTGTGTCGCAACAAATCGCTTGAATATTTTCTTGCAAACCCCATTCAGTAATAACATTAATTACCGCGGCCGATATCTGATGGCCAGTTCCATTTCGTATAGATGGGATGCCAAGCAGTTGATCGCCATTCTTATTGGAGACGATAACGGGAAGACGGTCAATCTTTGATTTTCCATGTATACTGGGTAACAATTTGCCATCAAAATGAACAGTGCATGGCATATCCGGATTGAATTTGTAATTATCTTTTATTTTGGTAGCAATTGATTCGCGTTGTAATTGTCGTACTCGCTGTAGAGTGGTCCGATTGATAATCAATTTTTGAACGTCGTGGCCTAGCGACTCAGCAACTGCGACCAGTAGATGAACAGCACATCTATCTGAGACCTTGCATTTATCGAGAGCTGACACAATTCTTTCATTGATAAAATTAAATATGCCTCTTTTAGAAGATGGCACTGTATTCACAGCAATGTCCACATCCATTTCGGAATCGGTTTCAACAAGTTCGTTCATTTCAATAGTAGTATCATTTGAATCGATATCATCAAGATTACTTGTATCTGAAATAGATGCCAACTGTTCCTCCTCCCTTCTTCTCCGCTCTGCTTCAGCTTGTATGCGATCCAATCTTGCCTTCTCCTTTCGCATGGCGACTGTACCAATACATAATATGACGCCATGCCGACCCTTTCTTTGATTTATTAAAAATTGCTTGTCGGCTTTGTTAGTCATAACGTCCATGGCATTTGCTGCTGCGATATCGAACAATTCTTCCAACTTCTTTAGAAATGCCTTTTCACTCTTCTTGTGTGCTGCACTTTCGCGGCTTCTATGTTTAAATAATTTATGCCACTTACCATGCAACAATAACAATTTTTCAATGCACTTATCTTTGCGTTGTGTTGGAATGTAAGCTTTATCCCAAAAACCGCACGCCTCATTTACAACTATAGCTGCACTAGCACGCAACGAAAGTCTTTGGTCGTTATAGATACTGAATAAAAGCGATAAAACTTGCCCTTTGGATGGTAACTTATCGCCTAATATTTGTGTACAAGGTTCACCGATTAAATAAACACGAGTTTTAGAACGAGTTGAAAACATTTTCAATAAAACTGTGCTGTTCAAACTGCTATTGTGAATGAACATTACAGTGGTGCAAATAAATGAAAATGATTTCTGAAGCCACGAATGGCCTTATTTTTTCCTTTGGATATGAAAATACCTCTTGTGAAATCTGGTGCCGATTGAATAAAGAAAAGTCGGCGCGGAAATCGATTGAAAATTGGATTTGAAAATACATGTCAAAAAAATGACCTTTTTAAGAAATATTTGGGTCATTTTTAATCCGAATTTAGAGATTTTGGGCATTTTGGAAAGGTAATAAAAGCGTCTTTGTAGGAAAAAAACAATTTTGTATTTGGGTTTATAATTTATACACTAGGGTGTTTACAACGGAAAATTTTGGCAAAAATACCAAAAATTCAAAACTTTGAAGGGCCAGGGATAGCTCAAAAATTCATCAAATGAGCTGAAATTTTTTCTGGATTAGTTCTTCCATTAACCTCAAAAAATGAGCCCCGGGGAGCGGGATTCGGAGCAACTTCAAAAATAAGGGCCAGTCTAATGAGCATGTAATAAAAAGGCTCAAAGAACCAAACTGAACATGAACACAACAGAACTCAATGTCCAAGGATTCTGGAATTAATAACTCTTCAGAGAAATGAGTCGCTTTGACTGCAATCAACACACCCCCGCCTTTAGAGCAAATACCAGGAATGGAGTTTCTATCTTTGCGGTATATGTTAAATTTGTTGCACAGAATTTCAGTATTTAGAGTGTTAGGTTTCAGCCAAGTCTCACTAAAAGCAATTATATTAAAGTGAAGGTTGTGACTCAAAATTAATATATTATTTAGTTTTGTGTTAATGCCACGATCGTTTTGGTAAAGGATAAGGAACTGAAAGCAACAATCTAGTTTTTTGATTCTTGTTAAGAACTGGAAAAGTAGCCAAGGAAGTTGTAGGCCGAGGTCTAGAAATAAATCTATGCACCATCGTATTGTCAGGCCAAAACTTTTGATCCAATACCTTGTGAAAAAGATCACCAGGCAAAGATATTTTAAAAGAGAACGTAATACGCTCGTATGAAAAATTGAATTTGTAAACAGAGATATTTTTATTTACAACATTCAGCTTAGAGTTTATATAGAATAACACAGCTCCAAAACGGGAAACAAATATAGATTTTGCAGGCTCAATAACCACAAGTTCTTTATGAACAGGGGCTTTGATATTGCTGTTCGATATTTGTTTCGGTATCTCTCCTGTAGAAACCGAAATAATTTGAGAAGGTGCAGGGACCACATTTGAGGCAATACAAGTTTCAGCGTAAGTTTTTTGTGCCAGGTACGCGAGGAGAATCAGCATTTTCCTCTATGATTGGTATTGCTTCAACAAAAAGAGAAATCTGATCAGCTGACGCAGCGACCTTAGTTGGTGCGATATTATCAGTCATTTGATCAGTAGTGACAGCTCCAATTGATTGATCTTCAAGTCTTGGTATGTTCACAATATTGAAAACAGTTACAGTAGAAGGTAGAACAGTATTATTATTGGGCGATGGCATGGCTATATCAGTAGTTTTAGCTGAACTACGAAGATTTTTGTTTGAACGTTTACGTTTTGGAGAATTGTAAGCTTCATCCATAATTTTAAACTTTTTAAACAAATCTTCGTATTCACTCAGTCTATCTTGTGCTACCTTTAGATCCTTAGCCACCTCCAAAAAACCTTTCCGAGATTGTCTAATAAGTTTAAAGATCTCAACGTTTGTAAACCTGCAATTTTCACATGACCAACGAAGTCCCTTACTTTCGTTGAGTGCATCGAAGATCCTCGCAGTCAACGCATTATATTCTTAATAAAGAAAATTAAGCCACGATTAGTTAACAGCTGCGATGGTCGAATGGATAAGCCCATGCACTTACACTCACTGGGCCAAGGTTCAAGTCTCTAGATAATGGTAATTTTTAAAATGAATGTAATGTTAATAATTATTTCACTTCAAAAATATGCTAGATTCTAGCAAAAACTAATCAAAATTTGCTATTCCAATTTATAATAACTAAGCAAATATTTGCTTGAGCTAAGTAGAAATTTGCTTTTGCAGTTTATAATAACTTGGCAAAATTTTATTTGAATTTAATCAAAATTTTGCTTACTTATTATAAACTGGAATAGCAAATTTGTATTAATTTTTGCTGAAATCTAGCATAATTTTGAAGTGGCTGAGATTCAAGCGCAAGTTTTGCTTAACCACAATACAAATTCACAAATTTAGCAAACAGTTTTCTCCGTATACGGATACCCTACAATAAGCAATTTTTTATGTAACTTGAGCGAATATAGTGTACTGGGATTATGAAATTTCTTGCAAACGGTGAATTTGGAAAAATTTTCGTTATTTTGACATGAAATTTATGACGATATCTCAAAAACTGTAGCTTTTCTCAGTACAATGTATTTTGGTATGAAAAGTCGTTGGTTAATACTGAGCGGCAAACTGAAAATAGTGTCGTTTTTAATCTCTTTCTATGCTCATTGGAGAACAAAAGCTATTTAATATCACTCTGAGGTCTAAGGTCACAGTGAAAACGTCGAATTTCGACCACTGGCGAACTATAGTAAGTATTAAAAAAGTAATATTTTTAATAACAAATACTTTATATATAAGTTAAAAATAATTGTTTTCTTGTTATTTCTTAACTGAATTTGAAGTTCTTTACTTTTTTGAAAACTTCATTCCTTTTATGTGTAAACAAATTATATATAAGATGGTTTTATGAGAATATAAACTGGTAAAATGCAGAAAACAAGAAACAAAAACTTTTTATAGTGTTTTCTATATTTCCAATTTCGAGCTCATTGTGGCACGGTTTGGCACATTAAACTAAACTAAACTAAACTAAACTAAACCAAGCTAAACTAAACTAAACTAAACTAAACTAAGCTAAACTAAACTAAACTAAACTAAACTAAACTAAACTAAACTAAACTAAACTAAACTAAACTAAACTAAACTAAACTAAACTAAACTAAACTAAACTAAACTAAACTAAACTAAACTAAACTAAACTAAACTAAACTAAACTAAACTAAACTAAACTAAACTAAACTAAACTAAACTAAACTAAACTAAACTAAACTAAACTAAACTAAACTAAACTAAACTAAACTAAACTAAACTAAACTAAACTAAACTAAACTAAACTAAACTAAACTGAATTAAACTAAACTAAACTAAACTAAACTAAACTAAACTAAACTAAACTAAACTGAATTAAACTAAACTAAACTAAACTAAACTAAACTAAACTAAACTAAACTAAACTAAACTAAACTAAGACGGTTGTTGGTTAGAGAACAATTCAAAATTAGAATCTTCATCGCATTTATCGCCTGATGAAATAACTGAGCTTCAACTATTAATTCAAACGCATCTTAAGGTTTTTGCTGAAAACATTTCAGAGCTTGAGCGTCCAGCTTACTACAGACGTTCCTATTAGAATGAAGCCGTATCGGATCGCTTTTGCCAAACGTCCGCTAGTTGCCAATATTGTTTCGGAGTTGCTACAATATAATATAATCAGTTTGTCAGATTCGCCGTACGCCTCCGCCGTCGTCCTAGTCGAAAAAAAAATGGAGAACATCGTCAATGCATTGTCTACAGAAGCCTCAACAAAATTACTGTGAAAACCCCATACCCGATGCCTATCATGGAAGAACAATTTGCCCAACTAGCCGGGAATAAATATTTTTCAACGTTGGATCTTCGTATGGGCTATCATCAAATTGAACTCGGCGAATCATCGAAGAAATTTACTGCTTTCGTCACTACCGACGGGCATTTTGAGTACAATCGAATGCCGTTCGGGTTAGTTAATGCTCCTGCAGTTTTCCAATCGATCATCAATAAAATTGTTACCAAAATGGACTCAGGTGAGATTTTAGCCTACCTTGATGATGTGATCATCCCAAGTAAAACTGTCCGAGAAGGTATTTCACGGTTAAATAAATTTTTCATAATACTTAGGGAGAGCGGCCTGACGCTACGTTTGGATAAATGTAAATTTTTAGCTACCGAAATTGAGCATTTAGGTCACATAATTAACGCTAATGGCATCATACCTGGTGAGGAAAAAACGAGGGCTGTAAAGAATTTCAAGCAACCAACTACTATTACTGAAGTCAGACGTTTTCTTGGCCTCACAGGGTTTTTTAGAAAATTCGTCCCAAACTATTCTCTTATATCAAGGCCTCTAACAAAATTACTCTGTAAAACCGAAAAAAATCAATTTAATTGGGAAAATGAACAACAATACGCGTTTTTGAGGTCCACACAGATGCGAGCAGTTCAAGGCTTGCAGGTGTTTTACTCCAAGCTACCGAAAATGGATATCTGAAACCTGTCGCGAATTATAGTTGTCATTGCACCGAGGTAGAGAGCAAATACCATAGTTACGAACTAGGAGTTCTAGCGGTCGTCGAAGTACTGGAACGATTTCGTATAT
This sequence comes from Dichetophora obliterata, assembly GCA_963920525.1. Taxonomy (NCBI): domain Eukaryota; kingdom Metazoa; phylum Arthropoda; class Insecta; order Diptera; family Sciomyzidae; genus Dichetophora; species Dichetophora obliterata. The sequence continues at coordinate 144,712,280 of OY986437.1, forward strand.
ACCTTTTGGGGAAAGAATTTCGTCTGGTCACCGACTGCTCCGCTATCGTACAAGTAAAAGCACAAAAGGAGCTAAAATCCCGGATCGCGCGCTGGTGGATGAAGTTACTTGAATATGATTTCCAGTTATTACATCGTGAAGGTAGTCGGATGGCTCATGTGGATGCGCTCAGTCGTTAACCGGATCAACCGGCTAAGGACATGGAACCAGCGGCTTTTATTATGAAGGTAACTGCAAGCATTGACGATTGGATACTCACAATGCAATGTCAAGATGAGCGATTAAAACACATTATTGCTGTTTTGAGGGGGCTTGATAGTTCTACACAAGAAAAACAACTAAAAAGTGAGTATATATTGAAAAACAATCGTTTATATCGCAAGGTTAATAGCCTACAATTGGTTATACCCAAAGCTATAAGGTGGAGAGTAGTTCAATTTTGCCATGATAACATGGGTCATTTTGGCCTAGAAAAGACGACTGAACGAATATTGGCCTCGTATTGGTTTCCGAAAATACGAAAATATGTGAAAGAATACATATCCTCGTGCATTCAATGTTTTTACTACAAATCAACTGGAAAAAAATCAGAAGGCCGAATGCACTACGATGATTTAGAACCAATACTCTTCCGACTACTACACATTGATCACCTTGGTCCTTTTGTGCGTAACAAGCGAGGAAACTGCTATGTACTAGCGATATCTGATGCTTTCAGCAAGTTTTTAATAGTTAAAGCCGTCCGGAATACAAAGACCCAACCAGTCATGAGCGTTCTTAAAGAGTTATCAGGTTATTTTGGCCTTCTATTGACGATAATTAGCGATAGAGGAACAGCATTCACTTCCAAGATATTTGAAGAATTCTACGATCGACATATTATTCATCATATAAAAACAGTAGTTCGCACACCTAGGCCTAATGGCCAAGTAGAACGGGCAAACCAAACAGTTTTATCCTACATACGTACCTCAACTCAAAATCCAAAAGACTGGGACCTAATATTAACTGATTTGCAGTGCACCGTTAATAGCCAGAAAAATGCCACCACAAGATTCAGTCCGAATGAGTTAGTATTTGACTTCAAGTTACGTGACGTAGTACAAAATCGATTAATAGCAGCTATTCACGATATACTCAAAAAATTTATATACTCGAGGAATCTCCCAAACTATCAATAGACGAAAAGCGTGACCAAGCCGTTCAAAATATCAACATCAAGCGAGTAAAGTGGAAGCAGCGGTTCGACCAACGAAACTCTGAACCAACGACTTACAGCGAGAACGACCTGGTGGTACTTGAAAATGAGGCTCCCGCTACTGGAGAGTCAGGTAAGCTGGAACGGCATAAAGAAGATATTAAAAACAGCCCCAGTGGCGAACTTCGCCGGCAACTCATTTGGCAGGACCTACTTTAAAAATAAAAAGAATTATTTTAAAACCACGAATTCTTTTTATTTAATCCAAAGCGCGATACATTACTTGGCGATCCTGCAAACCGCGCAACATTTTCATTTGCCGACGGCAAATCAAAGCTTACCGGTGTATGTACCAAAAGGCGGCAAGGATGATCATAAAAAATTTATCATAAAATGGAACAACGCAAAAACAAATAATTAACTTACTTTTATATTATTGAAAACTATTATTATTTTGCATTATATGTTTTACATTACAATTTTATATACAATTTTTTGCATTTTATTATATATTGAAAAACACAATACCAAACTCATGAATTAATAACCCTTTACTTTTATTTTGATTTTGATTTTATTTTCTTAGTCTTCATTTTTTTCATAAAGAAATCAAAATTTTCAATACATTTTTGCGATATTTAACTTATTTTTTTACATATATGCTTATGAATTTCAAATAAAGTTAAACGAAAAATTTCTTGTCGCGACAAAAATATTGCAATATTTTAATAATTTTGCTTGAGAAATTTTTTCGTGCATTTCTGGCACACATGAATAAACATTCCATTCACTATTGACATCTTTTTTTATTATACTTTAACACACACACATACATACAACTTGATAAGTATCAAGTAAAAACTTTACACGAAAACTAAAATAACCGCGACACGGTTAACTTAAATTTTTATATAAAATAATATGAAAAACTAATAAGTAAATCATATAAAAGCACTTGCAAAATTAGCCATACCTTAATATAACACTTTTTATTTTTTTTCACACACGACATTGAGCGAACGTAAACAACCGAAGCCGACATTTTTTCAATAAATAGTATTTAGTTATCTTACTTTTACTTTCATGCTTATTCGCATTCAGCGACGAGCACTTGTTGCGATACCTGCACGTTGAATTTTCAACGAAACATAAATGTCAAATTTGCTACTGGCAAATTGAACTCAAAAATAAATATTAAGGGTATTCATATATGAATGGATACGCTAAAAACTAATATATTGTTGATTGAAAAACTTAAAAGCAACTTAAAAAAAGAGTAAACATAGAGTGTTGGAGCTACTACTATTAAAATTATTATTTTCACAAATTACTATCGGTTTTATTTGTTCTTCTTTTCTCGTTATCATCACTGTCAACATAAAACGATTGCATTCTAATGAAGTTTTGAAGTTTGAGTTTTTTAACAAACGCAACTTGGCTTGCATAGTTTTTCGAATTACATTAAATTAAATTAAAATTAGTTTTAAACCTAAGAAAGTGTGTTTATATTATCCTGCCCAAGGCAGCTTCTGGTTCAGTGGTATCGCAAAGATTCTTATTTCTCAGTTTGTGGTTAGATCATCGTCCACGAACAAACATTTTGGTGCCTCCTGTGAGGAATCTTTGCGCATCGGAACAGTTATGTAGGAAACATACAAGTTATGAAATATTTTAGGAACTAGCCTAGACGTACGTGTATTGCTTTATTTTTTCTCTTTGAAATTGTTAACGTTTGTCTAAGTAAGAGTATTATTTTATGATATTATGTATTATTGTTACTGTTGTATTATTTCTGTTTCCAAGCAAGCAAGTTGTTATAATAAAAACGGTATCAACACGCTACTTTGTGTGTTACCGATTAGCTGTTAAGTAAGTTTTAGTTAGTCTTAGATTTGTCGTGGTTTAAGCAGCAATATTAATTCCATTGAAGGAAAATAAAACTAATTAAAATATAAACTGTGTTTTAATAAACTTTAACTGGCGCCCAACGTGGGGCATCGATTTAAAATCATACCGAAAAACAAGAAATTCTTCATAGAAGAAAAGAGTTTTAATTACGGAATTGTTGCCAAGAATCCATATTCACGAATTTAAAAGTTAGAGTCGACAAAAAGAACATTTTGTTATAACAACAAAATAAAAAATAAGTCATAATTAAAACCTATAAAAGCGAAGAGTATGCTTTAAATAAAACGCTAAACAAAACACTTTTCACAAAATTTCATGATCGAAATAACAGCTGAGCAAAAGACAAACTCTTTTTATATTAAAACCACAAATGCGAATCTTAAAACCACAAAATCAAATGGTAAAATAAGAAGTCGCATATAAAGAACATTAAAGCAAAATAACAATAACAACAAAATAGACAATATCACTTTATGTAAAAACAACAATTTAAAAAGCTTACTACGGAGAATACATACAACACAAAAAAATAAACATTCAACATCAATTGGAATTGGCTGAGAAAATCTGCGTAATCCAATAAAAAAATTGAGATTCTGTCGTCTATCAAAAACCAGCGGAGCGGGAACCAGGAATCACAATTTATTTCGTAGTTATCTTAATAAATTTAAGTATTTTTTTTTTATTAGCTATTCAAGATTTTTTATTGAGTTAAGTAAAGAAAAAACACAAAATGGACGAACATTTAATAAGAGCGATAGTAACGGCTGCCGTAAAAGTGTCTCAAGACGAAATGGCTCGTAGCTTAAAAAAAGAACTGCAAACTGAAATTGACAAGTTATCTTTGCAACTTGAACAGTTAATTCCACAAAAAATATTGCTTCATATGAGCCGGTAACTATAAATTGTGTGCCCAGAAAGTTTAGACCTTATTAAGAGTGTTCCAGAGTTCGATGGGAATCAAATAAAATATCCCTCGTGGAGAGAAGCTTCCTTGACTGCAATGAATGTTTATCAGAAATACGAGGGAAGTTCAAAATTTTACCAAGCTGTAGCTATACTTAGAAACAAGGTGGTTGGAAAAGCAGACCACGTCCGACTCGATCACTCGTATTCTGATAAACGTTCTTTACATGTTTTGGAGCAGGAACTCAATATTCTTCAGCAAGGACGGACGGAATTAACTGAATTTTATGATAATATTGAAAAACAGTTAACATTATTGACCACAAAAGTTTTAATGGAATATTCTGGTAATGATGAAATGATAGCTCTTTTGAATAATAAATATCGCGCAGATGCTCTTCGCGTCTTTATATTTGGTCTTAATAAACCAGTTGGTGATATTCTTTTTTTTAGTAGGCCAACGGACTTGGCGTCTGCACTAGCTTTAGCACAAGAATTGAGTATGAACCAACAGAGGTTTAACTTTGCTAATACATTCGCAAACCGCTTTCAAAGCCACGGCATTGTTTCAACTAGGCAACCTTACAAGGCCTGTAACGGTGATCCCCGTTACAAGTTTGCACCCCGCACACTACGCCACTGCCTTACTACACCACTGTGCGCTTAACTCAACCAACAGCCATACCTACACACACAGGCACACATACAGCCAGCACATTCAACGTAGCCAACAGCCGAGTCTACATAAACCACACGCAACGCTATAATTCCCAGAAGGTTAATGGCAGCATACGGATAAATAGAGCGCATTGTGACAGACTTCGGCACGGCTCGAGAGCGTAGTGCTTTGTACCGTCGCTACTTGTTGGAAACGAAAACAAGTTTGTTGTTTCGAACGAGCTATCGCAAGGTGGCTCGTATGAATAAATCTAGTTTTTTTGTATTGTATTAAGTATTTAGAGGCTCATTACGTGTGCTTCGGCATATCGGGAAGTCTCGTCTTTTTTTTACTCATTTAGAGGCTCATTACGTGTGCTTCGGCATATCGGGAAGTCTCGTCTTCTTTTTTTTTACTTATTTAGAGGCTCATTACGTGTGCTTCGGCATATCGGGAAGTCTCGTCTTCTTTTTTTACTTATTTAGAGGCTCATTACGTGTGCTTCGGCATATCGGGAAGTCTCGTCTCTTTTTTTTTACTTTTACTTATTTAGAGGCTCATTACGTGTGCTTCGGCATATCGGGAAGTCTCGTCTTCTTTTTTTTTTACTTATTTAGAGGCTCATTACGTGTGCTTCGGCATATCGGGAAGTCTCGTCTCTTTTTTACTTTTACTTATTTAGAGGCTCATTACGTGTGCTTCGGCATATCGGGAAGTCTCGTCTTTTTTTTTTACTTATTTAGAGGCTCATTACGTGTGCTTCGGCATATCGGGAAGTCTCGTCTCTTTTACTTATTTAGAGGCTCATTACGTGTGCTTCGGCATATCGGGAAGTCTCGTCTTCTTTTTTTTTTACTTATTTAGAGGCTCATTACGTGTGCTTCGGCATATCGGGAAGTCTCGTTTTTTTGAAAAACGTATGCCAAGGCGCTTCATGCCATATTTATAAAGATATGTACTTTAGAATGAAAATTGTATACAATAATACAAATTAGTAAGTCACACAGCATAGTCGGGTCTTGCCGAAGTCAGTCACACCGGAACATCACCGAATATCACCGAACAGCACCGAACTTCAGCAAACACCGAACATCACCGAACATCGCCGAACATCACCGAACTTCAGCGAACACCGAATATCACCGAACAGCACCGAACTTCAGCAAACACCGAACATCACCGAACATCACCGAACTTCAGCGAACATCACCGAACTTCGCCGAATACCGAATATCATCGAACCAGCGTCGACAGACTCACCCACAGCTGTATATTAATCATATTCCTAAAATATTGTGTATTGTAAGAAAGACTTGATTTAACAATAAAACAGAAAATATCGTCTGAGCACGAAAATCACCAAGTCTACTTATTTATTTTGGACAAAAGTTTGAGGGTCTTTTGTTTGACCCTGGAACCGCTGAGCATACCTCAGCCTCTGAACAAAACCCCCTTTACAAATGGCGCCCGAGCAGGGACCTGCTTCCAAAGACGGCAGTGGAAAACCGAACACACCCACCAACGACGACGAAGCAGGTACAATACACAATAAAAATAATAATATGGACAAACATCTAACATCGGACTCACTCGGCTGGATATACTTACTTAAGAAGGAGCGGCTCATTAACGAGTGCCGCAAGATCGGGTTACCGATTGATGGCTGCACTGTAGAGGATTTACGAAGGCAACTAAGCCACTTCGTCAAAACCAAACGAAGTAGAGCATCAACCGAAAATATATTTCGAGCCCTGGAAGCCGAAGTCGAAGCAGAAGAAACATTGCCGATCTGCAACGACACAACAATAATAACAATCGGAAGCGACAACACATCTATGCAGTCAACAACACTTTTGGTACCCGAGTACCACCAGAGTTCGGACATCGAAGTAATGAATACCGTACGTCGATGGAACATCCACTACGAGGGTGGCGAAAATGTGTTTGAGTTCATCGAGCGAATCGAAGAGCTAGCCGAATGCTATCACTTGGACCGAAATAAATTGTTACCCACATTACTAGAGACATTGCAAGGTAGGGCTCTACAGTGGTATCGTGTTAAACGACCAACGATCACCACATGGGCCACGTTTCGTGCAGAAGCTGAAAGATTTTTCCTGCCGAAGCGTTTCTTGAGCCACCTGGAGGAAGCAATTTATAATCGTAAACAGATGCAAAGAGAAAAGGCAAAAGATTACATATTATGTATGCAAACCCTCATACGCAAACACCCACAGCTTAAAACTCTAGACCACACAGACCGGATTTACGATGGGTTACGAGTAGAATACAAGCTCTACGCCAGACGAAGTGACTTTACTACGCTTGATGAATTAATGGACCTCACCGAAGAATACGAAGAGCTCAGGCGAGACGAAACGAAAGTGAGCCGAACAGCCGCTCACTGCCTACGAGATGCGACACCATACGATAAAACCACACATTGCTGGAGGTGCAAAAAACCAGGTCATTGGCGCTATGAATGCCGAAGCCAAGCACGAAAATTTTGCTCACGATGTGGTATGGAAGGCACATTATCCCGCGATTGCCACTGTTTGAACCCACAACCGTATACTCCCGACCCTTCTGATAGCTTGACTGATGGTCGCTATTATATTACCGTAAAGGTCATGGGACGACCGATAAAGGCATTGATCGACACCGGATCTTCACTATCATACGTCGACGATAGCATCAAACAATTTTTAACTGAGCAAAATATTAAACCGCGGCCACACAGCAGGAAAATGCAGCTAGCAGATAACTCTATAGTCGATTGCGAGGACGCGTATCCCATCCAAGTCGACTATGGGCAAAAATCAGTATTTGTCTCAGTCTCCCCACTATCATCACTAGCAGAGCCAATGATCCTAGGAATGGATTTCTTACAACGCAGAGGCATAAAATTAACGATGGACGGTCATGAGCTGGACCACCAAAGCAATGACCAAGCGGAAAAAGTCTCAAGCCTGTACTCTCTTGTCAGACTAGACAATTTGACACCAGAACCAAACGAACAAATATTTAAAAGGAAAGCGATGCCTTTGAGCACGAACTATGCGCCGGCAACAATCAAGCGCACCATCGACCGCATTATTAAACCCGAACCACCGAAAATCTCCGAAACCCGAAACATTCGGCCGACTATTCGTTTATCACCCCTGCCGACACCCTGTCACACAGACGGAAGCTCTGACGTGCCAGAGACCAGGGACGCAGAAGGCGCAACTGATGAAACTGCGCTGCCACTACTACAGCTAAATCCGTTTCGAAAACACAAGCAAAAAAAAAAAATCCCTAACCGCCGCACCGGCATCACAGCCACGCATCGAGCCGTCGACCATAACAGCGCCAACAACACTTACCGTCGCACCCACCCCACAGCTTCGCACCGAACCGTACACCGCCCCACCATTACACCTGCCGCTTCACTCCATCGGCAAGCCCAGAATTTTAGTGGACACACGCGATCGAGGACCACTACAAAGCACACATCAAAAAAAGAGGAAAAAATAACCGTAACTATTTTTAACAGACGACAAGGCTCGACTATGCTGTAAAGTAAAGAGCAAAACAATAAAATTTTTCGCCTTTCGTTTTTAAAAAGCACCGTTTCGTTTTTAAATTTACTTATTTTCTTACTTTTTTTTATTTTAAGTATCTAGTTTTAATTGTATTATAAGGAAAAACACTTCTAAGTTCACGATGAACTCATCCGCATTAAGCGTACTTTTTTTTCCACCCGTTCTTTAACTTTTTTTCTATTTTCTAAGTACTAACTCTTAATTTTGTTGCTAAAAATATTATTTTTTTTACAGTTATTATGAACTAACCGAAACTAAAAACCAACAAAATTACATCACCGTAGTCTTACCGTTCATCATTATGATATAATCTAATCTCTATTTTCTTTTCTTTTCTTATCTTTTTTTTTCTCTCTCAAGTGACAAATCACTCTCCGAAGTGGGGGGGGAGTTGTAACGGTGATCCCCGTTACAAGTTTGCACCCCGCACACTACGCCACTGCCTTACTACACCACTGTGCGCTTAACTCAACCAACAGCCATACCTACACACACAGGCACACATACAGCCAGCACATTCAACGTAGCCAACAGCCGAGTCTACATAAACCACACGCAACGCTATAATTCCCAGAAGGTTAATGGCAGCATACGGATAAATAGAGCGCATTGTGACAGACTTCGGCACGGCTCGAGAGCGTAGTGCTTTGTACCGTCGCTACTTGTTGGAAACGAAAACAAGTTTGTTGTTTCGAACGAGCTATCGCAAGGTGGCTCGTATGAATAAATCTAGTTTTTTTGTATTGTATTAAGTATTTAGAGGCTCATTACGTGTGCTTCGGCATATCGGGAAGTCTCGTCTTTTTTTTACTCATTTAGAGGCTCATTACGTGTGCTTCGGCATATCGGGAAGTCTCGTCTTCTTTTTTTTTACTTATTTAGAGGCTCATTACGTGTGCTTCGGCATATCGGGAAGTCTCGTCTTCTTTTTTTACTTATTTAGAGGCTCATTACGTGTGCTTCGGCATATCGGGAAGTCTCGTCTCTTTTTTTTTACTTTTACTTATTTAGAGGCTCATTACGTGTGCTTCGGCATATCGGGAAGTCTCGTCTTCTTTTTTTTTTACTTATTTAGAGGCTCATTACGTGTGCTTCGGCATATCGGGAAGTCTCGTCTCTTTTTTACTTTTACTTATTTAGAGGCTCATTACGTGTGCTTCGGCATATCGGGAAGTCTCGTCTTTTTTTTTACTTATTTAGAGGCTCATTACGTGTGCCTCGGCATATCGGGAAGTCTCGTCTCTTTTACTTATTTAGAGGCTCATTACGTGTGCTTCGGCATATCGGGAAGTCTCGTCTTCTTTTTTTTTACTTATTTAGAGGCTCATTACGTGTGCTTCGGCATATCGGGAAGTCTCGTTTTTTTGAAAAACGTATGCCAAGGCGCTTCATGCCATATTTATAAAGATATGTACTTTAGAATGAAAATTGTATACAATAATACAAATTAGTAAGTCACACAGCATAGTCGGGTCTTGCCGAAGTCAGTCACACCGGAACATCACCGAATATCACCGAACAGCACCGAACTTCAGCAAACACCGAACATCACCGAACATCGCCGAACATCACCGAACTTCAGCGAACACCGAATATCACCGAACAGCACCGAACTTCAGCAAACACCGAACATCACCGAACATCACCGAACTTCAGCGAACATCACCGAACTTCGCCGAATACCGAATATCATCGAACCAGCGTCGACAGACTCACCCACAGCTGTATATTAATCATATTCCTAAAATATTGTGTATTGTAAGAAAGACTTGATTTAACAATAAAACAGAAAATATCGTCTGAGCACGAAAATCACCAAGTCTACTTATTTATTTTGGACAAAAGTTTGAGGGTCTTTTGTTTGACCCTGGAACCGCTGAGCATACCTCAGCCTCTGAACAAAACCCCCTTTACAAATGGCGCCCGAGCAGGGACCTGCTTCCAAAGACGGCAGTGGAAAACCGAACACACCCACCAACGACGACGAAGCAGGTACAATACACAATAAAAATAATAATATGGACAAACATCTAACATCGGACTCACTCGGCTGGATATACTTACTTAAGAAGGAGCGGCTCATTAACGAGTGCCGCAAGATCGGGTTACCGATTGATGGCTGCACTGTAGAGGATTTACGAAGGCAACTAAGCCACTTCGTCAAAACCAAACGAAGTAGAGCATCAACCGAAAATATATTTCGAGCCCTGGAAGCCGAAGTCGAAGCAGAAGAAACATTGCCGATCTGCAACGACACAACAATAATAACAATCGGAAGCGACAACACATCTATGCAGTCAACAACACTTTTGGTACCCGAGTACCACCAGAGTTCGGACATCGAAGTAATGAATACCGTACGTCGATGGAACATCCACTACGAGGGTGGCGAAAATGTGTTTGAGTTCATCGAGCGAATCGAAGAGCTAGCCGAATGCTATCACTTGGACCGAAATAAATTGTTACCCACATTACTAGAGACATTGCAAGGTAGGGCTCTACAGTGGTATCGTGTTAAACGACCAACGATCACCACATGGGCCACGTTTCGTGCAGAAGCTGAAAGATTTTTCCTGCCGAAGCGTTTCTTGAGCCACCTGGAGGAAGCAATTTATAATCGTAAACAGATGCAAAGAGAAAAGGCAAAAGATTACATATTATGTATGCAAACCCTCATACGCAAACACCCACAGCTTAAAACTCTAGACCACACAGACCGGATTTACGATGGGTTACGAGTAGAATACAAGCTCTACGCCAGACGAAGTGACTTTACTACGCTTGATGAATTAATGGACCTCACCGAAGAATACGAAGAGCTCAGGCGAGACGAAACGAAAGTGAGCCGAACAGCCGCTCACTGCCTACGAGATGCGACACCATACGATAAAACCACACATTGCTGGAGGTGCAAAAATCCAGGTCATTGGCGCTATGAATGCCGAAGCCAAGCACGAAAATTTTGCTCACGATGTGGTATGGAAGGCACATTATCCCGCGATTGCCACTGTTTGAACCCACAACCGTATACTCCCGACCCTTCTGATAGCTTGACTGATGGTCGCTATTATATTACCGTAAAGGTCATGGGACGACCGATAAAGGCATTGATCGACACCGGATCTTCACTATCATACGTCGACGATAGCATCAAACAATTTTTAACTGAGCAAAATATTAAACCGCGGCCACACAGCAGGAAAATGCAGCTAGCAGATAACTCTATAGTCGATTGCGAGGACGCGTATCCCATCCAAGTCGATTATGGGCAAAAATCAGTATTTGTCTCAGTCTCCCCACTATCATCACTAGCAGAGCCAATGATCCTAGGAATGGATTTCTTACAACGCAGAGGCATAAAATTAACGATGGACGGTCATGAGCTGGACCACCAAAGCAATGACCAAGCGGAAAAAGTCTCAAGCCTGTACTCTCTTGTCAGACTAGACAATTTGACACCAGAACCAAACGAACAAATATTTAAAAGGAAAGCGATGCCTTTGAGCACGAACTATGCGCCGGCAACAATCAAGCGCACCATCGACCGCATTATTAAACCCGAACCACCGAAAATCTCCGAAACCCGAAACATTCGGCCGACTATTCGTTTATCACCCCTGCCGACACCCTGTCACACAGACGGAAGCTCTGACGTGCCAGAGACCAGGGACGCAGAAGGCGCAACTGATGAAACTGCGCTGCCACTACTACAGCTAAATCCGTTTCGAAAACACAAGCAAAAAAAAAAATCCCTAACCGCCGCACCGGCATCACAGCCACGCATCGAGCCGTCGACCATAACAGCGCCAACAACACTTACCGTCGCACCCACCCCACAGCTTCGCACCGAACCGTACACCGCCCCACCATTACACCTGCCGCTTCACTCCATCGGCAAGCCCAGAATTTTAGTGGACACACGCGATCGAGGACCACTACAAAGCACACATCAAAAAAAGAGGAAAAAATAACCGTAACTATTTTTAACAGACGACAAGGCTCGACTATGCTGTAAAGTAAAGAGCAAAACAATAAAATTTTTCGCCTTTCGTTTTTAAAAAGCACCGTTTCGTTTTTAAATTTACTTATTTTCTTACTTTTTTTTATTTTAAGTATCTAGTTTTAATTGTATTATAAGGAAAAACACTTCTAAGTTCACGATGAACTCATCCGCATTAAGCGTACTTTTTTTTCCACCCGTTCTTTAACTTTTTTTCTATTTTCTAAGTACTAACTCTTAATTTTGTTGCTAAAAATATTATTTTTTTTACATTTATTATGAACTAACCGAAACTAAAAACCAACAAAATTACATCACCGTAGTCTTACCGTTCATCATTATGATATAATCTAATCTCTATTTTCTTTTCTTTTCTTATCTTTTTTTTTTTTCTCTCAAGTGACAAATCACTCTCCGAAGTGGGGGGAGTTGTAACGGTGATCCCCGTTACAAGTTTGCACCCCGCACACTACGCCACTGCCTTACTACACCACTGTGCGCTTAACTCAACCAACAGCCATACCTACACACACAGGCACACATACAGCCAGCACATTCAACGTAGCCAACAGCCGAGTCTACATAAACCACAACCGCAACGCTATAATTCCCAGAAGGTTAATGGCAGCATACGGATAAATAGAGCGCATTGTGACAGACTTCGGCACGGCTCGAGAGCGTAGTGCTTTGTACCTTCGCTACTTGTTGGAAACGAAAACAAGTTTGTTGTTTCGAACGAGCTATCGCAAGGTGGCTCGTATGAATAAATCTAGTTTTTTTGTATTGTATTAAGTATTTAGAGGCTCATTACGTGTGCTTCGGCATATCGGGAAGTCTCGTCTTTTTTTTACTCATTTAGAGGCTCATTACGTGTGCTTCGGCATATCGGGAAGTCTCGTCTTCTTTTTTTTTACTTATTTAGAGGCTCATTACGTGTGCTTCGGCATATCGGGAAGTCTCGTCTTCTTTTTTTACTTATTTAGAGGCTCATTACGTGTGCTTCGGCATATCGGGAAGTCTCGTCTCTTTTTTTTTACTTTTACTTATTTAGAGGCTCATTACGTGTGCTTCGGCATATCGGGAAGTCTCTTTTTTTTTTACTTATTTAGAGGCTCATTACGTGTGCTTCGGCATATCGGGAAGTCTCGTCTCTTTTACTTATTTAGAGGCTCATTACGTGTGCTTCGGCATATCGGGAAGTCTCGTCTTTTTTTTTTACTTATTTAGAGGCTCATTACGTGTGCTTCGGCATATCGGGAAGTCTCGTCTCTTTTACTTATTTAGAGGCTCATTACGTGTGCTTCGGCATATCGGGAAGTCTCGTCTTCTTTTTTTTTTACTTATTTAGAGGCTCATTACGTGTGCTTCGGCATATCGGGAAGTCTCGTTTTTTTGAAAAACGTATGCCAAGGCGCTTCATGCCATATTTATAAAGATATGTACTTTAGAATGAAAATTGTATACAATAATACAAATTAGTAAGTCACACAGCATAGTCGGGTCTTGCCGAAGTCAGTCACACCGGAACATCACCGAATATCACCGAACAGCACCGAACTTCAGCAAACACCGATCATCACCGAACATCGCCGAACATCACCGAACTTCAGCGAACACCGAATATCACCGAACAGCACCGAACTTCAGCACACACCGAACATCACCGAACATCACCGAACTTCAGCGAACATCACCGAACTTCGCCGAATACCGAATATCATCGAACCAGCGTCGACAGACTCACCCACAGCTGTATATTAATCATATTCCTAAAATATTGTGTATTGTAAGAAAGACTTGATTTAACAATAAAACAGAAAATATCGTCTGAGCACGAAAATCACCAAGTCTACTTATTTATTTTGGACAAAAGTTTGAGGGTCTTTTGTTTGACCCTGGAACCGCTGAGCATACCTCAGCCTCTGAACAAAACCCCCTTTACAGGCCTTTAATCTTCCACAGTTTAAAAGAATACAAAATTACAATAATTCAAACCCTAATCCTACACCAATGGAAGTAGACCCGTCTTCAAGACAATACAGGTACAACGAAGTCAAACCTTTTTTCAACGAAATAATTTATATAATCATAGATCTGAGCAGCCAAGTAATTTTCACAAAAGAGACATTAATCAATCAGGTTTCAGACGTTATTCTAATTTGCCGCAAGAGAATACCAATAATTATAAAACTATGTCAAATAAAAGAGAGAGAGATTCAGAAAAAACGGTGCATGGTGCTCAGGCAAAAATGCAACGTATTAATAATATTCAGAGAGAGTTAAATGAAAATTTCTATGAAGAGCAAAATGAAGGCATAGATCAGTATGAAGATGAAGCTAATTTTTTAGAATAAGCTCTCTTCTGCCATACATTGAGAAGAGATTAGATAAAAAAATAAAGTTGAAGATTCTTATAGACACAGGGTCATCAAAAAATTATATAAAATATCTACCTCAATTAAAAAATATTAAATTAGTTAGAAAACCATTTAAAATAAAAACAATAAACGGTGAAACAACAGTAACGCAGAAAGTAGAAATAGAATTTTTAAATCATCCATTTGAATTTTTTATTTTAGAAGAGCTCCGCTCATTTGATGCTATATTTGGTTATGATTCATTGCGAAAAATTGACGCTGGCATAGACACTAAGCATGGAACTCTTCACCATAAACATAGAGTTGAAGTTTTTTTATCTTTATTGCAGAAGCGAGAATGCCATTATTGTCGATAGTTCTGCGGTTCCAAAAAACGTTAGTGAAATGTTTAATTCAAAAATTCAAAGCTTAAGTGGTGTATTTGCCGACACGAATGAAGCCTTGCCCTTTAATACTAACGTTGTGGCTAGCATACACACAAAAACAAACAAACCGGTGTACTCCAAAGCGTACCCTTATCCGTTTGGAATGTCATATTTTGTAAATAAAGAAATTTCTTCATTGTTGCACGATGGTATAATTAGACCCTCTCGGTCCCCATACAATAGTCCTGCATGGGTAGTAGACAAGAAGGTGGTGGACATAAATGGCAACAAAAATCACCGCTTGGTAATAGACTTTAGGAAACTAAACGATATTACTATAGCTGATCAATATCCAATACCCGACACATCTGTGATATTGTCAAACCTGGGAAAATCAAAATTTTTCTCGACAATTGATTTAAGATCAGGGTTTCATCAGGTTGTGTTAAGCGAAAAAGATCGCGAAAAGACTTAATTTTCAGTAAATAATGGAAAATATGAAATTTGCAGGCTTCCATTTGGACTGAAAAATGCTCCTCGTATTTTCCAGCGTACTATTGACGATATTTTAAGGGAAGACATAGGCGTCTGTTGTCATGTGTACATAGACGACGCCATAATATTTTCGCAAAACGAGAATCAACATTGTGAGGATATTGAGATTTTTTTACAAAAACTACTGAATGCAAACATGAGGGTTTCACCTGAAAAGTCGTATTTTTTTAAAACTGAAGTAGAGTTTTTAGGATTCGTTGTCTCAGCAAAGGGTATTCGAACATCACCGGAAAAGATAGAAGCTATAATAAATTACGAACAACCTAAGACACTTTGAGCCTTGCGAGCATTCTTGGGATTGTCGGGTTACTACCGGCGCTTCGTTAAGAACTACGCTTTGTTGACGAAACCTATGACTAAATATTTGCGAGGTTCAAATGGGAATGTGAAAGCGAATCAATCCAAGAATGTAAAAATATCTTTTGCCCAAGAGGCGATATTAGCATTTAAAAAGACAAAAACAATTTTAGCTTCTGAGGATGTTCTTTTATTACAGCCAGATTTTAATAAAGCCTTTGAATTGACAACCGACGCATCTTCTAAGGCGATTAGTGGAGTGCTTTCCCAAGACGGAAAACCGATAACATTCATTTCAAGGACTTTATCAAAAACTGAGGAATCATATGCAACGAATGAAAGAGAGTTACTAGCAATAGTGTGGTCATTTCAAAAGCTTCGACATTATTATAGAAGTCCATGTTTTTACAGATCACCAACCCCTTACTTTTGCGATTTCTGACAGGAACCCTAATGCAAAACTGAAGCGATGGAAAGCCTTTATAGAGGAATATTCACCTGTGTTCCACTATAAATCAGGCAGGGATAACACTAGCTGACGCGCTATCTCGGCAAATAATGAATCATGTTTCAACGGAGGTAGAAGCCACGGTACATAGCGAAGAGTCACAGTCTGAAGTACTTCAATCTGTATCAAATCCAGTCAATTGCTTCCGAAATCAGATTGTGATAACACACGATGCTGGTAACAGTTACACTAAAAAAATTTTCTTTCAAAAGAACCTTAGACACACTATTAAATTTAGTGACTACCAATTTCTATTTTCTACTCTTACACACTGCGTGAATCCATCCGTTGCAAATGGCATTTGCTGTGAATTACAAATTTTAGGCAAAATACAAAACTGGTTGAAAAATAATTTTATGAATGTTGAAATCGTGCATACAAAAAATTTAGTAATATATGTGTTTAATATAGACGATCGATTGGAAATCATAGCAAAAGAGCACGTTAGAGCTCACAATGAAATAAATAAACAAATTATGAAAAATTGCTATTTTCCCGGAATGAGTACACAAATAAAAGCATTTATTGCAAATTGTCAGGTGTGTTTACAGTCAAAATATAAAATAAAGCCAGTAGAGGAACCAATTCAAAACACACGGTGAAATATTTCACTTAGATATTTTTTCAACAAAAGTTGAAAAGTCTCATAATACTGTTTTTGACTTGCGTCCATAAGCTTTCGTAATTTGCTTTAACAGAACCAATTTCGTCTCATTCGATAACGGCCAGATAACGGTCAGATTGAAAGATTCCATTCTACATTAGCTGAAATATCGTGTTGTCTAATTTTGGAATATAAAATAAGAGATACCTTAGAAGCAGTTTTGTTAGCATGCGATAAATATAATCGATCTATGCATAGCGTCACTGGGCATCGACCTATAGACTTGATGCATTGTACGTCGGAGGCTTTAATCAATGAAACGTCAAAAAAATTCTTAAGGCACGAACTAGGGCATTGGAGTATCACAATAAAAACAAAAAATAATCGTGCTTTCAAATTAGGCGAAGCGGTGTTTGTAAAGATAACGCGTAGAATTGGAAATAAGTTGACCAGCCTATATAAGCCAGCGACTGTGCAAGAAGACTTGGGGACAACTGTTAAAACAACCGCTAATAAGATCATTCATAAGAGCAACACAAGATCATTCATGTTGTATTGTTTCTGTTACCAAGCAAGCAAGTTGCTATAATAAAAACGGTATCAACATGCTACTTTGTGTGTTACCGATTAGCTGTTAAGTAAGTTTTAGTTAGTCTAAGATTTGTCGTGGTTTAAGCAGCAATATTAATTCCATTGAAGGAAAATAAAACTAATTAAAATATAAACTGTGTTTTAATAAACTTTAACTTACATATCTAGCAAACCCGTGGGTCAACTTCGGAACCCATCTGTATCAACAAGTGTCGGGTACAACCCGCCTGGTGACGCTTTAAGCTAACCTCAAACTGGCAGGCACGAGCTGCACACCAGATTTTAAATTCTACCTAACCTCAAAATCGTGAAAAGGGTGAGTGCATTTTGATTTATTGTATATTGATTGTAGTTTTATCAAAGGCTGCTAAGAAGAAAAGCTCGAAGATGGAGCAGGTTGGGGCACAAAAATTCTAAGTGGCGTTACCTGAGGTCAAATTAACTGTTTTTAACGGCGATTACGTTGCCTCGCCTACCTTTAAAGAAATTTTTGAAGCTAGAATACATCATAGCGAGCAACTAAACGATGTTCAGAAAATATTACTACCTCAAAGGCGCTCTTTCAGCAGCAGTAGCGCAAGATATCGTGCATCTTAGCCTCGTTGCAGAAAATAACAAAATTGCATGGGACATGCTGAAAAATACCAACGAAAATAAGAGATTATTGTTTTCGCACTACATGGATGCCTTTGATCAGCAGATCCCTGTGCCACGCAACGATGCAGGGGCGCTCAAACGTTTCACATAGACTTGTGTTACATCAATACAAAAATTAGGTGTACAAATCGATCAAGACAGCAATGTTTTTCCTTATTATATGCTGAAAAAATTATCAGCAGCTATGCGTAGCGATATCGATCGAGATTTGCGCAAACAAAAAACTATCCCTACTTTCGCTGAAGTTTGTGAGCATCTCAATGAGCTCTACCGAATGATGATTACGTCACCGAATTCACAGTGTACCAATAAATCATTGGGTATTCAGGATTCTCATCGAAAGCAAGAGCAGACTATGCCTTCGAACAAAAGATTTTCCAAGTCCTTTCATGTAGCTAAAAAAACGATAATTTGTCTAATTTGCAGCAAAGCTGATAATCCTGTACGCGAATGCTCTATTTTTCAAAGCATGAACTTATCTGATAAAAAGACAGCAGTGTATAAACATAAACTTTTTTAATTGTTTAGGGTATAACCATACCTCATCGTAATGCAGTAGCCGCAGAGGCTGCAATCTTTGTGGAAAAAGACATCATACTTTGATCCATGAAGAAAGAACATCGAACTCGTTGACAACCACATCCATGCATATTGCGATGGCAAAATCTGTGGTTTCTTCTGAGGGTGTTACTATCCCAAGTGCTGAAGCAGCAAGTGAAAAGCGTGGTCATTACGATGTCTTGATGCCAACCGACATCGTTAGTATCAACACCGTAGACGGACATCCAATGCAATTTCGAGCATTCTTGGATCAAGGCTCACAAACATCGTTTGTATCCGAGCGCACAGCACAACTGCTGTGCCTCCCAAAAAAGAAAGTGCACATCAACATCAGTGGCTTAGCTGCAATGAGGATTGGAAGAGGACGCACATCGGTGATGCTTAATTTAACATCACCCTTGCATCCTGAAGTTCGTTTTAAGGTTCATGCATACGTTTTATCTAAAGTAAGCTCAGTTATGCCGGACAAGTGGCTGCCTTATCAATATTGGCAGCATTTAAGTGGCCTAGAGCTAGCAGATCCCAGATTTTATGAACCACAACAAGTCGATCTGCTTCTAGGTAGCGAAATTTATGATGAGATCATTCTCAGTGAAACTAACCAAGGAGCAATTGGAAAACCTATTGCACAAGCAACAACTTTAGGCTATATCGTGTCTGGGAAAGTTTTTAATCCAACACCACAAGCTGCAACAAACATCAACACGCTTAATACGCGTATCAATATCGATAAAATATTGCAAAAGCTTTGGAAAGTCAAGGAGTTCCCTGATATCCAAGAAGAATCCCAGCAGAATCAGTGGCGTGAAAAATTCTATCGGCAAACACACAAGCGTTTGAAGAATGGGCGCTATCTAGTTCGTTTGCCCCTTTTATCGATCACTGATCCCAAACAAGTTATTGATGCATCACGGCAAATCGCTCTTAAACGCTTCTTACAGCTCGAACGGCGCCCCCAACAGGATTCATCACTTAAGAAAGTCTATCAGGACACCATCGAAGAATACATCCGGTTAGGACAAATGAAGCAGGCTTCGACACCGCAACATTATCATCAACAGCGATATACGCAGGAACAATGTGAATTAGTGGACAGTTTGGAGTCATCTTATACCTGTTGCTATTTACCTCACCATCCTATCGTGAAGGAATCTTCGTATACGACAAAGGTTCGTATCGTGTTTGACGCGTCAGCTAAAACTAAGAACGGCACGGCCCTTAGTGAGATTTTAGCTGTCGGTCCAGCCTTGCAGAACGGTTTGCCAGCTTTACTCTCCAACTAGCGCTTCTTCGAGTTTGCATTCATGGCAGATGTAGAAAATATGTACAGGTGCATCGCCATGAACGAAGCGGATGCCCAATACCAACGAGACGAACCAACAGAGGAAATTAAGGAGTTGTTTTGCTGCACGGTCATGTTCGGTACTGGCTCCGCTCCCTTTACAGCGATCAGAACGATGCACCAGTTAGCAGAGGATGAAGCGAAGCAGTACCCTATGGCAGTTGATGTCCTCTTACACCAAATGTATGCAGATGATGTATTATCAGGTAGCGACTCCATAGAGGGCGCTATGAACTTGCAACAGCAAGTATTGGTATGTTACGAAATGGAGGTTCCGAACTTCGTAAATGGGCTAGCAACCATCCTAGGCTTTTGGAGCGTATACCAAGTGAACATCAAGAAACAAAAGGCTTGCTTCACCTAAACTCCAGCTGTACCATAAAAGCCCTAGGTATGTACAGGAACCCAATCAATGATAATTTTCAGTTTATTATAAACTTTACATTGCCCTCTGGCACGTCTAGCAAACGTTCTATGTTATCAACCATCGCTCGTTTATTCGATCCGTTAGGATGGCTTAACCCCGTAATTATCACCGCAAAACTAATCATGAAAAATCTTTGGTCACAACCGCTTGGATGGGATGACGCCGTTCCGCAAGAAATTCATATGGCCTGGAATCAGTATCTATGTGAGTTGCAACAAGTTTCAAAAGTATGTGTTCCACGCTGGTTAACACAACCAGGACTGATCGTTCCAGTGAGCTGCATATCTTTGGTGACGCTTCGACGTTGGCATATTCAGCAGTTGCCTATCTGAGGTTTTTAGATAGCTCTGGCAACTATCATAGCAGCATTCTGATGGACAAATCGAAAGTAATGCCTGCCAAGCAAAAGCTTACTATCCCGCGCGCTGCGTTATGTGCAGCTGTTATAGCATCAAAATTGTTTACCTACATCAAGCAGCGTTTACGTTTAAACATCGATTTCCACACACCGTATTCTGGACAGATTCCATGATAGCGTTGCGTTGGATTCGTGGTGAGCCGAATCGATGGAAAATTTTCATAGCTAATCGTACTTTGAAAATATTAGCAGTGTCAACAAAAGAGCAATGGCGTCACGTTGCAACAGAAAACAATCCTGCCGACTGCTCAAGCCGAGAAATACGTCCAGAAAAACTTTTAACATGGGATCTGTGGTGGAATGGTCCAAAGTGGCTAAAGGAAGCTGACACAACGTGACCTGAGTCGAGAATAGATGCTCAATCAGCGCTTATATCAGTAGAAGACGAATTTAAGCGTTGCAGCGTGAACTTTATCTGTATCGAAAAGCAATTTATAGCAGATGTAGTTGGAACCTTTTCATCTTTTTTGCACCTTCTCAGAGTCATCGCATATTGCAAACGTTTTATTTTTAACTGCAGGTGCCAGCGAAAAGATCGTCGAAGTACCACTCTGTTTGCAGCTGAGCTACAACAAAGTCTTGCGAGCGTAGTACGTATGGTTCAAATGGACGCGTTTCCAAACGAATGGAAAGCACTTTTGTCGAACTCGGCTCTTCCGGAGAACAGCCCACTATTATCATTGAATCCTTTTTACGATCAGGAGAAACAAGTGATTCGCCTTGGCGGACAATTGAGAGAATCTTTATTATCAGCGGATGAGTAGCATCCATATACCTTACCCCAAAAGCATATCTTTACTGAATTAGTTGTAAAACGTAGCCACGGTGGCACAACTTTAACTTAGAATCATATCAGAAAACTTTTTTGGATAATTAATGGGAGAAATTCATCATCAATTCATCAATGTATTATCTGTTATAAACAAAAACCAAAACTGGCGCAGCAGCTGATGGGCGACCTGCAGCTGAACGTGTGCGCCCAGCTCGAGCTTTTACGTCGGGCCTATTCCCATCCTGCCCTCCAAAGGTCGCGGACGCACTTCGGTGAAAGGTTACATAGCTTTATTCATTTACCTTGCAACGCAAGCTGTCCACCTGGAACCTGTGGGCGATCTCTCCGCAGACTCATTTATCGGAGGACTAAAGCGCTTAATCGGCAGAAGAGGCCTGTGTAAAGATATCTTCAGCGATTGCGGCACTAATTTTGTAGGCGCGAATCGAAAGCTGCGCGCAGATAGGACTGCCTACAAAACTTATATCGATACACACATTTCATTATTTCTCGTTGAATATCAGATTCAGTGGCACTTCATTCCCCCCTCAACCCCGCATTTCGGTGGGTTGTGGGAGGCTGCAGTGAAATCGATGAAGTTCCACCTGAAAAGAATTATCGGTGAAAGAATTATGAAGTTCGAAGAATTATCGACTGTACTTGCACAAATCGAATCATGCCTCAATTCAAGGCCATTGTGCATTTTAACTAATGACTCTGAGGATCAGCTTGTTTTGACACCCGGCCATTTCTTGACCGGATATGCTCTGCTTGCACCACCAGTTCCGGATATCAAGAAACTCAGTCTAACTGATCGGTGGCAGCGGTGTCAGTTTCTCACTCAGCAGTTTTGGCGTCATTGGAATGGCGAATATCTATCACGTTTGCAGAGAAGACCGAAGTGGCTGCAATCCAGACAAAACTTAAAACCAAATGATATTGTATTGATCAAAGATGAACGGGTATCTTGCAACTGTTGGCCACTAGGACGAATCATCGAAACGTATGAAGGAGCAGCCGGCTTTGTGCGGTTAGTCACTTTGCGTACACAGAATGGCATACTGAAGCGACCAGTGACGAAATTATGACCTTTGCCCATACCCGATAGCTGCAATACCAATTAAACCACAATCATATACTTTATTTTCAATTTGCAACTTTCAATCCTTTGTATAGCCTCCGCATCCCGAAGAAAACCAAAGAGCAACACATATGGAATAACTATTCTGATCATTTCTCGAAGATCATCCCGGGCCAGAATGTTGGAGCTACTACTGTTAAAATTATTATTTTCACTAGTCTCAAATTACTATCAGTTTTATTTGTTCTTCTTTTCTCGTTATCATCACTGTCAACATAAAACGATTGCATTCTAATGAAGTTTTGAAGTTTGAGTTTTTTAACAAACGCAACTTGGCTTGCATAGTTTTTCGAATTACATTAATTAAATTAAAATTAGTTTTAAACCTAAGAACGTGTGTTTCTATTATCCTGCCCAAGGCATCTTCTGGTTCAGCGGTATTGCAAAGATTCTTATTTCTCAGTTTGTGGTTAGATCATCGTCCACGAACAAACATAGAGAATTTTCAAAACAATATATAGAGCTAAAATTGAAATACATTGAAAATCTAAAAATCTAAGTTGATAATATTTCAATTTAAGAAAATGAAAATTATGAAATTTTAAAACTAAAAATTAATAATCTTCATGAAGAATTATTAAAAACAATTGAACCATTATCACTAAAAGAACAAATATTAAAGAAGTATTAAAAGCAAATAATTTGCTAAATATGGCCAATTTTGATATAAATACAGTAGGTAAGAATCTACAAATTTTTAAAGGAAATTTTACACATTTGGAAGATTTTACAGTCCAAACAGAATTATTATATGATTTGTTAAGGAATGAGGATAACGAAATTTTTATAAAGTATGTTTACAATTTTAAATTAACGGCACAAGTACGAAGTATTTTAGGACGTGCAAATAGGCCAACGAAATTTGAAGAGTTGAAAAATTCATTAGAAAAAGCTTATCCGAATCTAAAAACTTTGCAACAAGTACTAAGTGAACTTGGTACACTCAAACAAAATAATAAAAGCATATCCGAATTCAGAGAAAAAAATATTAGAAATCACTGAACAATTAAGTTCATTTGGAGTAAAAACTATAACAAATCCGACTCAAGAAGCAAAAAATGCAACACATAAAGTTAACGAAAGCATGGCGTTAAATGTTTTTTCTAAAGGTGTTATTCCGAATTTCGGACCATTTCATTGGCAAACACACTAAAAACATTTAATGAAGCCGTTAAAGGATGTTTAACAGAAGAAAGTTTAGTCTCGGACAAAAACACAATTTTTCAAATTCGAAACAGATAAAATTTCAGGAATTCTAGAGACCAATATAATAGAAATAACTTCAGATATAACTATAATGCACAAAACAATTACATATATAATATACAAAACTACCGAAATAATAACATCTCAAACAATAATTACAGAAATAATAATAATTTTAGATATTCACAAAATAACAGTAGAAATAGTAATTTCCAAAATACCAAAAGAAGCAATAATTTCCCAAACAATAACATAACGTAACACTTATTTTTCAAACAATAATGCAAATAGAAACAAAAATTTCTCAAATCGAAACAATAACCATCAAAACAATTTCAATAGAAATCAAAACAGAAATAACGTACAGGGAAACGTTCATGGCCGGGTACCAGATACTGTTACCCGCAGAGGCCAAAATTAATTTACAAAATGACTCAAAATTTAACAAACTACATAACTTTGCTATGTAAAAATAACAATAAATATTTAACATTTCTTGTAGACACTGGAGCTGATATCTCCATTTGTAAAAAAAAAAAAAAAAATATAAATGACATTAATACTAAAAATATTTCACAATTGACACAATTGAAACAAATTTAAATTTAATTATTGAAACAGAAAAAATTAAACATAACTTCCATATAGTTGAAAATGATTTCCCAATCGCAACCGATGGAATCATAGGGCGAGACATTTTAGAAAATATATGTCAAAAATAGACTTTGAGATATATACACTTACTTTGATTACAAATGAAAAAGAATATATTTTACCAATTATTTCAAAAGAATTCCATAAAAGAAATATTTTTATTCCTGCCAGATCAGAACCAATAATACCGATTAATATTAAAGTCAAGGAAGACAGTATTATTTTAAATAAAGAAATAAAAAACGGAATATTTTTGGGCAATAGCTTAATACCAGCAAATGGCAATATTCATGTAAAAATTTTAAATACAAATGATAAAAATGTAACATTAAGTAATCTTGATTTTGAAACTAGACCATTAAAGAATTATAATATATTTTCTTGTAAAATCAACACTAAAAAAGACAAAAATAGACTTGAAAAATTACTACAAACGTTAGACAACGACCCAGATGCCAAATCATCAATAATAAATACGTAGATAGGCTATGACAGTTCTAAATAAAAAATGCGTGTATTTTCTTATGGGCCTCAAAATTCACAAAATTGTGCCCGACTGCGCAGTCGGCGTCGTACGGTCGGTCAAGTTGGCCGAAAGTAGGGTGGCTGAAGCGTGTTGTTGTTGTTGTTGCAAATTGGCGATAAGCATGCAAGATGGACGGACGGAGGGAAAGCTAGAAGGGGGTATGATTGATCAAGCTGGATGAAATAAGATGGCTGAAGCGTGTTGTTGTTATAAATTGGAGATAAGCATGAAAGATGGCCGTACGGAGGGATAGCTAGAAGGGGGTACGATTGGTCAAGCTGGCTGAAATAGGATGGTTGAAGCGTGCTGTTGTTATAAATTGGAGATAAGCATGCAAGATGGTCGGACGGAGGGATAGCTAGAAGGGGGTATGATTGATCAAGCTGGCTGAAGTAGGATGGCTGAAGTGTGCTGTTGTTATAAATTGGAGATAAGCACGCAAGATGGACGGACGGAGGGATAGCTAGAAGGGGGTATGATTGGTTAAGCTGGCTGAAGTAGGATGGTTGAAGCGTGCTGTTGTTATAAATCAAAATTACAAGTTTAAAGTGAAAAGCCCAAGCTTCATAGCAAGCATAATGTTTATGTATTTAAGTCGCTACAAAAACTTCGGTGTTATAAATAAATCAAATAAGCTAGCGATTGAAAGCGTCATCGTAACCATGACCACACTCAACTATGCTGATATAAATAAAACAAAACGATTTGATTTATATATAAGTCATTACTGTCCTTTTATTGATTTGTTTTATATATATAACCATTCAGCTTCAAGTATAATTTTGCTCTATCTTCTTCGGTTTCTGCATCTGTTTACTCCTTTACCAATCTTATTTTTAGCGTCTTTTTGCTCCTTTGCCCATTTTGCTAACTTTTGGTCATCCTTCTTCTTCTTATACTTCTCCTCTAAGTGCGAGTTGCTACCGCAGTAGTAGCAATAAATTAATTTATGATACCCTCTCAATCTATTCATTTTATTTTGTTGATGGCTTTATTCAAAATACCTTCAACAATAAAGATCAGATGATGACTGGTTACCTTTTTATAATTCACACACATTTAAATAATTATTCTGATTTCGCTGGTTAGAGGTGAGTATTCAATTAAACGATCATGGATTACTAGACAATAGGCTGATGTTTTATCTGGAATCGGTTTGTTTGCTTCGGTATCAAATTCGATTCGTATATCAAAAGGTCTAGTTTTAACAGCTTCATTTTTATGTGTTACATCAACAATAATTAGCGGAGCAATAACCTTGAACTTAACGACATCTAGCAATGGTTGAGGTTCTCGCATATAATAATCTGTTGAAATTACACATACATATTATATAGAACAGAATACTGCCCCATTTCAATCTGTTGAAATTTCACATACATATCATATAGAACAGAATACTGCCCATTTCAAAGCGACTATTCAAATCATCATAGAATCAGAGTTTAGATATACTTTCAAATTAGCGATATTGCAATGATCGAATGTATTTCCTTCCTCTTTTATGTTGATGGCTTTATTAAAAATTGTAGTTAAAAATTGTTGTTATCATAAATCAAAATTTCACGTTTAAGGTGATAAGCCCAAGCTTCATACCAAGCATTATGTTTATGTATTTAAGTCGCTGCAAAAACTTCGATTTTGTTGTTGTTATAAATCAAAATTTCAAGTTTAAGGTGATTATTATTTTTAATTTTCCCATGCTTGTTTAATATTTTTATGAATTTAAGTCGCGACAAATTTAATGTTAAAGATGATAACCCCAAGCTTCATAGCAAGCGTATTAAACGGATCTAAAACAGAACGGATCCAAAACGAAGATAAGGGAGCAGTATGGTTGTTAAGCATTTTAATAAATTTAATATGAATTGGTTGAGTAATGTAAAAATAGAGTATGAAAGCAGCAAAGAAGATAAGGATTTAAGAAAAATTTATTATTTGAACCCATAAATATATATATAAATAATTGAATCGAGAGTTTTTAGCTCATTCAATATTTGATCAGCAACATAAAGCATTTGAACATATTTCGTGAAGATTTATTTATTTTTATTTCTTGAATTTTAAAATGAGTGCACGCCTCAACAAAATTTTATTTGACTTATTCAAAGCTATCGCACGCAGTTGAAGAAGCTCAACGCTTGTACTGGTGCAGGTCTTTCCCGAAAGGGTAACAGATTGAATTGGGCTTCTATTCGAATTCGGTGGGAAGAAATCGAATCAACATTTGGTGGACGGTAAGCTTAATTTTTAAATAATTTTATTACCATATTACTTATTTTGATTTAATATAATATATTAATTTAAGCCATATTTTAATTTTCAGAGAACGTACCGGCGTTATAATTAATTTAACACATAAATATCCCCAGAATTTCTTGGCAGATTGTCTACATCTCTTCCAGCGCACCGTTAAAAAAATCATTAGCGAAATTTACGTCTCTTAAGGTAAATACAATATTTTGTGGCGAATTTCGAGTTACTAGAGCTAATGAAGAAATTAGTGACTTGAAATTCATGAACACGAAAAATGTTGCTATTTACCGGAAAACGGATATTAGAGCTTGGTTTTTTGAGCATGTTCAAAATGTAATTTTGAAAAAGCTGGAAGAGTTCCAAGAACGGGATAGTGGATGGGCGTTGACTGCAGTCGTTAACTTGGCAATTAACATCAACAAATTCACGCCTCAGCTAGGATCATCATATATACCGCTACCACCACAGATCCAAAGCAAGAAAACATGCATTAATGTGAAAAATTATGACAACGCATGTTTTGCTTGGGCTATCATATCTGCTGTGCATCCAGTGAATATAAATACATAACGCATGTCAATGTATCCGAATTATCGTGATTTACTAAATTTGACAAATATAGTATTTCCAATGACGATGAGACAGATCCCGAGATTTGAGATGCAAAATAACATCTCACTTAATGTATACATTCTACATAAAAAAAGAAACAAATTTATAGTCTTACCGGCATATTTGACAAAAAATAAAGTGGAATGTCACATTAATCTCCTTATGGTGCAGAGCAGATATCAGAATATAGATGATGACGATGACGCCGCTGATAATGGAGATGGTAGCAGCAATAATGATGTGCCAGTTACATACCATTATGTGTGGATAAAAAGTCTTTCACGGCTTTTGTCCAACTAATTATCAGCACATGATGGAGCCAAATATTTTTGCGATAGATGTTTGCACTACTTCTACTCAGCACTCAAGTTGGAGGAGCACACCGACGACTGCAGCAGACTAAACAACTGCAAAATAAGGATGCCGACAGAAGCTGAGAAGGAGGTTTGCTTCAAAAATTTTAAAAATAAGATTATGACCCCATTTGTGGTATATGCCGATTTGGAATGCATTTTGGCAAAGTCCATTGTTGGAAATGCATACCAGAAGCATATACCATATAGTGTGGGTTCTTATGCTAAGTGTGCGTATGACCCCACGTTATCGTTTTATAAAAGCTATCGTGGGGCAGATTGTATTGAGTGGTTCGTTTCGGAACTAAATAATTTTGCCGAAGATGATGAAACTGTCTTTCTTTGCCCAAAGTTTTGCGATCGCCAACACATGCCACATATGTGAGAAAGTCTTCACCAATGATAATGTCAAGGTACGCTATCAATGTCATCTTACCGGTGTTTATCGAGGCCCAGCACATGAGGGGTGCAACATAAACTTCAAAGACACACACACAATACCCATAATTTTTTATAATCTCACCGGTTATGACTCACATTTCATTTTTAAAAATTTAGCTACAGATTTAAAGGGGCGAATTGACCTTCTACCAATAAACAAGGAACGTTACATTTCATTTACAAAACGACTGGACGAATATGTAATAAAATACCGGTTTATTGACTCATTCAGATTCATGGTGAGGAGCTTAGATGTTTTAGCTTCACATCTACCAAATTTTAATATTATAAAATCGGAGTTTAAAAATTTAAATGATGAGCAATTAAATTTGTTGACACGTAAGGGTTCTTTCCATATGACAACTGCGATGATGCAGCTAAATTTTTGGAAACATAATTACCTGATATAACCAGCTTTTACAATCAACTTAATGATACAAACATCAGCGCGGAGGATTATGCTAATGTACAAAATGTCTGGGTTAAATTAAATATTAATAATGTGGGTGGATATTCAGATATTTATCTGAAAACAGACGTTTTACTATTATCCGATGTTTTCGAACAATTTCACGCAAGTTGCCATAAAACTTGTGGTCTAGATCCTGCATATTATTTCACTCTACCTGGTTATACATGGGATGCAATGCTTAAGCATACTGATATAACCCTTGAGCTATTGACAGATATTGATATGCTCATGTTTGTAGAGCGAGGAATTCGTGGGGGTCTTAGCCAGTGTACTAAGCGCTATTCGAAAGTCAACAATAAGTACATGACTGATTTCGATGAGGCTCAACCATCCAAATTCTTAATGTATTATGACATAAATAATCAGTATGGTTGGGATATGTCCCAATTTCTCCCCCACAGTGAGTTTCATTGGCTGTCAGATTCTCAAAATTTTAATGTTGAAGCCATAGCTGACGATTCAGATGTAGGATATATTCTCGAGGTAGATTTAAAGTATCCAATAAACCTCCACGATTACCATAAGGATCTCCCCTTTTGCCCATATCATATTACGCCTCCAGGATCAAAACAGAAAAAACTGTTGGCAACTTTGGGTGGTAGCGTGAGATTATTCACTACAGAAATCTAAAGCAGGCTTTGAAATATGGATTAAGCATATCTAAAATTCATAAAATTTTACAATTTAGACAATCTGCATGGTTGAAGCCATATATCGATCTAAACACGAGTCTTCGAACAGCGGCTATAAATGAGTTTGAGAAGAACCTTTTCAAACTCATGAATAATGCTGTGCTCGGAAAAACTATGGAAAACATACGTAAACACAGTGTTGTTAAATTGGTAACGAGTTGGTTGGGTCGATATGGTGCCGAAGCCCTTATTTCTAAGCCTGAGTTTAAGGCCTCAACAATATTTGGTGAAAATTTGATGGCAATTGAACTTAATAAAACTGAAATATACTTCAATAAACCCATTTATGTTGGTATGTGCATCCTTGATTTGGCTTAAAAAACCATTTAAGATTTCCATTATGGTTACATGGCTCCTCAATTTGGTTCCGATTGTAGCATTTGCTATACCGATACCGATTCGCTAATTTATGAGGTGGCTTGTAAAGACTTGTATGAGGTCATCAAACGCGATTGCTTTATACACTTTGACACAAGCGACTATCCTATTGAAAACGAGTGGGGTATTCCTCAAGTCAATAAAAAAGTTTTGGGTCTCATGAAAGATGAGAATAATGGCAGTATCATGTATGCGATGCGGGTAGAGGGTGAAGATTCAATGAAAAAATCTAAAGGTATAAAAAGAAACATAGTCAAGACTAAAATAACGTTTAATGACTATGTTGATTGCCTTGAAAACAACGTTGAAAAGACAGTTCAACAAAATTTGATTCAGTCGCGGAAACATGAAGTAAGTTCAATCGTACAATCAAAAATTGCATTAAGCCCTCACGATAATAAGCGGTTTTTGATAGCAAATAGTAATGAGACATTGCCGTGGGGTCATTTCAGCATTATGGATTAAGAATAATATTACTTTAATAATAAATGCTTATTTTTAAGATTTTAAATTGTTAAAGATATATGATTAAGAAGAAAAAAATACAATTTTTATAACGTTATACAAAATATATGTTTTATTTTTTTAAACTTTACTCTGCAGTTGGAATTTTATAATAATCACTAGTATGGGTAAGTATCTGATGTTGATGATGATTGTGATGACTTAGAATGAAACAAAATGGATTTTAAGTATTTTATTTTTTTTTTCTTTATTCTTTCAGCCTATTTTCGAAAACAAAAACTTCAAACATAAATGTCCACAATTTATTGTGTTAAAATTTTGATATCTATTATAATTATAGTTTATACCTTTCCCTAAATATTTTATTATTTCCTTTGGTGGTTGTAGATTTCCAAAGCTGTCAAAATATTCAATTTGATTATTGTTTTTCCAGTATGCTACCCAATGTGTGCCGGAGCCCTCTGATGTATCGAGATTAATTATCCCGCACTCTTTTTTAAATGGTTTGCTTGGAAGAGTATCACACATAAACACTCCTCTAAAATTTGGAATATCTTTAGCATATTTTCTTATATCTACATCAGTAAGAGCTCTTTTAGGTAGCTGCATTAAAAATTTTGTTGATAAGACTTTAAATAAAATCCAAATCCTTTTTTATATGGTTTTAAGATCATGCCTTTTCCCATTGCAATAGCTTCCATTTTACTATTATGCCGTTTTGCTTCATTTAACTGCTCTTTTCCAGTTTTTACTGCATTGATTGCTTTTGTAATGCCAGATACTCCACCAGCTAGACCCCCAAGTGCAACCAGAGCAGCGAAAATAGGTGCAAGCGGGAGAAAACCTGCAGATTTAGTGAAATTACTCGAGGAGTCTTAATCAGAGATTTTTTCCCCTTGAAAATACTGTTTACAACTTTTCTTGAAATTTCAACTGCATCATCCAAGTTTTTAGTTTTCTTAATTCTCATTTTAGCACTATTTAGGGCATGTCTAAATAGACGATATCCATTTATTTGAGGAAATCTCACCGTTTTACTGATAACCCAGTCCAAATTTTGTTTTCGCTTTCATTGCGTTAGTAACAAGCCAAGCGTTTGATTTTTCAGCAATACTACTATCACTTGCGGTAACTCTTTACCAAGCTTTTTCAGACAAGATTCTATCAGCAATATGCCTTTTTTCTAAATCTTTACTGTTTGAGTATGATATATCATGTTGTCTGCAAGCAGCATCCAAAAGATTGATTCCTTGATCGCCTCTAGCTAATCGCTTCTTTAATTTAGTACCGGGTCCACAAAACTGATATCCTAGTAAATGCAGTTCAATGGGAAGTTTATCGATTAAATTATTGATGAAACCTTTCCCAATGTGGGATGGCCTAAGACTGATTGTCTTTTTATAAATAATTGTCATTAGTATTTATTCTTTTCCATTCAACCTTTACTTGGATTCTACTATCTGCTAGAGCCATTGGCTGTAGAATAACGTATTGAAATTTCAGCCCAATCGGCTTGATAGATTTTTTTAAAACACCCTGGCCGATCAAAAAAACTTTGTTTCGAGAAAATCACTTTTTTATAGACGACGATTTTAAGTGTTTTGTAAAATATTACATTTGAAAACAATTTAATATAAATATAATTGTACAATATAATAGTATATACTGAAACTAGATTATATTTTTAATAAAACTTAGGGCGGTGTAGGGATGTCAATTTTTGGAGTTTTGTCGATCCCGGGATTTTCAGGATCTGAAAATACAATCCCGAAATTAAGTAAGTTTTTATTTTGTTATTTTTTTTTTTTCCAAACAGTGCAACACATTCACTTCTATTTTATTATAGTACATGTTTTTATCAAATTAATATATAAAAGAAGTACAATTTTTACCAATTCAACAACAAAAAATCCAATCATAAAATCTGACTGTCATATATCCTCAGTAATTATTACATAGTTTTTTAAAAATACATGTACAAATACATATATTTAGTCCCTTTAAAGCAAATTCGGAGAGCTTATAATTCTGACTCTGAAAAGAGCCTTATTGAAGTTGATTTTATGAGTTCTCCCTTATTTATGAGTTTTTAAAGTGTATTTTTTGTTGCTTCATAATGTACACTCCTGAAAAAAACATATTTCTGAAAGAGCTCACATTTAGGAGTGTTTTGTAAAAAGCCTCCTGAATATGAAATTTTATGTGTATTTTCTGTATTTTAAAAAAGTTTAGGTTTTAAAAACATCCCAATTGAGAGCATTTTCGGAGTAGAAATTTTAAAAAAACAACAATCTTTCAAATTCTGTTCAATCACTTTAAATTTTAAATATATTATTCGGTTCGGTAATCGTAATATGATTGCAACTTAGTATTTCAGCACAGGAAGAGCGGAAAATTTTTAAGTAGTAATCAGCGTTCTGTGACACTTTTCTTCTTAATAAAAAAAAAATAATAAAAAATGACCAAATTAAAAAAAACTAATTTTCGGCACTTTTATGATTATTTTATGAAAAATATATAGAAAAAATAGAAATCATAAAAGAGTCTCATAAGAGCAACCAGTTTCAAAGGAAAACGAGCACTTTTCTGAAACTTTGAAGTCTTATATGTTTCTTAAGAAAGATTAATATAAGATTCATAAAAGAGTCTATTAGGAGTCCGAATAAACTACTTTTGAGAGTCAAAAAAGTATCATTTTGTACTCTTATTTGTGCTGTAAAAGAGGGACCACTTTCAACGGAAATACTGCTCTTTTTTTAAACTTATAAGAGCTCATTATGAGCGCTCAGGCTCCTACAAATAAGTCGTAAAAGAGTCTTTAAAAACTGATATGGTTTGCAGGCGTTTAGCAGTAACTGCCTACATAAAATTATTTTAAATCACTATTTAAACAATTTTTTGAAAAATTAATTTTTTTCTGATTGATTATTGTTCAATTATCTTTCAATTACAACACTACAAACTACAAAAGGCTTTGGTTGTTTTTTTTCCGAAACAGCTTAAGATTATGAAATAGCTATCCATAGTCGGTTTTTAAATTTTGCATTTGTAGATTTTTGGGGATTTTTTCGAAAAAACTGCATACATTTTAATTTTATATCAAATCAAATAGCCTGTGGCGTTATCAAAACTTTTATAAATTAGGGCCAACTTAATGAACATTTACACAAAAAACAGTATATACATATATTGTATTTAGTATAGTATATACTTCAAACTTCTTAAAATAATATATTAACTTCATGGTTAGAAATCTCGGATACATTTTAATACAAGCATTAAAAAGTATTAAATTTTGTAAAAAGTATTAGTAAAAATTGATTAAGAAATTCGTAAATATATTTTGTTTTACATTTTAATACAATTAAAATATTAAAACGATAGGTATAAAGTAAATTAAGCTCAAATTTTGGCACTCGATTTGTTTTGAGTTCTATATGGTGTTAGGGAAAAATATTTTGCCACACCCTCTCTTACCGCCTACAAATCAACGAAAATGCTTTATTTTGGACGGTTTTGATTGTATTAGACTAAAATTTTGTAATTTAGTTTATACGTTTTATACGTTCGGCAACTATACTCAAAATGGTGAAAATATAAAATTTTTCTCCTATTAGCATGAAAATTCATATGTGTCAGTAAGGCGGTGGCAGGACAACGTCTGCCGGAGAAAATCTTTATACAATAAATTCTTCTGTACATGGCTTTCTCACTCCTCACTCCTCCTAAACAGCTAGACCAATTTTGAAGAAATTTGGTGTTTGTATTTTGTTAATTCAAGTTAATTTTATTTATTAATAGCATTTTTGTTAAAAAAATTTTTTTCAAGTCCTGACTAATAACTATTTCATTACCCGAATCATCATAATTTCGTCTTTTTACTGGTCTAATAAGTATCTAAAAATTATGGTTGTGTATCCAAAGTAGCAAACAAAATATTGCTGCAAGGAAAATGTCCAGCTAGAAACAAACTAAATTTCCAGGAAGAAAAAAAACACACATACATATAAATAGTAACCTGTAAAATTTGTATCAAATATGACTTCTCATTAATTATTCTCATTAATTAAATCTACAATATTTTTTGTTTTATTTTTAATTTATAAAATACTCCTAGACCAAATCTATTTTATTGCTACATTTTTTTTATTATCCAATAATTATTAAGAGCGTGAAGATAAATTCGTCAATCCGACGCTAACTTAGCAAAGACTCAAACCAAAAATTTTGCTCCGCAAAAAGTTAAATTCGTACTTTTTGCTAAGTACGCATTTAATTTTGGGAGGAAATTTCTTTCCAAAAATAAAATCGTTCTTTTTGGAAAGTACGAATTTAACTTTTGCAAGGAAATTAAATTCGTTTTTTTTGGAAAGTACGAATTTAACTTTTGCAAGGAAATTAAATTCGTTCTTTCTACAAAGTAAGAATTTAACTTTTAGGAGGAAATTAAATTCGTTCTATTTGCAAAGTACGAGTTTTACTTTTGATTCAAGGAACTAATAATACTAATTTTCAAATCAAAAATTCTCAAAATCTGTGCGTTACGATTTTTTGTTAAGCATATCAAATGAAAGGTAATTAAACCACCTTTGTAACGATATATAGCTTATAGGGGCACAATTAAGACTTTTGTCATAAACATTTTTCAAAAGTAGTGAAATTGGCGCTCATGGTAGTAATAATACTATTTTTTCAAATCAAAAATTCTCAAAATCTGTGCGTAACGATTTTTTGTTAAGCATATCAAATGAAAGGTAATTAAACCACCTTTGTAACGATATATAGCTTATAGGGGCACAATTAAGACTTTTGCCATAAACATTTTTTAAAAGTAGTGAAATTGTCGCTAAAACACTACGAAAACGAGAAAGAGAACACACCGAAAAGAAACAAACAAAAGCAAGTGGCACCACAAATTATTTTGACAATAATTTTAACAATTGAACGAATTTATTAATTTTTTTAAAGCATTTCAGAATTAATGTTTAATAAGTTATTTTATGCTGTTCTGCCTTAAACATAAAGATTAATTATTTTCAGAAACACTTCACTGCAAAACTTTCTGTTAGAAAACAGGATGTTGCTACACAGACGAATAAAGTCAAACTGTTATTTAAAATTTAAATACTTTTTTGTCTTCAAAAAATTTTTTTTTTTTGAGAAGTAGTGTTTGATACTTGAGAAGATTATTGGCACAAATATCAAATGGAGAAATTCTTCTATTAAAAAGACAAACTTTATATATATTGCATACCATTAGACAGGTAATTAAGCACATTTTCAAAGAGATATGTTTTATTCCTGCAGTTAGTGAATGTAGTTTGTGACAAACTTTATATATATTGCATACCATTAGACAGGTAATTAAGCACATTTTCAAAGAGATATGTTTTATTCCTGCAGTTAGTGAATGTAGTTTGTGATACTTACTTTCAATGCAAACAAAAGTAATTTCACTTTGGTATTTGTAAAATTCTTTTAAATTTTGTAGAAATCATTCTCAATAAATTGAATTTGATTCGTTCTGTGTATATTATGCATATTTCTCTTTTGGTAATTGTTCTACTCTTACGTTTCGTGAATAAGTTATACATTCTTACAATTTTGGCTTTTGTTTTGGAACAACGTTACAAGTGTAAAAAGATGAATTTTATTTTAAAATTTTTTAAAATAAAAATACAATGCAAAGTACAAGAATAACAAATAAATTTTTCAACCCAACTTTTGCCAATATTTTTTGGAATAAACAATATTTATAAGCTCCTCGTTGGAGCAATAAAATCAGTTTCCATTTGTACAAAACTTTCAAAACTATTTGTAATTTACCCTTAGAAATTAAACTTTCAAAGAAAACATTTTTTTACTAGAATTAAAAAAAAATTACACCTTCAGAAAACGTGCATATTTCCGCATTTATCAAGCTAAACAAAAGGAAATTGATGGCATATATTTTGATGCCCTAAGCTTAGAAAAAAACACGATAAAACCAAAAACGCCCTATAATCAAATATTTGTGAAAGAGTTCATCTAAAATGTTGCAAATTCCGTTGCAAATTTATGCAGAAAATATTAATATAAAAAGTTTAACTTTATTTTGATAGACATAACGTAGAAATAAAAAATTTTCGCACAGGTTAAACAGATCTAGTTAAACATTAGGCAATCCTTATTCTATTTTAAATAATCCTTAAAACCGGACACTGATTTCAAATATTAGGTTACAAAATATTTCTGTAACACCGATATTAAGTTATCGATAGTTTATTATTTTTAGTGAATTTCGAAAAGGTGATCCCGCATTATGCAAATAAAACACGTTTTTATGAATTGATTTAAATAATTAGTATATTTAATTAAATGTAATTAAAATAACTTTAATTTATTACTACATCACATTCCAACGGAATAAATATCTTAGGCTCTATTAATTAAAACATTTGAATTTTTTATTTTTTTTTTAAATTTTCCTAAAATGGAAAAGACGTTTGCTTACAAAATTATAAAAATAAAAGAACATACTTTAAAATAAAATTATGAAACTATATAATTTCTTTTATATTTGTAATTTTGTAAGCAAAGTTATATTCCATTTTATGAACATTTTTTAAAAAAAAAAATACAAAATCAAAATGTTTTAACTAATAGAGCTTAAAAATTTATCCAATTGGAACATAATGAAGTAATAAATGAAAATATTTCAATTACCTTTAATTAAATATACTTTTTATTTAAACCAATATATAAAAATGTGTCCTATTTGCAATAATGTAGGAAACTTTTACGAAATTCACTAAAAATAATAACATATCGATAACTCCAAAACGGTGTTACAGAAAAAATTTTTAAAGCTGATATTTAATACCAGAGTTCTATTTTTCATATAAATTGACTATTAAAACGTTCAAATCAGAATATTTTTGGAATTTTGTGGAGTAGTTAGTGTTATTACTCTCTTTTTTAAGACTTTACGAAAATTTTGAAGGTTTCTAGGTTTCTCATTTTTTACTTTATTTATTTCAAAGTATACATCTGATTTAGATGTACGTAGTGAAATTTTAGATTTCATTAAACTCGTGTCTGTAAGCGAAATAAAAAAGTTTTTTATTATGTCGTAGAAATATTTATCCATATTCTTATTTATTTCTTTAATATAAAAACATACTCTGATAATGTACAGTCGGGGGTAAGTACTCTCTATAGCTAAAATCTAAAAGTGAGTTAAATTTTTAATTAATTTGTATCAGCATTCTTCATTAGTTTTTATCAACTGTTTAAAACATATCATTTACTTAACCTTAAACTCGAATATTAATTAAAAAACGATGGAATATTTGCAAAATTTTAAAATTTTACAATTGATAACAGTAATCGGGAAAATGTTAGTGTAAAACACTAAACTGACAAATTTAATCGCAAAGAACACATATGACAATTCGTAGAAAATTTAATACTGGCATAGTATGCATTTAAAGTTGTTTAGATGGCATTTTTCTTTAAAATTAGTCTTGTAATGTTTTTTCGTTGCATTCGTTGTCAACTACTCTTTTGCATTTTGAACATTCAATACAAGTATCATTCCAATTTCTTTCGCAATGAAAGCATGTTCTATTTTTTAGGGATATATGGCTGACTATTATTGTTTTCATTTTTTTCCAATAATTTTGTGGACTTTCTAACTCAGTTAAAGTATTTCCCTCTAGAAGAGCTTCCACGAACTGACAAATGTGTACACCGCAATTATATGAGTCAGTTTGTAGTGTGTGTTCAAACTCTTACAATTTTCCAATTACTGCTATCAATTTTTAAAATACTTAAAATTTTTAAAAATTTTTCAAACATAACCAATGTTGTTTTTTCGTCTTCACCTAAGGGGTCAATATACACGAAATGTTTTTCTATACAATTTAAAAATATTAACGTAAAATGTCTCATGCGTAAAATTGGAATGCAAACGAAATGTTTGTCCTGAATTTGTAAAAATGAAGAAATATTTATTTCTATTAGTTGTGAGAATGCACATGGTGACAAATATGTTTTTTAATTTTAAGGAATAAATCAAAATATGCAGAAATATTTCAAGAACTCGGCTTGTCCATCTAGAGACACCAATTCGATCAAATCTAAAGTTCCACTTCGTACAACTAAATCAGAATAAATACTATCGAATATATAACTAAAATCACAAATGTGAAACCTTATATCCTTAAAAACTCTAGGTAATTTTTTTAAAGAGTAATAATTTATATCTATGAGAATTGAGTCACTACTTATATTTTCCGAGATATGGCTTTCAGAACAGTTTTCTTTTAATTTTTTGAAATATTTTTCTGCCTGAATTTGCAATGGGTTAATATTTTTTTTTGACTGCACAGGAACTCTGTTCCACTGGTCTTCTTGTAAGGCAATTTTAGGTCTTATTTTTATTTTATTTTCTATATTTAAGTTATCAAAATATAAACCTTCAATTTCATTTTTTTTTTTTTGCTTTAAAGTAATTTACGGATATGCGAACGTATTCTGATGGTCGAAGATTTTTTTTTCCTTCAAGTAAAAAAACTTTTTCCTTTGCAAAGTAACCTTCTACGGGTCCATTTGAAATTCGTGTTTTTGATGTTGTTTCCACATGGAAACCCATTATATTGCTCCACAGTGGAGCATATGGACAATATTTATTTAAAATCAAATTCGCATATGTTGGATTAAAGAAATTATTATTAATGCTTTCATTATATTCCTCGCATTCCATTTTTACTTTTAAAAAAATGTTTAACGCTTTTTTGTAAAAAGGACTTTCTTTAAAAATTTTTGATTTATAATTTTCCTCAGTTATTTTTATATTTTTTGCAGTTTCCTGGCAAGATTTTTTTTCGTATTTTTCCTCAACATTTTTTAATATTAAAATTGAATCTTTTACGTATTCGTTATATGAAGTTGATAACAAAACTTTTTCTATTGCCTCAAACCAAAGGAAAAAATCATCAATAAAACATAAATTTATTGCTGAACTTACAAATTTTTTTAGAGTGTATTTAATATTATTTTCAGTAAAATGTTCGTCTACGTCTTTAAATATAATTTTTAAAAAATGGCTACAACAAATTTGAATTACTACAAATTTCACATGTCGTTTTTTCATATTTGAAATATTTATACAAAAAACATAGCATGCAGCTAAATACTGTTTTAACGAATGTATTTCCACATTTTTGTTAAATACTCTTATGCAAGCATTTATGCTAGCAAAGCTCCAATCCAAGCATATTCTTTTAGAAATTGGCCAACTGATTTTGTTTACTATGCAAAATATTTTTAGAGAGCTCAAAAACCTCTCTATATCCTCAGAAAAATGACTGCATAATAAGGCTTCAGCCACTGGATATAATATTCCCGATTCTCTGCTTAATTCATTTTTTATATGTATAACTAAGCTGTATAAAAACACACGTTTACTATTTTTTTCAGTTTTTTCAACAATGCTTCCCGTCGCATCCATAAAAATTGTATTCCTGCTTTTTTTTAAAAGCATCTTGGAATTTTTGTGCAAAATTTCTAATTGATCTTTTGATTAAAGGTATATTTCCAATGGTTCAGAAACTTTCTGAATGAATGCAGAATATTTTGGTTCTCTTCTCATTTTTACAATGTCAATAAAGGCGTCGTTGTCGCGATCAAATTCTCTGTTTGCTTCAGATTTAATTTTCCTCGCTGCTTCGAGAGTTGGAACACTTTGCAGATTGCCAAGTTTCCTCAGAGCTCCCGACTGCTGGCGCAGTTTTAAATCGCGCCAATTCGTTGCAAACTGTCGTATTATTTCTTTTTTTGTGACTGTGCGCCGAACTGCGCGAATTTGATGTTTTTTTGCTGCATTGATTGGGTGTTTTATATGCAAATGATTTGCCTCGACCTCAACAAGAAATTCTTCTTGCGAAAAATCTATGCAAAACTTATATTTTCTGCAGCCGAATTCTGAATATATGCATT
This sequence comes from Dichetophora obliterata, assembly GCA_963920525.1. Lineage (NCBI taxonomy): Eukaryota > Metazoa > Arthropoda > Insecta > Diptera > Sciomyzidae > Dichetophora > Dichetophora obliterata. Next base: position 144,753,186 of record OY986437.1, read on the forward strand.
TTGCATATAGCCGCATTATAAGCTTTCTAAAATTGAATCCCGTTCCCGTAAAATTAATGGGGCAAACATTGTTGTAGAGTTTGTAAGACTCTCTTACTGCGTCTTCTATGAATTTTGTAAGTGTCACTTTATTGTCGGTGTACTCATCGTTTTGTAAAAGATACTTCTCTTTAATGAGATTTGTTACTTCATTTGAAAATGAAAACTTGGCGTCATGATGACGAAACGCAGTAGATTGTGGGAGTATTTTTGCAGACTTTTTTAAAGATGGCTTTTTTAATTTATATACTTCAACTGATCTGTTGGGATGCATAATTTTTTTGTTTAGCTTCCGCACTTTTAGAAAGTCTTCAATATCGATTGATTTTGAGGTAACATCGATATTTACTATATCTTTTATGGGTGTATTGGTGATGGCGAGTTTTGAGGTTTCATCGATATTTAGTATTTCTTGTTTTATGGATGTATTGTTGATGACGGATTTAGATGTAAGATTGATATTTACTTTGTCTTGATGTATGGTTTCAGTGTTGACGGCTGATTTTAAGGTTGCATTAATATTAAGTATTTCTTGTTGTATGGTTTCATTGTTGGTGGAGGATTTTGAAGTCACATCCATATTGATTATTTCTTGTTGTACGGTTGTAATATTGATGGAGGATTCATACTTTGTCGAACAAAGTGGTACATTTGCTTCGAAAACTGATTCTTCTAGAGAGTTGAAAGTTGTTATTATTGCTCCAATTGGTAAAATTGTTGCCAAGTCGCTGTTACTATGATCCGCAAAGCCAACTTCATCAGTATCACCGAATAGGTAGTGATCTAATAGATCAACCTTCAAACTTGATGTATTGACTGCTGTCGAAATCATATTATTCGAATCTTGTAACGGGCGTTCACATAAATTTCTTTCCATGAACTCGAAATCCAGGCTCTGGAACAGATTTCTTACTGCTTCAAAATAAGCAAATTCATCTCTTTTAAGGCACCAACTTTTAAAATTTTCGAGCTCCTTGTTGAAATCAGTTTTTTCCATTCCCTTTAAAAAAATAGTAATTTTCAAACGTAAATAAATGTATTTTTACAATGTGTAAACGTTTTTTGATAGTTCAATTAATTTCTTTCCAGCTCTTCAATGTATACACTACAATTCGCTTAGCTGTCTATTCGCTTAAGAGAGCATGTATGTTAACAGCACAAAATCAATGTTCTGCTGCATTTTTTAGCGTTATTGTGAGAAAATGTAATTTTTAGCTGCCTCCCGCTTAGAGTTTGCTTTAACATCATTAGATTGTTGGTTATTTGTATTAATTTTTCATACAAAATGCATCGCTTAGCAGCCTTTGTTGAAAATGTAATATTTCGGATTTTTAATCGGTTTATTATCGTCCCTAATTATATTGTTATGTTTTTATAATAAAATACATTTTATGTCTTTGTTAAAACTAAATCTATTTTTCATTATATTTTCTATCAGCTAACTTTTTGTTAACTATGAAATTGTTTTGAAATATATGGCTTGAAACTTGGAATTTTTTTAAGAAAACCTACAAATTTTTTTAACTACCATATCACTACCATATCACTACCATATCACTGACTTATTAATGACACTTGGCACTTTTTACACCTTAAAATTTTGGTCTTACTCTACTCTACAATGTACAATAATTTTAGAATTCATTGGTAGACAATTAAAGTTTTTAAAATCATATATGTAAAGTGTTGCTCTCAAAAGTGGCTTTTTTTTAATTTTGCCATTTAGATGGAAAAGGGGCCAATCGAAAAAAATTATTACGATATTTGAGTTCTACGGAAAATTTTACTTTAGAAAATATTATCGCCATTCGTTGTTTAAAACCTTGTTTAGAAGTGTAATTATTAATAATTGTTATTAATTTTTTAAATAAAATAAATAAATAAATAATAAAACAAAAATTGGACAAAAGTTATCGACACTCGAAATGCAAATTTTTCTATCACCTTTAGAAATGGTAATTATGCATCATCGGAAGAATTTTTAGTTGCGTATTTGGTAGGTAATTGTTGTGCAATGAAGGCAAATCTATTTCAAAGAGTCTTTAAGTGAAATTTTCAATGAAAATTTTCATAAAATACTTGAACCCTCTACGACTACTTTGAAAGCCTATTTTAAAAAACGACGCTTTATTTTTATTTCATTAAATTTGAGTTTTAGTTAATTGTTAAATTCATAGTAAACTTAAAATTGAAGTATGTATATTGAAAATTACTTAGACGAAAACTTTTAAAATGTATATGTTCATCAAAGTCTATTTATTTTGGTTTATATGTGTTGTTAACAAAATTTTTTCCTTTAAATTATACTATGTGTTTTAATAAAAAAAAAGAAAACTTTAAATATCTGCACTATCAACAACAAAAGTTTTGTGAACTTAAAATTTTATATAAGGCAATTTTGATTTTTTTTTATCTGTAAAAGTTTTATACTTTTAAAAATTTCCAATGGTTACTTTCTTTTGGAATCGTTTTTAGCAATGATATTAACTTAAAAGACAATTTTGTGCACCAAAGTTGAAGTGTATATTTTCAATATAAAACCTAGGTAATTTTTATTTCAAAATATTTAATCTTTCAGAGATTTCGAGTATCCTATTTCAGAATCTTGAAATTATTTTGGATAAAAACAAAAATTTTTTTTTTGCGTTTGGAACATATCTGATATTTTTCTAGTTCTTTTATTTTAAAGTCGATGTCTAGTTGATTATGTTTTTGAATTGAAATAAGAACACCAAGATGTGTTTTATTTAGTTCAAACTAGTTTTTCAAGCAATACAGTTTTTGTAACACTGAGTCAGTAAATACTTCATTATTGTTTACTTGAATAAACTTCACAAACAAATGTAACGAACAAAAAATTATCCAAACTAGCTACATATGCGTCAAAATGTTTCCATTTATAAGTTATTTTTTCGATATTCGGTTTAGCCTGTTACATTGATATAATTTCAAATTGACTTTTTCAAAGAAATTTTTTTTTGAATGTAATCAAAGAAGAATATTCTGAAATTATATACATCCGTTTTGTATAAGAATCCCACACTTAAACTTACATGAATATAATTCTAGTTTTATTGGTTAATAGAGGTTAAATATAAAGATATCTCAGTCCTTTCAGTATAGCATGGTAAGCAGTGCCATCGTTTTTTTAATTATTACAGTAATAATAAACTATATTTTTTTTCTTAGGACCCTTATAATACAACACTTTTTATATTGTATAAATAAGAATAAACAAATGTATGAACACCGGTGATTCCATGTCAAAGCGCCCACTTTTCTGACATGACTAGTTTTCAAAATTTTGAAACTAGGTTGATTGTTCTCTTGAAAAGTATTTGCGTACTTTTTTTTGGATTTAGAATTTTTTTATAGACATACACATAAAAATATGAAAAAACTTAAAAAAATACAATTAGTGCATGTATTTAAATAGCTGTAACTTTGAAACTGTAAGTTGTACAGAAAAAAATGTTCTTTATTTTAAAGACATTGAATAGGTCTTTTAGGTGGTATATTTTTTTTAGCATATTTATGATAAATTATTTTTTTTTAACCAGAAAGTCAGTCAAATGTTTTATAGTTTTCCCAACAAATTGTTTATCTTTTTAATATAGTGTCATTTTAAGGCATCAATTTTTAATGGCGTACAAACAATTTTAGGTTGGGATTCCAACGATTGCTATTTTTAACGAAATTTTATAAAAATACCTACAAGAGATCTCTTATTTTTGCACTGAAAATTCAATATTTTGATGTTAATACCAATGAACATCTAAAATTATATCTGTTATTTTTCAAATAAATCTTTTAGTATTCAAATAAAGCCAACAATTTATGAAACCAAACATTGTTAGTTTTTTATATTTTTTAAAAACTGTGACGATATTTGAAAATATGGAATTTTCGGTATAAAAATAATAAATCTTTTGTAGGTACTTTATAAAAACACCTGCCTTAACACGCCACTATATTAAAAAGATAAAAAAATTTGTTGCGAACACTTTAAAAAATGTGACTGAAAATTTCAGGTTAAAAAAAATAGAAACTTTCATAAAATTGCTGCATAAAAAAACACCACCAAAAAGAAAACCTATTCAAGGTCTTTAAAATAATATTAACTTTTTTGCGTACGACTTATGGTTTCAAAGTTACAGCTATTTGAATACATGCACAAATTGTATTTTTTATGTTTTTTAATATGTTTCACAATGCATAAATTAAAAAATTTTTTCAAAACAAAACACACAGTTTAAGTTATTTTTATAGGCACTACTAACCTACAAAGTTTCAAAAAAATTGGAAACACAACTGTCAGATTTGCTAAAAGTTAGTCGAATTGATATGGAATCATCGAATGCGAGCTTTAAAAAAAAAATTAATATCACTAACCCCCCTATTATGGATTTCCATACGATACACGATAGACGCTTGCAAGCGTATCGTAAAAATCAAGCTTTCGTATTATCGTTTTCATACGCCCGATAGATCTACTATTGTGAATGACAGTGATATTTGTTTACATTTTACTGTGAATTCAAGAAAAAACAATTGAAATTCTCAAACTGAAGTCACGTCAATATTTTGAAAGTTCAAAAATAAAATATATAAACACGTTTCCGACGACATCCACGGCGTTCAATATAAGTGGAGAAAGCGATGAGACATGTAGAGATGCTGTGGAAAGAAGGAAGTTGAGGGATGCTTATAATCTCGCGATAAAGAAACTGTAAAGGAACTTTATATTCATCCCAAGACTTCAAAAGCAAACGAGAACGAAGTTGGAGCTCCTATGCCAGGAACAGTCATTGATATTCGTTTTAAGGAAGGTGACAAAGTCGAAAAGGGACAGCCGCTTGTGGTTCTATCTGCCATGAAGATGGAAATGGTCTTGCAGTCGCCAAAAGCAGACATTGTCAAGAAACTCGAAATAACCAACGGAATGACATTGGAAGGTGGCGATTTGCTCATGACGGTGGAATAAGTTTGTTGAGGTTATTTCAACATTTAAATTTTACTATGTTGTTATCAATAAATCGGTAAATGTATAATCTGCGTTTTCTTCCATTAAAGTGGCAAGACCTCCCAGTTGAACTTTTGAGATCGCAACTCTTGGCCTGAAATATCGCTTAATTTTGATCAAAACCTTTTAAAAAGTCATTTTTTTATCTTTAATATTTAAATATTTTGAAAAAGATTAAAATTTTATGTAAAATTTCAACTATCGGACAAGAATATTCAGCCGCTTGCAAGCGTATGAAATTGAACAGCTGATCTGATACGTATCGTTTCGTAATACCATTTTTTTCAGATATACGATAAACGCTAACTGTCGGATTTAATACGACAAACGAAAGTTCGTAATACCGCTCAACAGAATGCAAGCTTTTATCGTATATCGTATGAATTCGTAATAGGGGGGTAAGTAAAAAAAATTTCACATATTACAAAAGATTCACAACCAAATTATTTCATAATTAATATGAAGCGTAAAACGAAGTATCCCAATAAGGACTTTCTTTAAAAATTTTTGATTTATAATTTTCCTCAGTTATTTTTATATTTTTTGCAGTTTCCTGGCAAGATTTTTTTTCGTATTTTTCCTCAACATTTTTTAATATTAAAATTGAATCTTTTACGTATTCGTTATATGAAGTTGATAACAAAACTTTTTCTATTGCCTCAAACCAAAGGAAAAAATCATCAATAAAACATAAATTTATTGCTGAACTTACAAATTTTTTTAGAGTGTATTTAATATTATTTTCAGTAAAATGTTCGTCTACGTCTTTAAATATAATTTTTAAAAAATGGCTACAACAAATTTGAATTACTACAAATTTCACATGTCGTTTTTTCATATTTGAAATATTTATACAAAAAACATAGCATGCAGCTAAATACTGTTTTAACGAATGTATTTCCACATTTTTGTTAAATACTCTTATGCAAGCATTTATGCTAGCAAAGCTCCAATCCAAGCATATTCTTTTAGAAATTGGCCAACTGATTTTGTTTACTATGCAAAATATTTTTAGAGAGCTCAAAAACCTCTCTATATCCTCAGAAAAATGACTGCATAATAAGGCTTCAGCCACTGGATATAATATTCCCGATTCTCTGCTTAATTCATTTTTTATATGTATAACTAAGCTGTATAAAAACACACGTTTACTATTTTTTTCAGTTTTTTCAACAATGCTTCCCGTCGCATCCATAAAAATTGTATTCCTGCTTTTTTTTAAAAGCATCTTGGAATTTTTGTGCAAAATTTCTAATTGATCTTTTGATTAAAGGTATATTTCCAATGGTTCAGAAACTTTCTGAATGAATGCAGAATATTTTGGTTCTCTTCTCATTTTTACAATGTCAATAAAGGCGTCGTTGTCGCGATCAAATTCTCTGTTTGCTTCAGATTTAATTTTCCTCGCTGCTTCGAGAGTTGGAACACTTTGCAGATTGCCAAGTTTCCTCAGAGCTCCCGACTGCTGGCGCAGTTTTAAATCGCGCCAATTCGTTGCAAACTGTCGTATTATTTCTTTTTTTGTGACTGTGCGCCGAACTGCGCGAATTTGATGTTTTTTTGCTGCATTGATTGGGTGTTTTATATGCAAATGATTTGCCTCGACCTCAACAAGAAATTCTTCTTGCGAAAAATCTATGCAAAACTTATATTTTCTGCAGCCGAATTCTGAATATATGCATTTTGCATATAGCCGCATTATAAGCTTTCTAAAATTGAATCCCGTTCCCGTAAAATTAATGGGGCAAACATTGTTGTAGAGTTTGTAAGACTCTCTTACTGCGTCTTCTATGAATTTTGTAAGTGTCACTTTATTGTCGGTGTACTCATCGTTTTGTAAAAGATACTTCTCTTTAATGAGATTTGTTACTTCATTTGAAAATGAAAACTTGGCGTCATGATGACGAAACGCAGTAGATTGTGGGAGTATTTTTGCAGACTTTTTTAAAGATGGCTTTTTTAATTTATATACTTCAACTGATCTGTTGGGATGCATAATTTTTTTGTTTAGCTTCCGCACTTTTAGAAAGTCTTCAATATCGATTGATTTTGAGGTAACATCGATATTTACTATATCTTTTATGGGTGTATTGGTGATGGCGAGTTTTGAGGTTTCATCGATATTTAGTATTTCTTGTTTTATGGATGTATTGTTGATGACGGATTTAGATGTAAGATTGATATTTACTTTGTCTTGATGTATGGTTTCAGTGTTGACGGCTGATTTTAAGGTTGCATTAATATTAAGTATTTCTTGTTGTATGGTTTCATTGTTGGTGGAGGATTTTGAAGTCACATCCATATTGATTATTTCTTGTTGTACGGTTGTAATATTGATGGAGGATTCATACTTTGTCGAACAAAGTGGTACATTTGCTTCGAAAACTGATTCTTCTAGAGAGTTGAAAGTTGTTATTATTGCTCCAATTGGTAAAATTGTTGCCAAGTCGCTGTTACTATGATCCGCAAAGCCAACTTCATCAGTATCACCGAATAGGTAGTGATCTAATAGATCAACCTTCAAACTTGATGTATTGACTGCTGTCGAAATCATATTATTCGAATCTTGTAACGGGCGTTCACATAAATTTCTTTCCATGAACTCGAAATCCAGGCTCTGGAACAGATTTCTTACTGCTTCAAAATAAGCAAATTCATCTCTTTTAAGGCACCAACTTTTAAAATTTTCGAGCTCCTTGTTGAAATCAGTTTTTTCCATTCCCTTTAAAAAAATAGTAATTTTCAAACGTAAATAAATGTATTTTTACAATGTGTAAACGTTTTTTGATAGTTCAATTAATTTCTTTCCAGCTCTTCAATGTATACACTACAATTCGCTTAGCTGTCTATTCGCTTAAGAGAGCATGTATGTTAACAGCACAAAATCAATGTTCTGCTGCATTTTTTAGCGTTATTGTGAGAAAATGTAATTTTTAGCTGCCTCCCGCTTAGAGTTTGCTTTAACATCATTAGATTGTTGGTTATTTGTATTAATTTTTCATACAAAATGCATCGCTTAGCAGCCTTTGTTGAAAATGTAATATTTCGGATTTTTAATCGGTTTATTATCGTCCCTAATTATATTGTTATGTTTTTATAATAAAATACATTTTATGTCTTTGTTAAAACTAAATCTATTTTTCATTATATTTTCTATCAGCTAACTTTTTGTTAACTATGAAATTGTTTTGAAATATATGGCTTGAAACTTGGAATTTTTTTAAGAAAACCTACAAATTTTTTTAACTACCATATCACTACCATATCACTACCATATCACTGACTTATTAATGACACTTGGCACTTTTTACACCTTAAAATTTTGGTCTTACTCTACTCTACAATGTACAATAATTTTAGAATTCATTGGTAGACAATTAAAGTTTTTAAAATCATATATGTAAAGTGTTGCTCTCAAAAGTGGCTTTTTTTTAATTTTGCCATTTAGATGGAAAAGGGGCCAATCGAAAAAAATTATTACGATATTTGAGTTCTACGGAAAATTTTACTTTAGAAAATATTATCGCCATTCGTTGTTTAAAACCTTGTTTAGAAGTGTAATTATTAATAATTGTTATTAATTTTTTAAATAAAATAAATAAATAAATAATAAAACAAAAATTGGACAAAAGTTATCGACACTCGAAATGCAAATTTTTCTATCACCTTTAGAAATGGTAATTATGCATCATCGGAAGAATTTTTAGTTGCGTATTTGGTAGGTAATTGTTGTGCAATGAAGGCAAATCTATTTCAAAGAGTCTTTAAGTGAAATTTTCAATGAAAATTTTCATAAAATACTTGAACCCTCTACGACTACTTTGAAAGCCTATTTTAAAAAACGACGCTTTATTTTTATTTCATTAAATTTGAGTTTTAGTTAATTGTTAAATTCATAGTAAACTTAAAATTGAAGTATGTATATTGAAAATTACTTAGACGAAAACTTTTAAAATGTATATGTTCATCAAAGTCTATTTATTTTGGTTTATATGTGTTGTTAACAAAATTTTTTCCTTTAAATTATACTATGTGTTTTAATAAAAAAAAAGAAAACTTTAAATATCTGCACTATCAACAACAAAAGTTTTGTGAACTTAAAATTTTATATAAGGCAATTTTGATTTTTTTTTATCTGTAAAAGTTTTATACTTTTAAAAATTTCCAATGGTTACTTTCTTTTGGAATCGTTTTTAGCAATGATATTAACTTAAAAGACAATTTTGTGCACCAAAGTTGAAGTGTATATTTTCAATATAAAACCTAGGTAATTTTTATTTCAAAATATTTAATCTTTCAGAGATTTCGAGTATCCTATTTCAGAATCTTGAAATTATTTTGGATAAAAACAAAAATTTTTTTTTTGCGTTTGGAACATATCTGATATTTTTCTAGTTCTTTTATTTTAAAGTCGATGTCTAGTTGATTATGTTTTTGAATTGAAATAAGAACACCAAGATGTGTTTTATTTAGTTCAAACTAGTTTTTCAAGCAATACAGTTTTTGTAACACTGAGTCAGTAAATACTTCATTATTGTTTACTTGAATAAACTTCACAAACAAATGTAACGAACAAAAAATTATCCAAACTAGCTACATATGCGTCAAAATGTTTCCATTTATAAGTTATTTTTTCGATATTCGGTTTAGCCTGTTACATTGATATAATTTCAAATTGACTTTTTCAAAGAAATTTTTTTTTGAATGTAATCAAAGAAGAATATTCTGAAATTATATACATCCGTTTTGTATAAGAATCCCACACTTAAACTTACATGAATATAATTCTAGTTTTATTGGTTAATAGAGGTTAAATATAAAGATATCTCAGTCCTTTCAGTATAGCATGGTAAGCAGTGCCATCGTTTTTTTAATTATTACAGTAATAATAAACTATATTTTTTTTCTTAGGACCCTTATAATACAACACTTTTTATATTGTATAAATAAGAATAAACAAATGTATGAACACCGGTGATTCCATGTCAAAGCGCCCACTTTTCTGACATGACTAGTTTTCAAAATTTTGAAACTAGGTTGATTGTTCTCTTGAAAAGTATTTGCGTACTTTTTTTTGGATTTAGAATTTTTTTATAGACATACACATAAAAATATGAAAAAACTTAAAAAAATACAATTAGTGCATGTATTTAAATAGCTGTAACTTTGAAACTGTAAGTTGTACAGAAAAAAATGTTCTTTATTTTAAAGACATTGAATAGGTCTTTTAGGTGGTATATTTTTTTTAGCATATTTATGATAAATTATTTTTTTTTAACCAGAAAGTCAGTCAAATGTTTTATAGTTTTCCCAACAAATTGTTTATCTTTTTAATATAGTGTCATTTTAAGGCATCAATTTTTAATGGCGTACAAACAATTTTAGGTTGGGATTCCAACGATTGCTATTTTTAACGAAATTTTATAAAAATACCTACAAGAGATCTCTTATTTTTGCACTGAAAATTCAATATTTTGATGTTAATACCAATGAACATCTAAAATTATATCTGTTATTTTTCAAATAAATCTTTTAGTATTCAAATAAAGCCAACAATTTATGAAACCAAACATTGTTAGTTTTTTATATTTTTTAAAAACTGTGACGATATTTGAAAATATGGAATTTTCGGTATAAAAATAATAAATCTTTTGTAGGTACTTTATAAAAACACCTGCCTTAACACGCCACTATATTAAAAAGATAAAAAAATTTGTTGCGAACACTTTAAAAAATGTGACTGAAAATTTCAGGTTAAAAAAAATAGAAACTTTCATAAAATTGCTGCATAAAAAAACACCACCAAAAAGAAAACCTATTCAAGGTCTTTAAAATAATATTAACTTTTTTCCGTACGACTTATGGTTTCAAAGTTACAGCTATTTGAATACATGCACAAATTGTATTTTTTATGTTTTTTAATATGTTTCACAATGCATAAATTAAAAAATTTTTTCAAAACAAAACACACAGTTTAAGTTATTTTTATAGGCACTACTAACCTACAAAGTTTCAAAAAAATTGGAAACACAACTGTCAGATTTGCTAAAAGTTAGTCGAATTGATATGGAATCATCGAATGCGAGCTTTAAAAAAAAAATTAATATCACTAACCCCCCTATTATGGATTTCCATACGATACACGATAGACGCTTGCAAGCGTATCGTAAAAATCAAGCTTTCGTATTATCGTTTTCATACGCCCGATAGATCTACTATTGTGAATGACAGTGATATTTGTTTACATTTTACTGTGAATTCAAGAAAAAACAATTGAAATTCTCAAACTGAAGTCACGTCAATATTTTGAAAGTTCAAAAATAAAATATATAAACACGTTTCCGACGACATCCACGGCGTTCAATATAAGTGGAGAAAGCGATGAGACATGTAGAGATGCTGTGGAAAGAAGGAAGTTGAGGGATGCTTATAATCTCGCGATAAAGAAACTGTAAAGGAACTTTATATTCATCCCAAGACTTCAAAAGCAAACGAGAACGAAGTTGGAGCTCCTATGCCAGGAACAGTCATTGATATTCGTTTTAAGGAAGGTGACAAAGTCGAAAAGGGACAGCCGCTTGTGGTTCTATCTGCCATGAAGATGGAAATGGTCTTGCAGTCGCCAAAAGCAGACATTGTCAAGAAACTCGAAATAACCAACGGAATGACATTGGAAGGTGGCGATTTGCTCATGACGGTGGAATAAGTTTGTTGAGGTTATTTCAACATTTAAATTTTACTATGTTGTTATCAATAAATCGGTAAATGTATAATCTGCGTTTTCTTCCATTAAAGTGGCAAGACCTCCCAGTTGAACTTTTGAGATCGCAACTCTTGGCCTGAAATATCGCTTAATTTTGATCAAAACCTTTTAAAAAGTCATTTTTTTATCTTTAATATTTAAATATTTTGAAAAAGATTAAAATTTTATGTAAAATTTCAACTATCGGACAAGAATATTCAGCCGCTTGCAAGCGTATGAAATTGAACAGCTGATCTGATACGTATCGTTTCGTAATACCATTTTTTTCAGATATACGATAAACGCTAACTGTCGGATTTAATACGACAAACGAAAGTTCGTAATACCGCTCAACAGAATGCAAGCTTTTATCGTATATCGTATGAATTCGTAATAGGGGGGTAAGTAAAAAAAATTTCACATATTACAAAAGATTCACAACCAAATTATTTCATAATTAATATGAAGCGTAAAACGAAGTATCCCAATAAGGACTTTCTTTAAAAATTTTTGATTTATAATTTTCCTCAGTTATTTTTATATTTTTTGCAGTTTCCTGGCAAGATTTTTTTTCGTATTTTTCCTCAACATTTTTTAATATTAAAATTGAATCTTTTACGTATTCGTTATATGAAGTTGATAACAAAACTTTTTCTATTGCCTCAAACCAAAGGAAAAAATCATCAATAAAACATAAATTTATTGCTGAACTTACAAATTTTTTTAGAGTGTATTTAATATTATTTTCAGTAAAATGTTCGTCTACGTCTTTAAATATAATTTTTAAAAAATGGCTACAACAAATTTGAATTACTACAAATTTCACATGTCGTTTTTTCATATTTGAAATATTTATACAAAAAACATAGCATGCAGCTAAATACTGTTTTAACGAATGTATTTCCACATTTTTGTTAAATACTCTTATGCAAGCATTTATGCTAGCAAAGCTCCAATCCAAGCATATTCTTTTAGAAATTGGCCAACTGATTTTGTTTACTATGCAAAATATTTTTAGAGAGCTCAAAAACCTCTCTATATCCTCAGAAAAATGACTGCATAATAAGGCTTCAGCCACTGGATATAATATTCCCGATTCTCTGCTTAATTCATTTTTTATATGTATAACTAAGCTGTATAAAAACACACGTTTACTATTTTTTTCAGTTTTTTCAACAATGCTTCCCGTCGCATCCATAAAAATTGTATTCCTGCTTTTTTTTAAAAGCATCTTGGAATTTTTGTGCAAAATTTCTAATTGATCTTTTGATTAAAGGTATATTTCCAATGGTTCAGAAACTTTCTGAATGAATGCAGAATATTTTGGTTCTCTTCTCATTTTTACAATGTCAATAAAGGCGTCGTTGTCGCGATCAAATTCTCTGTTTGCTTCAGATTTAATTTTCCTCGCTGCTTCGAGAGTTGGAACACTTTGCAGATTGCCAAGTTTCCTCAGAGCTCCCGACTGCTGGCGCAGTTTTAAATCGCGCCAATTCGTTGCAAACTGTCGTATTATTTCTTTTTTTGTGACTGTGCGCCGAACTGCGCGAATTTGATGTTTTTTTGCTGCATTGATTGGGTGTTTTATATGCAAATGATTTGCCTCGACCTCAACAAGAAATTCTTCTTGCGAAAAATCTATGCAAAACTTATATTTTCTGCAGCCGAATTCTGAATATATGCATTTTGCATATAGCCGCATTATAAGCTTTCTAAAATTGAATCCCGTTCCCGTAAAATTAATGGGGCAAACATTGTTGTAGAGTTTGTAAGACTCTCTTACTGCGTCTTCTATGAATTTTGTAAGTGTCACTTTATTGTCGGTGTACTCATCGTTTTGTAAAAGATACTTCTCTTTAATGAGATTTGTTACTTCATTTGAAAATGAAAACTTGGCGTCATGATGACGAAACGCAGTAGATTGTGGGAGTATTTTTGCAGACTTTTTTAAAGATGGCTTTTTTAATTTATATACTTCAACTGATCTGTTGGGATGCATAATTTTTTTGTTTAGCTTCCGCACTTTTAGAAAGTCTTCAATATCGATTGATTTTGAGGTAACATCGATATTTACTATATCTTTTATGGGTGTATTGGTGATGGCGAGTTTTGAGGTTTCATCGATATTTAGTATTTCTTGTTTTATGGATGTATTGTTGATGACGGATTTAGATGTAAGATTGATATTTACTTTGTCTTGATGTATGGTTTCAGTGTTGACGGCTGATTTTAAGGTTGCATTAATATTAAGTATTTCTTGTTGTATGGTTTCATTGTTGGTGGAGGATTTTGAAGTCACATCCATATTGATTATTTCTTGTTGTACGGTTGTAATATTGATGGAGGATTCATACTTTGTCGAACAAAGTGGTACATTTGCTTCGAAAACTGATTCTTCTAGAGAGTTGAAAGTTGTTATTATTGCTCCAATTGGTAAAATTGTTGCCAAGTCGCTGTTACTATGATCCGCAAAGCCAACTTCATCAGTATCACCGAATAGGTAGTGATCTAATAGATCAACCTTCAAACTTGATGTATTGACTGCTGTCGAAATCATATTATTCGAATCTTGTAACGGGCGTTCACATAAATTTCTTTCCATGAACTCGAAATCCAGGCTCTGGAACAGATTTCTTACTGCTTCAAAATAAGCAAATTCATCTCTTTTAAGGCACCAACTTTTAAAATTTTCGAGCTCCTTGTTGAAATCAGTTTTTTCCATTCCCTTTAAAAAAATAGTAATTTTCAAACGTAAATAAATGTATTTTTACAATGTGTAAACGTTTTTTGATAGTTCAATTAATTTCTTTCCAGCTCTTCAATGTATACACTACAATTCGCTTAGCTGTCTATTCGCTTAAGAGAGCATGTATGTTAACAGCACAAAATCAATGTTCTGCTGCATTTTTTAGCGTTATTGTGAGAAAATGTAATTTTTAGCTGCCTCCCGCTTAGAGTTTGCTTTAACATCATTAGATTGTTGGTTATTTGTATTAATTTTTCATACAAAATGCATCGCTTAGCAGCCTTTGTTGAAAATGTAATATTTCGGATTTTTAATCGGTTTATTATCGTCCCTAATTATATTGTTATGTTTTTATAATAAAATACATTTTATGTCTTTGTTAAAACTAAATCTATTTTTCATTATATTTTCTATCAGCTAACTTTTTGTTAACTATGAAATTGTTTTGAAATATATGGCTTGAAACTTGGAATTTTTTTAAGAAAACCTACAAATTTTTTTAACTACCATATCACTACCATATCACTACCATATCACTGACTTATTAATGACACTTGGCACTTTTTACACCTTAAAATTTTGGTCTTACTCTACTCTACAATGTACAATAATTTTAGAATTCATTGGTAGACAATTAAAGTTTTTAAAATCATATATGTAAAGTGTTGCTCTCAAAAGTGGCTTTTTTTTAATTTTGCCATTTAGATGGAAAAGGGGCCAATCGAAAAAAATTATTACGATATTTGAGTTCTACGGAAAATTTTACTTTAGAAAATATTATCGCCATTCGTTGTTTAAAACCTTGTTTAGAAGTGTAATTATTAATAATTGTTATTAATTTTTTAAATAAAATAAATAAATAAATAATAAAACAAAAATTGGACAAAAGTTATCGACACTCGAAATGCAAATTTTTCTATCACCTTTAGAAATGGTAATTATGCATCATCGGAAGAATTTTTAGTTGCGTATTTGGTAGGTAATTGTTGTGCAATGAAGGCAAATCTATTTCAAAGAGTCTTTAAGTGAAATTTTCAATGAAAATTTTCATAAAATACTTGAACCCTCTACGACTACTTTGAAAGCCTATTTTAAAAAACGACGCTTTATTTTTATTTCATTAAATTTGAGTTTTAGTTAATTGTTAAATTCATAGTAAACTTAAAATTGAAGTATGTATATTGAAAATTACTTAGACGAAAACTTTTAAAATGTATATGTTCATCAAAGTCTATTTATTTTGGTTTATATGTGTTGTTAACAAAATTTTTTCCTTTAAATTATACTATGTGTTTTAATAAAAAAAAAGAAAACTTTAAATATCTGCACTATCAACAACAAAAGTTTTGTGAACTTAAAATTTTATATAAGGCAATTTTGATTTTTTTTTATCTGTAAAAGTTTTATACTTTTAAAAATTTCCAATGGTTACTTTCTTTTGGAATCGTTTTTAGCAATGATATTAACTTAAAAGACAATTTTGTGCACCAAAGTTGAAGTGTATATTTTCAATATAAAACCTAGGTAATTTTTATTTCAAAATATTTAATCTTTCAGAGATTTCGAGTATCCTATTTCAGAATCTTGAAATTATTTTGGATAAAAACAAAAATTTTTTTTTTGCGTTTGGAACATATCTGATATTTTTCTAGTTCTTTTATTTTAAAGTCGATGTCTAGTTGATTATGTTTTTGAATTGAAATAAGAACACCAAGATGTGTTTTATTTAGTTCAAACTAGTTTTTCAAGCAATACAGTTTTTGTAACACTGAGTCAGTAAATACTTCATTATTGTTTACTTGAATAAACTTCACAAACAAATGTAACGAACAAAAAATTATCCAAACTAGCTACATATGCGTCAAAATGTTTCCATTTATAAGTTATTTTTTCGATATTCGGTTTAGCCTGTTACATTGATATAATTTCAAATTGACTTTTTCAAAGAAATTTTTTTTTGAATGTAATCAAAGAAGAATATTCTGAAATTATATACATCCGTTTTGTATAAGAATCCCACACTTAAACTTACATGAATATAATTCTAGTTTTATTGGTTAATAGAGGTTAAATATAAAGATATCTCAGTCCTTTCAGTATAGCATGGTAAGCAGTGCCATCGTTTTTTTAATTATTACAGTAATAATAAACTATATTTTTTTTCTTAGGACCCTTATAATACAACACTTTTTATATTGTATAAATAAGAATAAACAAATGTATGAACACCGGTGATTCCATGTCAAAGCGCCCACTTTTCTGACATGACTAGTTTTCAAAATTTTGAAACTAGGTTGATTGTTCTCTTGAAAAGTATTTGCGTACTTTTTTTTGGATTTAGAATTTTTTTATAGACATACACATAAAAATATGAAAAAACTTAAAAAAATACAATTAGTGCATGTATTTAAATAGCTGTAACTTTGAAACTGTAAGTTGTACAGAAAAAAATGTTCTTTATTTTAAAGACATTGAATAGGTCTTTTAGGTGGTATATTTTTTTTAGCATATTTATGATAAATTATTTTTTTTTAACCAGAAAGTCAGTCAAATGTTTTATAGTTTTCCCAACAAATTGTTTATCTTTTTAATATAGTGTCATTTTAAGGCATCAATTTTTAATGGCGTACAAACAATTTTAGGTTGGGATTCCAACGATTGCTATTTTTAACGAAATTTTATAAAAATACCTACAAGAGATCTCTTATTTTTGCACTGAAAATTCAATATTTTGATGTTAATACCAATGAACATCTAAAATTATATCTGTTATTTTTCAAATAAATCTTTTAGTATTCAAATAAAGCCAACAATTTATGAAACCAAACATTGTTAGTTTTTTATATTTTTTAAAAACTGTGACGATATTTGAAAATATGGAATTTTCGGTATAAAAATAATAAATCTTTTGTAGGTACTTTATAAAAACACCTGCCTTAACACGCCACTATATTAAAAAGATAAAAAAATTTGTTGCGAACACTTTAAAAAATGTGACTGAAAATTTCAGGTTAAAAAAAATAGAAACTTTCATAAAATTGCTGCATAAAAAAACACCACCAAAAAGAAAACCTATTCAAGGTCTTTAAAATAATATTAACTTTTTTCCGTACGACTTATGGTTTCAAAGTTACAGCTATTTGAATACATGCACAAATTGTATTTTTTATGTTTTTTAATATGTTTCACAATGCATAAATTAAAAAATTTTTTCAAAACAAAACACACAGTTTAAGTTATTTTTATAGGCACTACTAACCTACAAAGTTTCAAAAAAATTGGAAACACAACTGTCAGATTTGCTAAAAGTTAGTCGAATTGATATGGAATCATCGAATGCGAGCTTTAAAAAAAAAATTAATATCACTAACCCCCCTATTATGGATTTCCATACGATACACGATAGACGCTTGCAAGCGTATCGTAAAAATCAAGCTTTCGTATTATCGTTTTCATACGCCCGATAGATCTACTATTGTGAATGACAGTGATATTTGTTTACATTTTACTGTGAATTCAAGAAAAAACAATTGAAATTCTCAAACTGAAGTCACGTCAATATTTTGAAAGTTCAAAAATAAAATATATAAACACGTTTCCGACGACATCCACGGCGTTCAATATAAGTGGAGAAAGCGATGAGACATGTAGAGATGCTGTGGAAAGAAGGAAGTTGAGGGATGCTTATAATCTCGCGATAAAGAAACTGTAAAGGAACTTTATATTCATCCCAAGACTTCAAAAGCAAACGAGAACGAAGTTGGAGCTCCTATGCCAGGAACAGTCATTGATATTCGTTTTAAGGAAGGTGACAAAGTCGAAAAGGGACAGCCGCTTGTGGTTCTATCTGCCATGAAGATGGAAATGGTCTTGCAGTCGCCAAAAGCAGACATTGTCAAGAAACTCGAAATAACCAACGGAATGACATTGGAAGGTGGCGATTTGCTCATGACGGTGGAATAAGTTTGTTGAGGTTATTTCAACATTTAAATTTTACTATGTTGTTATCAATAAATCGGTAAATGTATAATCTGCGTTTTCTTCCATTAAAGTGGCAAGACCTCCCAGTTGAACTTTTGAGATCGCAACTCTTGGCCTGAAATATCGCTTAATTTTGATCAAAACCTTTTAAAAAGTCATTTTTTTATCTTTAATATTTAAATATTTTGAAAAAGATTAAAATTTTATGTAAAATTTCAACTATCGGACAAGAATATTCAGCCGCTTGCAAGCGTATGAAATTGAACAGCTGATCTGATACGTATCGTTTCGTAATACCATTTTTTTCAGATATACGATAAACGCTAACTGTCGGATTTAATACGACAAACGAAAGTTCGTAATACCGCTCAACAGAATGCAAGCTTTTATCGTATATCGTATGAATTCGTAATAGGGGGGTAAGTAAAAAAAATTTCACATATTACAAAAGATTCACAACCAAATTATTTCATAATTAATATGAAGCGTAAAACGAAGTATCCCAATAAGAAACTTACCATTCTATTATAAATTGTTGATATCCGTTTGCGGTTTCGTTTGTTGTTTTGCACAAAAATAATGTGATAAATTCTATTAAGTTTTATAAAACTTTTGCACTGGTTAAAATTTTTGAAAATCACTTCAAAATAGTCATTGCTATAACAATATTGCAGAAATTTATCATAGTCCATTTGTTTTTCAGTTAAAATATACTTAAGTGAAAGTTTCACAAAAAGATTAAAATAATTTTCATTGACCATTATGAATAATTGCACTGACAATAAAATTCTCAACTTCTTACTGACTTCACGCTCAAGCTCAAGAATAAATGGTTTGAGGACTAACCGTCAGTTTTATACTTTCGATTTTTCCTACTCAACGTTGTGCTGCAAAAACTCCTCTCCAAAAGAAAAAAAATATTCAAGAATTCATAATTTGGTTTATTCCATAATTTCTCCTGATATGTGTCGTGTGCAAAATCAGCGCTTTTTGCTAAAGCTGATCTCAAATATCTATTTCGCTTGTTTTCTCAATATTCATTTTTTGTTTCAAATCAGCTGAGAGACCACAGACAGGTCTAATCCTCTTTCGTGACCTCTCAAACTCAAAGAAAATTCAAAAGTGATCATTTATCTAGCGGCCGCCAAACAGTGTTGTGACTTTATCTCAATTGTGGTGCATACGACTTCTTTAAGACATTTTACTACTGCCACCCACTTTTTGCAATTTTGCTTATCTACCATTTGTTACTGTAAAAAATGTATGTTGCCTGGGCGATTTTCGGATTCGGCATGAAAAGGTATGAAAAAATAGGGGTGCACTTTACTCTACCACATCTTGAAAATTGTGAGTTTTTTTTGGGAATTACTTAAAAAAGTGTTTTTATATAAACGTGCACAGCTAGAACAAAAATGATTCCAGAAATGAAATTCTCGTACCCTATTAAACCTAAAACCAGTCTCACATTTAAACGTTTTTATACAAAAATTTATCGTTAAAAATTCCTAAAGAAAAAAATTCACAAAATTCAAGATATCGGTGGTAATCCGAAAATTATTTGTGCCCTTAAATCCCCGTAGGTGTCACTGTGTCGATTTTTATCGGCTTAATAATTATTTTTTTAAAAAAATCGACCACCTAGGGGATTCTAAAAAAACAAAAAAAAACCTTCGGAGGACCACACGAACACATATTGTAAATATAAGGTGGATAGCTTGAGTAGTTCAGCCATGATGGTCAAAAAAACATACGCACCAACGGTAAGATTATACCTTAAATTTTGTAAATTTGTTTTTTATGCCTTTTTTACAATAAATTTTTGTATAAAAACGTATAAATGTGAGACCGGGCTTAGGTTGAATCGGGTACGAGAATTTCATTTCTGGCGAGGAATCAGTTTTCCTCTCTGTACACGCTTATATACAAAAATTTTTTAAAAATAATTGCTAAAGAAAAAATTCAGAAAATTGAAGATGTGATAGGGTTAAGTGCACCCCTGTGGCCTACTTTTTTTTTAAATAACATATGGATTAAACTTTTTTTAAAATGTCATCATAATTTTGCAACAACTTAGAAAAGTTTTTGGAATATGTAGGAATTTTATATTTATTATTTAAAAAATTCTTTAAAGTATATTTTGTTTAAACTCCAATTAATACTATGATAAAATGTAGAAACCTTTTTTATATCTACAGCTTTTTTAACTCAATTTACCGATATTAAAAATTTTTAAATGACAACACTGCTGTAAAATTGAATTTAATTTCTCCTTCAAACCACTCTTTTTCTGGTGTCCTGAGCGGTGTTAAATTAAAGAGTTCATTGAGAGTAGAGTCAGATTTCATAACATTACTCATATCCACTCACATAATTACCCCTTATAATGCCTCATTTGTTATTCATTCAGAAAGCCACGCCGATGCACTTGACCCAGAAATTTTTTTCTATGAGAAATGTATGCAACAAAATTTTTGCAAATAACGTCGTACTCCGTTGCTGTCGCCAAAATGTTCCGAGCAATAACAAGTGACCGTATAACGCTCGTACTGAAAGCCACAATGTGAACGACGATGACGACAGACAGGTCGACAGTTACGCCGACAGGCAGTTAAGATCAATGCGACCTGAAATATCTTTGTTTTGTTGTACCTTTTTTGTTTGTTTTTTTATTGCATTCATAAATATTGTTTCAAATTTTGCAAAACAGATTGCCAACAGCAACACAAATTTCAATAAAAGTCAATGAACTCAAATCACTTAAAAAACAACAAACGCGTTGTTCTCTAATAAGCTCTAATAAACTATAAATCGTTAGAAAGGTGGCTTAAGCACCTGTCTAATGATATGCTTAACAATAATATTGTAAAATTAGTATTATTAGTATCATGAGCGCCAATTTCACTACTTTTAAAAAATGTTTATGGCAAAAGTCTTAATTGTGCCCCTATAAGCTATATATCGTTACAAAGGTGGTTTTGATATGCTTTCATTTGATATGCTTAACAAAAAATCGTAACGCACAGATTTTGAGAATTTTTGATTTGAAAAATAGTATTATTACTACCATGAGCACCAATTTCACTACTTTTGAAAAATGTTTATGACAAAAGTCTTAATTGTGCCCCTATAAGCTATATATCGTTACAAAAGTGGTTTAATTACCTTTCATTTGATATGCTTAACAAAAAATCGTAACGCACAGATTTTGAGAATTTTTGATTTGAAAAATAGTATTTTAGTGCGAACGTTTATGCATTTCGTTTAAAATTAATTTTTTATTTTAAAACCAATTTTTTATTTTATAATTTTTTTATTCGAACAATTTTCTTTGAACAAATTTTTAATACTGAAATTTTCAAAATGAAAATTTCTGAAATTATAATAACTGAATACAATTCAAAATGTTTTTTTTATAACAAGTGTTTTATAGGCAAGTGTAAGTATCATACGTTATTAATGAAACTAAAGGTAAGTACAATATAACAAAGAGGTAAGTATTAATGTAACTAAAGGTAAGTACAATATAACAAAAGGTAAGTATTAATGTAACAAAAAGGTAAGTATCAATGTAACGAACAGGTAAAATAGGCTGTAGAGATTTACTCTATGTGGTGATGTAATAGAGCACCACATTATTCCCCCTCCTCAAATGAATCTTGTTGTATTTCTGAGTAAATTAAAATGTACCTTTCTTTTAGATGGTGTTGTAGTTGTTGTGTCTGTATTAATTGATGCTGGTTTTAAACAGTCTAAACTTACTGTAGTATGAGTGTTATTTTTGAGTATTGTGAAGTATTTTGGGTTTCGGTTGATTACTTCGAAAGGACCATCATAGGGTTCCTTGAGCTTGCTGTGTATGGTGTCGTTTCTAACGAAGACAAATTTACAAGTGTTGAGTTCCTTAGGAACGTGTTGTTGGAATTTTGTGTTATGGTGTGAAATGTGTGATTGTTTGTTTTCGACTAATTGTTTTATTTTTGGAAGCATCTCTGAAGGGTTTAAAGTTTCATTATTGCGAATTACTATTTGTTTCGGTAATCTGAGGGGCTGGCCAAAGACCATCTCAGCTGGCGACGCTTTGATGTCTTCTTTGACTGAGGATCTAAGGCCCAGAAGAACTAGTGGCAACTCTGTGAACCAATTTGTCTGGTTGTTTGTTGCGATAAGAGAAACCTTTAACTCGATCAGAGGTAACCTTCAATGGAACTCTAAAACGTGAAATATACTCTCTTTGAAGAGTGTCGACTATCGTGTCGGTGTTTGTGTCTTTCAGCGGAAATGCTTCTGGCCAACGAGTGTTCCTGTCGACAACAGTGAGTAGGTATCTATACCCTTTTGAAATTGGCAAAGGACCGACTATATCAACGTGAATATGTTCGAAGCGTCCGTGTGGTATGCTGATTTTGTGTGGTGTTGTCTTCGTGTGCTTGTGTATTTTTGAGCGTTGACATCTAACGCATTCTTGTGCCCATTTGTTAACGTGTGTATTCATATTCGGCCAGAAATATCTTTGTGTAAGTAATCGCCGTGAAGCTCGTGTACCAGGATGTGCTATGTTGTGTAGTTGTTCGAATACTTGTTTTCGTAAAGTCTGTGGTATGTAAGGTCGTGTTAAAGAATTTTTCTGTTCGCACCAAATTTTAATGTTGAGTACCGGTATGAGTATCTGTTCGAGCTTGTATCTGTGGCTATTTAGTATATCTTGCAATTCTGTGTCTGTGTTCTGTTCTTCATGTAGTGTTCTCAGGTTGATGTCTGTGCAGGCAAAAGCTTCTATTTCAGCTCGTGAAAGTGCATCTGCTACAGTGTTTTCTGAACCTTTAATGTGTTTAATGTCATGTGTGAATTGTGCAATGTATTCCAAGTGTCTTGTTTGTCTGGGACTGCGTTCTGTTTGTGAATGTATAGCGTTAATCAGTGGATTGTGATCTGTGTATACCGTAAAATTGTTTCCTTCTAGGTAGTGTCTAAAGTGTTTGATGTTTAAGTATATGGCTAGTAATTCTCTGTCGAATGTACTGTATTTCGTTTCTGAATTTGATAACTTTTTTGAGAAAAAGGCTAATGGTTCTAGTGTACCGTTATTCTGTTGTTGTAAAACGCCGCCAATGGCTGTGTTTGATGCGTCTACGGCAATCGATAATTTTGCATTACTACTGATGTGATTGAGTAGTGTTTCCTTTGCAAAACTATCTTTGATTGTTGTAAATGCCTGTAGTGTGTTCTCTGTCCAGTGTAACTGTTTGTTTTTTGTTTTTGATGCTACGGTGACCATGTCATAAATTGGGCCTAGCATGTGTGCGAGTTTTGGGATACAACGGTGGTAGTAATTTGTCATGCCTATGAATTTTTGCATTTGTTTGACTGTGGTGGGTTGTGGGTAGTCTCGTATGCACTGTGTACGTTCTTCTGAAGGTCGGATACCTTGTTTAGAAATGTTGTAACTGAGGAAGTTTATGTCTGATGCTCCAAAAGTGCATTTGTTAGGTTTAATGTTTAAGCCGTATTCTGAAAGTCTTTGGAAAACTTGTGTTAAGTGTTTTATGTGTTCTGTCTAGGTCTCGCTAGCTATAAGTATGTCGTCTAAATAAACGAAAATGAAATCTAGTCCCTGTAAGACTTCGTGTATAAATCTTTGGAATGTTTGTGCTGAATTTATCAAGCCGAAAGGCATTCGGAGAAATTCGAACATTCCGAAAGGTGTTGTTATTGCTGTTTTGTGGATGTTGCTAGGAGCCATCGGTATCTGGTGATATGCTCTGACCAGGTCAACTTTTGAATAAAAGTTTGTGTTGTGTAAGTTGATGGAAAAGTCGTGTATATGTGGTAAAGGGTAACGGTCAGGTACAGTAATAGCGTTCAGTCGTCTGTAGTCACCACATGGTCTCCAGTCATTTGGTTCGCGTTTGGCTACAAGGTGTAGTGGAAAGGAGGTTTTCGAGTCAGACGGTCTACAAATTCCTGACTTGACTAGAAAGTCGAATTCTTGTTTTGCAATTTTTAATTTGGATAGGTCTAAACGTCGTGGTCGTGTGAATGGTAAATGTCCTTCTGTAACTATGTGGTGTACTGTTTTGTGTTTGATTGGTGCAGTGTAATCTGGTTCTGTGAAGAGTGAAGGGAATTGTTTGAGTAACTGTGTGTATTTGTCGTCGAGTGTAAATAGTTTTGGTAATTGTGTTTCAGAATACCTCGAAATTGCGTTGACGGATAATTTTGTAAGGGGGTCAATGAGTTTTCTGTGTTTTAGATCTATTAGAAGTCCATATTTGGTAAGAAAGTCTGCGCCAATGATAGGTCTTGTGATATCTGCTACTATGAAAGTGAAAGGAAATTCTCGTCTGAGTTTTAAATTTGCGTTTAACAATTTTTTTCCGTAAGTCGATATTGCTGTGCCATTAGCAGCTTGGAGTGTCAAATCAGATTTTTTATAAATTTTGAATTTGGAGGATGGCAATACGGAAACTTCAGCGCCACTGTCGATTAAGAAAATTAAGTTATTGTCCTTGTCAAATATGAATAAACGGCGTGTTAGTGTTATAGAACTCCCATCATTAGCCGTTGCAATGATGGTGTTTTTTAGTTTAATGTGTTTGGTATATTGCGGTTTGGTGTGGATGTCGTTTGAACATACGCGCATGGTTGTTCGCATCGTCTGGCCGCTCTGCCAAATTTGTAGTGGTACCTACAAACCCAGTTGGCCGGTCTTTGTTGTGACCCTTCTCTTCTAGATGAACGACGTCTGGAGTACCTTTGGAAGTTTGAGCTTTGTGATCGAGAACGTTCACTTCTCAGTTCTTGTACCTCCAGTGCCAACTTATTAAAGTTTTCTAAAATTGTGGATGTGGTCTCGGCGAAACGTTGGGTAATCGCCATTATTTCTTCTGAGCCGGAAGCTGGTTTTTTAGACATGGTAGAAATTTCACTACCAGTCATGACTTCCCATAAATCATCTGCTAGTTTTAAGAGGACCTCTAGTTCTCTGTGTCTGGACCCGGTCAAGGCGATATTTAAACTTTTTGGCAACTTGCGTAGCCATAATTTATAAATTAAATCGCCACTGACTGTTGATCCAGCTAGTAGAAGAAATGACCGATAGAACTGAGATGGCCTTTGGTCACCCATCTCAGAATCTGAAAGGATTTTATCTAATCGCTTGTTTTCGCTCAGTGAAAATCTATCGAGCAATGTCTTTTTAAGCCCTTCGTATGTGTTTTGTGTTGGCGGTTTTTGGATAAAGTCTAGCACAGTGACTATCACTTCTTGTGGTAACGAGGTTACCAAGTATTCGTATTTAGTCTTATCGACTGTGATTCCTTTCGCTTGGAATTGTATTTCCGCATGTGCGAACCAAGCGTCTGGGCAACTCGTCCAGAATGTAGGTAATTTTACCGAAACCGTGTGTATTTGTGTTGGTGGTGTGAGAGGGTTAGTCTCAAAGTCTATGAATGGTGTGTTATCTCCCTCTCCGGTGTGTGGAGTAAGGAGTGGGAGTGGAGTAAGGGGTGTGTGTGGGGGTGTTCGTAGCATTCTTCCCTCTAGATTTGCTTAAGTTTGAAAATTCTAACTCTTCCCTTTTTTTTTTTTTTTTTTTTTTAGTGTACCTATGTCCCTAGTGTAGTGTAGTGCCTACGAAAGTGAAACGATAGGTTTCTTACGACCCTATCGTCTAAAATTCGTTTAAGAAGCTATGTTGTGTGCCTCGTGATGAGCTAAAGTGATACGCAGCCTGAAAAAATATTTTATAAATGTCAACAAAAATAAATATAGATTTTTACAAAATATAAAATCTCATATAAAATAAATTGTTGTTGCTGCTGACGTTGTTGTTGTTGCTGCCGACGTTGTTGTTGTTGTTGCTCTTTTCGTTGTGGTTGTGGTTGTTGTTGTAGCTGCTGTTACTGTGGTTGTTGCTCACTTTGTTGTTGTTGTTGTTGTTATAAACGCTGTCGTTGTAGCTGTTTTGTTGTTGTTGTTGTTATGGCTGCTGTTATTGTTGTTTTTGTTCTTTTTGTTGTTGTTGTTGTTTTCTAGCAGTGACCTTGTCTGCTGCTGTTTTTGTTGTTGGAGCGCTGTGGTTGTAGCTGTTTTTTTGGCACCGGCGGTAGTGACGATTGAGGAGGAACTTAAGGTGGCGTTGTGGATAATGTTGTGCCTGTTGCTGGTTTATCTGTGGCTGTTGTTCTTGGTGCAGAAGCAGTTGCTGGTGCTGCTGTAGCTGTATCAACCGTAGGTGTAGTGAGCGTTGGCGTATCTGTTGTGCAACGTGTTTGATTTGGCCGATTCTCATTAATTAAGCCATCTGCTGATGTAGTGCCAATTTCTGTTGATGAGTTATTGCCATTAGAATTTGTTTGGGACTCTGTAGCGGAATTGGTGTCGCTTTGTTTTTAAATTGATGTAGCCATTTTACTGCTCCCTGTTGTTGAGTGCCAATTTTAGTGCGGTTTGTAGGATCGCCAGTTTTGGTGTTCGTGTCGCAGGATCGCCAGTTTTAGTGCGAACGTTTATGGATTTCGTTTAAAATTCATTTTTTATTTTAAAACCAATTTTTTATTTTATAATTTTTTTGTTCGAACAATTTTCTTTGAACAAATTTTTAATACTGAAATTTTCAAAATGAAAAATTTCTGAAATTATAATAACTGAATACAATTCAAAATGTTTTTTTTATAACAAGTGTTTTATAGGCAAGTGTAAGTATCATACGTTATTAATGAAACTAAAGGTAAGTACAATATAACAAAGAGGTAAGTATTAATGTAACTAAAGGTAAGTACAATATAACAAAAGGTAAGTATTAATGTAACAAAAAGGTAAGTATCAATGTAACGAACAGGTAAAATAGGCTGTAGAGATTTACTCTATGTGGTGATGTAATAGAGCACCACAGTATTATTACTACCATAAGCGCCAATTTCACTACTTTTGAAAAATGTTTATGACAAAAGTCTTAATTGTGCCCCTATAAGCTATATATCGTTACAAAGGTGGTTTAATTACCTTTCATTTGATATGCTTAACAAAAAATCGTAACGCACAGATTTTGAGTTTAATTACCTTTCATTTGATATGCTTAACCAAAAAATCGTAACGCACAGGTTTTGAGAATTTTTGATTTGAAAAATAGTATTATTACTACCATGAGCGCCAATTTCACTACTTTTGAAAAATGTTTATGACAAAGGTCTTAATTGTGCCCCTATAAGCTATATATCGTTACAAAGGTGGTTTAATTACCTTTCATTTGATATGCTTAACAAAAAATCGTAACGCACAGATTTTGAGAATTTTTGATTTGAAAATTAGTATTATTAGTTCTTTGAATCAAAAGTAAAACTCGTACTTTGCAAATAGAACGAATTTAATTTCCTTCTAAAAGTTAAATTCTTACTTTGTAGAAAGAACGAATTTAATTTCCTTGCAAAAGTTAAATTCGTACTTTCCAAAAAAAACGAATTTAATTTCCTTGCAAAAGTTAAATTCGTACTTTCCAAAAAGAACGATTTTATTTTTGGAAAGAAATTTCCTCCCAAAATTAAATGCGTACTTAGCAAAAAGTACGAATTTAACTTTTTGCGGAGCAAAATTTTTGGTTTGAGTCTTTGCTAAGTTAGCGTCGGATTGACGAATTTATCTTCACGCTCTTATAATTATTTCATTAGCCGAATCAGAATTCTGTCTCCATTCAGCTAATGAAATATCTAAAAATCCTTCTCTGCAGAGGCATCAAAAATATAGCTACAATAAAATCACAACAAAAATGTCCAGCTGGAAACAAAATAAATAAGGCAACCATGCACATGCAAATAAGAAGCTGTAAAATTTTATTTTCATTCATAAAATTTGCAATATTTCTTCAGGTATGCAAATAAGAAGAAACAGGCAAACACATTTAAAAATACCGATCTTTTGCACCCTTGTGCACGCAGCCAAAACGATCAAAATATTGAAAACAAAATTTAAACAAACTATCACTTTTGAAGCGGTATAAAATACATGTCCCTTCAAAATATTCTGTTCTGTCGATGGATGGCTAATATCAGCGAGCAAAAAATTATGTAATATACTCGCTGATATTAATGAAATATGTTAAAATATTGGAGATATTTCCATCGAAAATCAAAACTTTGATTTAATGGTGGTCAAAACTAATAATGTAACAATCAAATGCAAACAAAATGTGTGGCTGAGTTAAAAAATTTAGGATAAAGATTTTGGGCTAGCTTGACACCGGTTATTAAAGTAGAAATGCAATTCGCAAAGAATTGATGAATTTTCAATTATGCTGTTTTTATCCATTACTAATTTTTTATCAGGCATCGTAGTTATTATAAGCGATATCCAAAAACTAAAAGATTAATTACTATTTTTAGATTTTTATTTCGTTGCTCAACAATAAAAATTATGTTACGATTTTCATTTTTTTGATCAAAACTAAAATATTTTTTGATTTTTATTTTTCTGTTCAAGAATAATACTTATATTTGAGTTTTATTATTTTTTATTTATTATTATTTTTATTATTATTATTTCAAGAACAAAAATTGTTTTTCAATTTTTATTTGGTTCGCTCAAAAATAAAAGTTATTTCTTAATTTTTATTTAATGCTCATAAATAAGAATTATTTGATGAGTTTTATTTTTTCGCTCAAAAATAAAAATAATTTGTCGAGTTTTATTTATTCTTCCTCAAACATACAACTCAAAACACCACAAGCTTCGTTGTTGCTGGCGCATGCTCGCATTGAGTGTGCCTTATGTGCTTACGTAAAAGTGTGTTTGGGGGTTTCAATATATCGATAAGGTCAGAATTTATTTGTATTGTTAGGATCAATTAATCAGTGTTCAGGTCGTATTACTTTTGCAGGAATACCAAACTCAGACATGATGGAGTACAGGTGCTTCCTTATTGGGCTGTCAAAGGCGGCTTTGTAGTCGACAAAAAGATGGTGGGTGTAGACTTGTTTTTCTTGAGTCTTCTCCAAGATTTGTCGTAGCGTGAAAATCTGGTCGATGGTGAATTTTCCAGGTCTGAAGACACACTGATAAGGTCCAATCAGTTCGTTTACAATGGGCTTAAATTTATTATTTTTCGAATATTTTTAGGCCTCATTCCTGTCACCATACATCTCAATCTTCTCCTGCTCGCGCATTTCTGCCTCTCTTTTTTTTCGCCTGAAAATACATCTCTCTTCCCTTTTCTTTTCTTTGTATCGCTTCTTAGCAACGCGCTTTACAACCTACTGCAGAGTGGCTTTGTAGGCGGCGTCTTTCTCTGCAGTGGCGTCGCGACACTCCTGGTCGTACCATTGGTTTCGGCGAGGGCGGT
The DNA here is from genome assembly GCA_963920525.1 of Dichetophora obliterata. Lineage (NCBI taxonomy): Eukaryota > Metazoa > Arthropoda > Insecta > Diptera > Sciomyzidae > Dichetophora > Dichetophora obliterata. The sequence continues at coordinate 144,783,049 of OY986437.1, forward strand.
GATAGCCAATCACCTCTTCAGTAGCCGCACGCATGGAGTTGGAAATGTATCTCCACTGCGCATATATCATCGATTGGAGAGGTGCTTTGAAGCAGGAGTGAGAGTCGAGTGGCGAAAGCTTCGGCCGTCTGTTTCGATGGCAGCTTGTCGACGTCTAGCTTTCTCTGTGTACGGTTGCGCACAGACGTGAACGGATCTTGGCTGCAACAAGATAGTGATCCAATGTTTGCACCACGGATCGTGCTTACATCCAAAACACTGCAAGAGTGCCTTCCGTCGATCAAAACGTGATCAATTTGATTTTTGGTTTTTTGATCAGGGGACATCCAGGTGGCTTTATGAATATTGAGATGCTTGAATCTTGTGCTACTTACGACCATTTTTCGTGCTGCGGCGAAGTCAATCAGCCTCATTCCGTTATCGGAGGTGTTGTCGTGGAGGCTAAACTTACCGACTGTTGGACTGTTGCCCACCTTAGCGTTGAAGTCACCAAGCACGATTTTTACGTCGTGACGGGGGCAGCGCTCGTATGCATTTTTAAGGCACTCGTAGAATATTTCCTTGGTCTCATCGTCCTTGTCTTCTGTCTGAGCATGCACACATATGGCTTATATTAAAAAATTTTACCTTGATGCGGATTATGGCAAGCCGTTCGTTTACAGGTGTGAATCGCAGGAATTGGGGCCGTAGTCTCTTGCCAACTACAAATCCGCATTCAAACTCGTGCTTCTCCGCATGGCCGCTGTAGTAGATATCAAAAGGTACATGCCGAATGCAACCCTGTCCCTTCCATCGCATTTCTTGGAAAGCAGTGATATCAGCTTTGTATCTTTCCAAGACATCAGTCAGTTGGATAAAGGCACCTTCTCAATGAAGGGTTCGGATATTCCACGTCATCAGATTTAGGGATCAGTTTTCTTCTATTCTTATTTGTTTTCATTGTTATATACAATAGTTAGTTTTACTTGTTATTATATAATATGACGGGAGGATCAAACCACTTTTACTTCCTCGTCGTATTAAAGCGCAAGCCATAGTTCTTAATTCTCAAAAGCATAGACACGCGCTCATTTATAATGACATGACAGCTGCATGCAGTGTTGGCAGAATTCGAAAGTGATCATTCCCGTTTTGTTCATGCATTTCAATACGTTTTCCCCATTATTCCCTTAACATTTTCATGTTTTTCTACTTTTTCAAAATTCAGTGCTTTAATTTATATAGAAACCAAACCAATACAAACATTCGTAATGTAATTAAAAACATTCCTAAAAAAATTTATCACATATCGCTAGTACATTTAACTAGTGTAACTGCACACAATTTCTTTCGATTTCTAATACTATTCAGTTTTAATTTTTTCTATGTATTTCGGTACAATTTACGGTACGGTTATCTAACTGATTTCTTGTTAGCTTTATTTAAGCGGAAGAGAAGAATTAACGATATCAGTTTAATTTTTGGGAAACTTTCACTTGCATCTGTAAACTTTATATTTGAAACATGGTGCTAGAAATTTAGCACATTTTGTGTTAGTATTTTTAATAAATCAATATTTCTAAGTGACCTATATTCTAACTAAAGATAAAGTAATTCAGATTTTTTAAATAAACTAGGTTAATAGGAGCACAGAATTAATGAAGCATATGTGTTGTTTTTTGAAACGATAGCATTAACAAATGTGAAAATTCCGCCATCGTCCCAGAAATTACATTTTTTAAAAGCTCTCCATTTTACTTACCAATTTTCCATAATTTGCCAATCAAATAAATCAATTGACGCTGGACAGAACAAATTACTTTTGAGTTAACAGACACAAATTACGTTTATCGAAATTAATTTAAATGAAATACACATGCTAATTCAAATAGTAATAAAATAAATTTAAAACTCAAGACGACTAAGATAATTTTAAAATGTATATAAATACATGATGTTAAGAACTTCATAACATAAGTTTTTGATTTTGTGACAAAATTACTCTTTTTTTCACGACGAGGTCAACCTCAGTTTCCACGTTTTTAAGAGTGTAATTCCCGTTTTCCTTTTTGGGTTGAAAATTCCCAAAAAACGGGGAAAATTCCCTTTTAAGGTAACACTGGCCGCATGGCACACCACGGTTTTTTAAATTAAACTTGTTGACTTGAATTTCTATAGTACTTGGACTAGAAATTCGCGATGAAAGAATTAGAACACCTTTTGTCTTCTGCTTACTTAAATCAACCACATTTAGTTTGATATAATGCTAATATTTATAGCACTTAACTTAGTAAAAAATATACAATAAATATACAATAAACTTACATATAATAAAACCAAATTCAATAAATGCATGAACGCTGACATCTCATATTTTGTAAGCAACAGACAGAAATTCGCCAAGCACAAGTTTCGAATTTCTGTTTACCTTATGTGTTTACAGTGCAGTGAACCCATGTTCTTATTTTTACTGAATGTAAAAAAAATAAATGAATTACATTTCACAACAAAAGTGCACAGAAGTGCAGTGAACGTTTGTTCTTATTTTTTAACAAATGTAAACAAAATAAGCCAATTAAATTTTGAGATTTCAGCGTTCAAGCATTACACATTAAAAAACATTTAAAATTATGTGCAGCAACATTCTCCCCCGCGTTGAATGAATGTTCAACAATCCAGCCGTGCTTTTCTATGTCCACGAAAAAACTGTTAAAGTACCGTGGAGCTGCTTGTGGCGGTGTGTTAGGAATTCCATCTGATAGTGGACGGTCTGCTATTGGTGAGATTTTAGATGCCGTTTGGGAAGTCATTGTAAGAGTACCTCTACGCTGCCTCTCATGTCGCTTAAACATGATGACAATAGCTAAGATGACGAAAAATTTAAAAGTAAAAGTATTAACTATTTATACATATAATTAAATTCACTCTGAATAAATTCTGTCTCTATAGGTCTGTTCCCGTACTAAAAGTCAGAAACATATGTTAATTTCTTTAGTAAAATTTTTTAAAAATTGGACACACGTTTGATGAAAAGAGTATATTGGCTTCCCTGTTTTTTGTGTTGTTTTAATGGCTGGTACTCTAATTTGGCATTAGCCGTCAAAACAAAGTAGCTTGCGAATTTCTGCTTCGCCAAATTTGTGTAGTAGAAAATATCAACATTTGACAAGGATGGGATTACTTATTTTCGCTCTTTTTGAGAATGTTTTGGGTACGGCAACAGGAAACACCAGAAAATAGCACGAATTCTTACGAAAGTTCAAGTACGGGAACAGATCTTATATTATTACAAAAATTCTAGTTTTATTTCGACGAATTAATTATTAAAATCCTCATACAAGCACCAGCAGCATCCAAGATCCATATTAATAAGAACATAAATAATTGAACATCTGGTTGTGCCAATAGCCAGCTTTCCTGCTTTATTGGTTGTGCCAATATAGCCAGACTCGTAGAACTCCAACGTATAGCAAAAAATAAGAAGCAACTACAACAGACGGCAATCCTTGGTAGAGTTGTAGGCTTGATCTAAAAATACTTACTGCTTTAATGTCGTATGATAAAAGCACCGATGAGAAATTCTTGCGAATTTATTCAAACAAGTGTAAAATCATATAAAGCTTATGGCTTTAGTTTGTAAAACGAACGCAGTCACTTGCATTAGATTTTTTTATCTGGCAATATATTTTAAGGAAAAGATTTAGTGAGAGTTTGTTCTAATTCATATGAAAATGGAATTGTCCAAAAAACCCCAAGTGAGGCATGCGTTTTACAAAATAAGGTCTTTAAACCTTATTGGTTGGTCACAGCTTAATCACTCAAGATTACTGAAGAGTGGAGTTTAGCATCTCCCGAATCTGTTCTGTGTGGTCTGCTGTGTGATAGAGTTTGATAGAGTGATAGAGTTCTACGTGATTTCATGTAGTTTTTGTTGCCTTCTTCAAACTTACTTGATCTAAATAGCTCAGAATTAAAATTTAATGAATAGATCACAATTACAAAGAGTTTTTTTATTCAACACAAAAAGAAAAAGTTATGCAATTAAGAAGCGATAAAGTATCAACTTTACTCTTGATAAAATACAATTTACACTTAATTTATGTTAAATACAGTAGAACCTCAGATATAAGAAGCTACAAAAATAACAATTATCCATAAATTAGAGATAATATTTTCAAAACATAATGCTTCTGAAGTTAGCAGATGGTATTCTAATTTCAGAGCAAATTGTTAAAGCAACATATATTTAGCACAACTACTACCTGGGAATAAATTTCATAAGAAAATTTCAGTGAAAATATGAAAACCAAACGATTGCGTGCGTTTTAAAAAATAAGGCCATTTACATAAACATTTGTATAATATTTTACTCATTATAAATGTGTCATTTTTATGCAGTAACTATATTTTTTTTAGATTGAACCAACGCTCAGGGGATGCTCCCTATAAATGTATAAGCATTGTGTTGATTTGGAAGATGGGTAATAGTTAGTTGGAGGGTGGATAGATGGAGTAGTGCCGGTGAAGATTTAATTTAAATTTGCACAGCTCATAGCTGCCGGTAAACACGCTCACAGGGAGAATATTCCACAACTTAACCGTGCGACTAAAGAACGAATTAGCACAGTAATGCGAGGTTCTATTGGGCATCGATGCAATGGTAAAGGGGTGGGCTTGGACAGCTGCCCGAGTGGACCGGGGAAACACACGACCTGGTGGCGTCAGGCCATGTATCTCCCTTGAACACTTCTCATGGTAACACCTATACAGAAGGCTGTAGGCAACCAACATAACGTCGATGACCAAGAGAGTTGAGAGAGGATGAAATACTTTCATCCCCTATCAAGTATATCGCACGACGTTGAATTCGATTCAGAAGCTCCAAATAAGATCTGAAGCCCCTGCACTAATGTGCGAATTGTACTCCATTTGCGGCCTAATATATGAGGTGTAAATCATGCAAAGATCAGCTGAAATGAAATATTTTTTGCACCGTTTTAAAAAACCTAAGAACTTGCCCGCTTCTTTCGACACATCGAAAATATGATCATTCCAACGAAGATCAGATTGGATCGATATGCCCAGAACGTCAAGAGCGGCTGATTCCACAAGATCCACACCATTCATATTGAGGGGAGCTAAGGGGCAATCGATTCGCTTGTGGGATGACAGACAGCACTGGGTCTTACTTACATTGAACTCTACTCTATTAGCAAGACCCCACTCAAAGATTTTTTTGTAGATCATTAAAGAATGTGACATTCATATTTTGCCTTTTTATCTCAATTTCCATAGAGCTTGGGCGTTTTTTGAATGAATATGAATGACAAATGATTCGCAAACGAATGTATTAAGACAGAACTTCAGAAAAACCAGAAACAAGGTTGGCGATAGAACTGAACCCTGCGGTACTCCTGCGTTAATGGCGTGCTCCTCAGACGTAATGCCATCAGCGACGACACGAATCGATCCGTTCTTGAGGAAACACGTGATCCATCCAGCAAAGCTCCCATCAAAACCATATGCAACAAGTTTCGACACGAGCGCTTCATGTCACACTCGGTCAAACGCTTTTGAAATATTTAGAGAATATCATAAGATCACAAGTAGAGGGAGCCCTACGGAAACCATATTCACGGTCACTGAGCAGTTGATTGTGCTCCAGGTAGTTCCTAGCGTTGAAGTTTATTACGCTCTCCATAACTTTGGAAAGCGTAGAGCATATCGCAATGGGTCGGTAGTTTGCAGGGTTCGTGGCATCGCCCTTTTTTGGTACCGGCTGGACATTTGCCGCCTCCCAACAAGATGGAAATACTCTTGTTCTGTAGGAGATTTGAAAAGGTTGCGCAAAGGCCGAGCCAGCGAAGAAGCACACATTTTAAGCACAATTGGCGGTATGCTATCAGGGCCAGAGGCTTTGTTTACGTTGAGATTTGTAAGGACCCTTTTAACTGTTCACGTCTGCAAGCAGATCTCCTGCATTGATGAAGATTCACCCCCGGCAGGGGCTGATTGCTATCCGAGAAAGTAGAATTTCGTGCAAGCAATTTAGCCAATAGGTTTGCTTTATCAGCCGAGTCAGTGAAGAATTGGTCATATTTTCAAAGAGTTGGAATCGATGATAATGTCTGATTCGAGAAACAGCGGAGATGGTACAATGGTTCGAGTTACCAAGAGGTTCGTTGACACTCAAATCATACTTTTCATGATGCGAAGTCAGAAAAACGCCAAGGATATTATGGCAATGCATATCACTTTGAGGGAAAAAAGTGGGTTCCTTCACTAGTTTAATCAATTGGTTCGACTCAGCAAATAGCTCAACATAATGCCCAACAGGCGTTAATGGACCCGAGTGACGTAACCAAGCCGGATTGTGGACATTGAAATCGCCTTCTACAACGATTTGACTGTCAGGAAACAACCCCAAAATATGCGTAATCGAATCAGAGAGAGAGTCCAGTTTGTTAAAAATTGGTTCTCTCCCTAGATTTGGACTTTTATGAATACAGTAGAAATGTAAAAGCAAGTGCGAGCGAAGCTTGAACCTAACCCACATTGAGCTAAGCTCTGGATCGGCCACGTTCAGACTCCTCTCACACTGGTATGCTACATCCGTTCTTATAAAAAGGGCGATGCCCCTATGCAAAGAAAACAATGGCAGTAAGCGATACCCAGGTAAGTGAAAATCCGGTGTAAATTCATCTTCGGCCACCTGGGTCTCATTCAAAGTGAAGAGTTATTAAAACTGAACTAATTAAAATATGATGCCGAGAGGGGATAAGTCAATAAGAAAAGGGAACAATTAATAGGCCAATTAGAGCTCTTAATCATCTCAAAGAAATATTAAAAATACATGAGGAAGGGTCAAAAATCGAGAATAAATTAGTTATCATTTTCAATTTATTGGGTAAACAGATTTTACTGAATTAAAAGAACTAGGGGGGTTAGGATTAAAGAGATAAAACACTAAAATATAGAACAAGCTAAAGATTATTCAGAATCAAAAAGTAAGAATTGTTCATCTAATTGGAGTTATTTGAGGGATCAAAAAGTATTAAGACTAATAATTTTAGGTTGAAACACTTATGTTATAAATTAACTAACTTTTTCATTAAGAGTAATTGTTAATTTACTATAAAAAGGTTTAAGAGACCAGCACTTACATTCAGTTACTTAATGTTAAAGTAAATTAATTCATTTTACAAAGGATTCAGAAGAAACTCTTCCAATTACAATTGGTATAAATCTGTGATTTGCCCCACAAATCTCAGAGCACTGCCCAAAGTATAAACCTGGCCATTATTTGAGGCCTATGAAGAGTACAATGTACATAGACCGAGAAAAAACTGTTCTCTCAGTCCACAAATGTTACAGAAATCTATGCGAATATGACCCGACATTTCCGCATCATGCAAAAATCAAACAATAAGAGCATATAAGGTAATTACTTACGGTTGCAAGAGAATTGCACAACATGACCAATACAAAAGAACTGAAGCAAGTGTTATGCCTTTACTTCAGCACAATTTAGCCCACTGTGCAACCCTACTTACAAACGTAACTAATGGGAGAGGATAGTGAAGAAAGCAGGCCGAAAAAACAAAAACAATAACTTACACATCGAGGAGCATAGAAAAGCCCCTCGCGTGGTCAGCAAAAAAACTCAAATGCTGTCCAGCAATGTTGATGCTGCAGCTGGCGGCTCTCTGCAAAACAGATTTTGCTGCTGAGTTGCTGGAGTCACGGTGTTGTTATTGTTTAAGTTTATTTCTTTTTGAGTGTATGCTTTTTTATTCTTTCTTTGGAAAACGCTGTAGTAATGATTGCAATTTTTGATTTTACGTTATTACTTGTTCAATATTATCATAAATTCAACTTAAGAAATTTTACCTCCGAAATTAGAAGATCTCTATTTATTATTATTATTGGAGCTAAATATCTTCGAAAGTCTTTGAAATTAAATATTTATTCTAAGTTTTTATATTAATTGAAATGGTACTTGCTTTACATTTTTTTGTTTCAAATGACTTGTGATAAATTAATTATTAACATAATTCCTTATTGTACTGAAATAACTCAAAAAAGAATTACACTGCCAATATTCATTTGTAATGTAAAATCCATCGGTGATTCCGAAAATGTCATTATTTTTTTTCTGTCACTCCGTTTTCGAGATATTTCGCACTGAAGGTTTTTACAAATAAAAAAAAATTTGTCCTACTTAATAACACATATCTTCAGAACCAACAACAATAATCAAACTACTTTATCACATATATCACATAAATGCCAAATTTCACAAAGCTCTTTTAAATATTTAACAGTATGCTAAATGTTTAAAAGCAAAAATTCCGTTTCACCAAACACTTTTAACGTTAACAGACTCATAAGCTATCTAGTAATAAAGGTGCTGGTTTTTGTTCACTTAAAATTTTTAACAGCGACTTAAAATTCATAAAATGTCATTTCCATAATAAAATTCATAAAATTTGTTTTAAAAGTATTTAAAATAAAAAAAAAATATATACAATGACATTTCGTAAACAAAACATATAGCAACGATATGAAGAGGCAAGACTTTTTCAATATTACATTCGATTTTTAATTATAAAACTTTTTTTAGATTTTTAGCTCTTTCAACCTGATGATGAAGGCCAACCAAGAATTGTGTGTCCTCGAAATTTTCGACAGTTTCTAAGCCCTATGGAGGCATAAGACGACATCGATTTTAACAGCATCCTTTTAGCAATGTGTGGCAGATATGTTCAATGTGCAAAGCCAACAGTTTGCCGCATTGTGCAAAGGGTGACGCATCACATATAAACATTACGTCCACACTTTATTTATATGCCATTACAACGTTCTCTTGTATTGGCTAACCTAGATCCACAAGATCGTGGTTTTCCTTCTCCAAGAAGTTTTTTCCACTTATTTTCTTTGGTTTTGCTGTTTCCATGTTTAATGTCATTAAAATTTAAAAATTTATTTCAAGTAACGTAGATAAATGTGACAATCACCTTTGATTCGTACTGTACTGTAGTCCTACCTAACGAGTGTTTGTTAAAACTCGAAGTTTTATTTTAGTGAAACATAAGTAAGTTTATCATCATGTTAAATTTTAAAAGCGTGTTTGCTAAAAGAGTGTTAAATAAGTGTTGGTGAATTCGGGCAAAAAGCTAGTAAAATTTCCTACAAACAATGCTCAAATTATTTTTTGATTCAACGTTTAGTTTCGGCGAAATAAATTACAGTTTTTAGGATTTTTTACGTTTTTCAGAAAAATTTAAAGAACCAAACTAATTGCAAATTTTGCTAAGAAATCTTCAAACCGAAAAAATAAGATATTGTTGAAGAGAATCTATTGAGAAAAGGAAAATTTGTGTTTAATTGAACTAAAGCACCCAAATTGAGTGATTGTCTATATATGCATTTCGTCTTATTTTATTGTCATATAAATAAATAATAAATAAAGATTATTGTAATAGAATGTTTTTAATTTTTAATTATTCTCATTCTTTTCATTTACATTTTTTTTTTCATTGTATATCTATTGTGTATTTTTTCGTTTTTATTGTTTTTTAAAATATTTACATTGTTTTTTACAGTGATTCCTCCCGACTCCACTGGTTCAAAAGATTTCCGGTTGTTTTCACGTGTTGAATCGGAACAAGTAGGATATAGAACATCATCAAAATGAGAACAGGCAATGAAACGGTCTTGACAGTGGCGTATATCACTTGTTACTGCCTTCCAACGCCAGTCACTTTGGCCAGACAAAAATAGCAATCGCTTAGGTGACAAAGCGGTCGTCTCCATATCATCCAAATATTAAATTTCATGTATGAATTGTTGAACGAGCTCCTTTCTAACAAAATTAATTTGTACAATTGACACAAAATACTTGGCGTCCATGGTTCATAAATATTCTCATCCTCAATACCAAAATAAAAAGTTTGCAGTCAATTCTTAATATTGAGTCGATTCTTTTCGAAAGTAAATACACCGCACACGTAGCAGAAAATATTTGTATCGTCTGGAATTCTCGCAGTCTTTTACTCATTTTAATTTGTGGTTTATTTTAATTATAATTATTTTTCTTCCTTTCGTTACAAATTATGCGCTTCTTTTGTTTGCCACGTTTTTTGCTGGAATGCTAGAATGTTTTTGCTTCTATTCCTTTAATACATACTTGCCAGCGTTGCAGACATGCTGCAACAAAACCAGATAGTCTCACGACTGACTGTGCTCTCCTTCTCATTGTCATTAGTGTAAAAATTAGAAGTTTCGCTTTGACCGACGGTCGCGATCTCAGTCGTGAGGTTTTATTGTACAGGGTCCGCCATCTAATGTTTTTTTTTCAACTAGTGCTTATTTCTTGAATGGTAACACTTAGCTCATGTCTGATTTGACAGATAATCGGGTGCGTACACCCGAGAATATTGCTGCTGTGGCAGAAAGTGTGCGTGAAGGGCCATCAACATCAATTCACCGTCGTTCTCAACAATTAAAAAATTTCGGAGACATCATTGAGACGAATTTTGCATAAATACCTTGGTATGACGCCATACAAAGTCCAATTGGTTCAGGAGTTGAAGCCAACTGACCATCCAATGCGTTTTCGCTTCGCTAAGTGGGCCTGCGATCGACTTACAGAAGATGCCGATTTTGTCAAAAAAAACATCTTTTCAGAAGAAGCTCATTTTGATCTTGGAGGGTATGTAAACAAGCAAAATTGTCGCATTTGGGGCACAGAAAACCCGCACGCATACATTGAAAAGCCGCTGCACCCAAAACGAGTCACTGTTTGGTGCGGATCTTGGTCCGGAGGCATAATTGGGCCATTTTTCTTCGAAAATGAGCAAGGAGTGGCCGTTACAGTCAATGGCGATCGTTATCGGGCCATGTTGAACGAATTTTTGTTCACAAAAATTGAAGTGGATATTGGCAACATTTGGTTTCAACAGGACGGCGCTACGTGCCACACAGCCGAAGCTACACTCGATGTTTTGCGCCTTGTTTTTGAAGATCGCATTATCAGCCGCAGAGCTGATGTCGTTTGGCCACCTCGGAGCTGCGATTTGACACCGTTGGACTATTATTTGTGAGGTGCCCTCAAAGATAAGTGTTACGCCGACAAGCCAGAGACAATTGACGCTTTAAAGGACAATATTCGTGAAGCCATTGGTGAAATACAGCTGCACACAATCGATAATGTGCTTAAAAGTTGGACCGATCGTGTAGGCTACTGCATGGCCAGCCAAGGCAGCTATTTGAATGAAATTATTTTCCATTATCAACTGGAAGGATTGTACTTTCAAATAAAAAAAGAAATTTGAGAAAATATCCAGTAGTTTTTTTTTATAGAATTAAAAAAAAAAAAAGTTATTTGGCGGACCCTTTAGCATGCAAACTAATGCATTCCGTTTAGTTTTGACAGTATCAGCGGTTGCACTTTCAGTCATGGGCCTTCCTGGTTTTATTGTGCCATGCAAACTATGTATTCCGCTTAGTTTTGAAAGTATCAGCGGTTGCACTTTCAGTCATCATCCTACCTGGTTTTATTGTGCCATGCAAACTAAGTATCGGCGGACGCGATCTAAGTCGTGAGTCAGGTTTAATTGTAGCATGTTTTTTTGTGATTTTTCTTGAAACACCTAATTTAACACTTATGCCATATGAACAATCAAAATTATAAAAAAAAGTTATTTAGCCTACAACAACCCTTACTTGTTATGTATTTATATAATAATAAAATAAGGCGAAATGCATAAACACACAATCACTCAATTTGGGTGCTTTCGTTCAATTAGACACAACTTTTCTATTTCTCATTACTTTTTTTTTAACAATATCTTATTTTTCCGGAAAAGTACAGACTTTAAGCAAAAAAAATCAAAACTAACAAAATATATTTATGTCTTAAGAAAATTTGCAATTACTTTTCTTTTTTTGTAAATTTTTCTGAAAAACACGAAATATCCTTAAAAATGTAACTTATTTCGCTGCGATTTACAGTTGAATCAAAAAATGATGTAGGCATTGTTTGTGGGGAATTTAAATAGCTTTAACTTGTTATATTTTTTGTTTGATTATTGTAGTTGGTTCTGAAAATATATGCTATTAAGTAGAATCAATTTTTTTTTGTAAAAAAACAACAGTGGGAAATATCTCGAAAACAGAGTGACAGAAAAAAATAATGACATTTTCGGAAGCACCGACCCATTTTACATTAGAAATGGATAGTAGTATTCACTGTATATTCTGGTTGTAAGCCAGTATTATTAACATGCACCAGTTCATGAGTACACTGAAAAAAATGTTAATTATAATGAATAATGCAATTTTATGTGCTCAGCTTTTTGCTAAAACATTCTGATTTGCCCAGATCTCACCACATAAACTAGATTAATGAATATATTTTTTATGATTTTATTTGCATAAACTAGATTTATCTTCTCTCAATTTCTACATGATCAATTGGTTTCTTTCAATGCTTCACACAACAAAAACACAAAAGAAACAGCACACCAAGTTACTAACAAGAAACCTTCAATATAGCAAGAATTGTGCGCGGTTGCATGCACTGTATTTGCCAACAAGGAAAAAAACACCAACAACAAGCACACGCTATATTTACCAACAACGACAAGAAAAACAACAATACGCACGCGCTGTATTGTTGCGGTGCAGCTGCGACTGTGAACGATTCGACGAATTACAACAATCATGAAAATCTTGAAGCTGTTGTAAAAGATTGGAAAGAGTAAGGAGCTGACGAACGCTGGTATAGGACATAACCATTAGGTAAAAAATAAATTTGCGGGATTTTTTTAACCGGTTGGAGGGGCTCATAGTTTTGGACGAATTTAAAAATCAGAGTATGTTGAATTCGTAGTTAATGGCCTTACGATTAAATTCAGACTTACTACGATCAAATCGATTGCGTAGAACTCAAGATATTTGGACACTTATTGAAAGACAGTGGAAATTTAAAAAAAATATATATTTTAGAACATAGTTTTTTGTATTGTATGTGTGTTACCTTAAATGTATCTACTCTAAATGAAAACAAGAAATTTTATTGGAATGAAAATTGCAGTAAATTTTTTGAAAACCTAGAATCAAAACTTTCAAATCCGTCTGTACTAAAATACCCTGATGAATAAAGATACACAAAACATCAACTTTAAGAAATATACTTTTTTCCCATAAATACTTGCCTAATCATCGATAGATGAACTGAAAAAAGGCAACTGTTAGATTTTAGCTCAATCGGAGCATTTTTGTTACATTTGCAGCACAAACAAAAAAAAAGGAACGCGTTTAGTTATTTCTGCATATTTCTAAACTGAAAGGAAACCACTTGTGGTTTAAATGAAAACCAGCGTTTTTTTTTATATGCGTTTATTTTTTAAGCATATATTTTATTTGAATTTTCTTGTTTTTTAAACAATTTATTTTTTCGATCTTTATTTTAAGGAATACAATTTTATAATGAAAATAATATACAAAATTTTTGATAAATAATTAATGACAATTTTTGAAATCTTTAATAATAATTTTTTAGATAAAATGTGAAAGTGAATATATTGTAAAGTGTGTGTTTTGCATGTTGTGATGGTGTTCATATGTGGTGGTATTAAGTCACCACATTATTCCCCCTCCTTTCTAAAAAATTATGGTCGAGTTAGCTAAAAAGTTAAAGTGTACTTTTTTAGTATTTTTGTGTTTTGTTGAATGTGTCTGTGCTGTTTCAGTGGCTAAGGAGCCGGGCTTAATCCTATCAATGTTGACTGTTATGTTAGTGTTATTTTTACGAATTGTGAAGTATTTTGGTGTTCTCTCAATAACTTCGAAGGGACCATCGTACGGCCCTTGCAGTGTTTTACAAATTGTGTCGTTGCGGACAAAGACAAAGTTACAAGTATTGAGGGCTCGAGGTATATATTGCGGGAAGTTAGTGCTGTTATGCGCAATGTTTGACTTTTTATTTTCTACTGCCTCTTTAAGTTTGGACAAGGTGTCCGACGCATTAAAATTTTGACTGTTGTGAATTACTAGTTGTTGTGGTAGCCTGAGTGTTTGACCAAAAACCATTTCAGCTGGTGAAGTCTTAATATCTTCTTTGACCGTGGACCTGAGTCCTAGAAGAACTAGTGGCAACTCTGTGTACCAATTTGTCTGGTTGTTACTCGCTATTATAGAAGTCTTTAGTTGGCAGTGAAATCGTTCTATAATCCCATTGGCTTGTGGATGATAAGCAGAAGTGGTAATGTGTTTGCTTCCTAGATTTTTAACGAAGTTTCTAAATGTTGTGGACGTAAATTGAGGTCCTCGATCGGAAGTAATTTCCAGAGGAACTCCAAAACGTGAGATGTATTCCTTTTGAAGTGTATCTACGATAGTACTGGCGTTGGTATCTTTAATTGGATACGCTTCGGGCCAACGTGTGCTTCTGTCAACTAGGGTAAGAAGATATCTGTAACCATTTGATATTGGTAAAGGGCCAACTAAATCAACGTGAACATGCACAAAACGACCGTGTGGAATGTCTATCTTGTGTGGAATTGTCTTCGTATGTTTGTGTATCTTTGCTCTTTGGCATCTAACGCATTCTTGTGACCATTTGTTGATTTGTGTGTTCATTTTGGGCCAAAAATATCTTTGTGTTATGAGTCGTCGAGAAGCTCGTGTACCTGGGTGTGAAATGTTATGTAATTGCTCAAAAATTTGTTTGCGTAATGTTTGTGGAATGTATGGACGTGTTCCTGAACTTGTTTGTTCGCACCAAATTTTAATGTTAAGTACTGGAATGTGTATTTGTTCGAATTTGTAAGTGTGTTTATTTAGTATCTCTTGTAGTTCTGAATCTGTATTCTGTTCTTTGTGTAGAGTTCTGAGGTTGATCTCAGAGGTTGTGAAAGCCTCTATCTCAGCTCTTGAAAGTGCGTCCGCTACGGTGTTATCGGTACCTTTAATGTATATGATGTCGTTGGAAAACTGTGTAATGACTTCTAGTTGTCGCATTTGTCTTGGGCTTCTCTCTGTTTTTGAATATAGTGCTGAATAAAGTGGTTTGTGATCTGTGTATATAGTAAATGTTCGTCCTACTAAATAGTGTCTAAAGTGTTTAATTGTAAGGTAAATTGCTACAAGTTCGCGATCGAAAGTACTGTATTTTGTCTCTGATGGTGATAATTTTTTTGAAAAGAAAGCTAGTGATTCTGTTTCCTGATTGTGTTCTTGTTGCAAAACTGCACCGATAGCAGTGTTAAAACGATTAAGTAGCGCTTCCTTAGTAAAACTTTCTTTTATCGTTGAGAATGCTTCTGTTGTGTTTTCTGTCCATGTTAAATGTTTGTCCTTTGTTTTTACTGCTGAAGTTATCATATCATAAATGTGTGTGAGTGTGTGTGCTAATTTTGGAATGCATCTGTGGTAGTAATTAATCATCCCGATGAATTTCTGCATTTGTTTAACTGTTTCTGGTTTTGGATAGTTAACAATGCATTGAATTCTATCGGGAGATGGTTGTATGCCTTTGTTTGAAATATCATAACTTAAAAAATTTATTCTGTCTACTCCAAAAATACATTTGTTCGGTTTAACGTTTAGTCCGTAATTGTCTAGTCGTTCGAAAACTAAATTTAGATGTTTAAGGTGTTCTTCTTCTGTCTCGCTGGCCACTAGAATGTCGTCGAGGTATACAAATACGAAGTCTAGTTCTCGTAATACTTTATTGATAAATCCTTGGAATGTTTGAGCCGCATTTCTTAAAACGAATGGCATTCTCGGAAACTCAAACATTCCGAACGGTGTAGTAATCGCAGTTTTATGTATGTCTTGAGTGGCCATGGGTATTTGGTGGTATGCTCTAACTAGGTCTAATTTTGAAAATATGTGTTTGTTATGTAAATCTATAGATAGGTCGTGTATGTGTGGTAGAGGGTAGCGGTCTGGTAATTGCGTTTAGTCTTCTAAAGTCACTACAGGGTCCCCAGTCGTTCACATCTTTTTTTGGTACTAAATGTAGTGGAGACGCTGACATGGAGTCTGAAGGACGACAGATGCCTCCTGCTTTGATTAAAAATTCAAATTCCTTTTTGGCAATTTTGTATTTGTTGGAGTCAAGGCGTCTTGGCCTTAAAAAAGGTAACTGTCCTTCTGTGGTTATATGGTGTACTGTTTTGTGTTTAACTGGTTTGTTGTAGTCAGGTTCTGCTGTTAGTGATGGATAATTTTTAGTTTTTTTGTATATATGTTGTCTAGTGTAATTAGTTTAGGTAGTGATGTTTCTGTAAATGCTGTGATTGCGTTAACTGATAATTGTGTAAGTGGATCAATGAGTTTCTTGTGTTTTAAGTCTATCAAGAGTCCATATTTCGTAAGGAAATATGCTCCTATGATGGGTCTTGTAATGTCTGCTAGTATAAATGTAAAATTGAAATCGCGTCTTAATTTCAAATTTACGTTAAGTAATTTTTTGCCGAAAGTTGTGATTGTGCTACCATTAGCTGCTGTTAATATTAAGTCTGAATTTTTCTTGTGGGCTTTGAGTTAATTTACTGGAAGTACTGAAACTTCTGCTCCACTGTCTATCAAAAAATTTATGTGATTGTCGTTATCGTAAATAAAAAGGCGGCGTGTGAGTATTATTTGACTTCCATCATTAGCCGTCGCAATGATGGAGTCACTTAGTTTGTTGAGTTATGATGTGTTGTGTTGCGTTGGGTGTCGTTTTGACCGAATGAGCATGGTTGTTCGCATTGTCTAGCTGCTCTACCGAACCTAAAATGGTATCTACATACCCAGTTGGAAGGTCTTGTCGTGACACACTTCTTGACGGAGATCTACGTCTTAAAAATCTTCGAAAATTAGATTCTCTCGAGTTCGAACGTAAATGACTACGGTATCGTTCGTTTTCCAACTCTTGGACCTCAATTGTTAGTTTGTTGAAACTTTCAAGGATTTTGGACGTTTTTCAGCAAACGATTGCGTTATCATCGCAAGCTCAGAGTTTTGTGTAATTTTTGCCATGCGCTGGACATTATTGCCAACTGAAGCGACTTCGGATTCTGATATAACTTCCCAAATTTTCAGCTAGTTTCAATTGCTCCTCTAGTTCTCTATGACCAGATCCTGTCAAAGCAATATTAAGGCTTTTGGCGAGTTTGCGAAGACAAATTTTATAAATTAAATCACTATCAACTGTAGAACCGGCTAGTATCATAAGTGACCTATAAAATTGAGATGGCTTTTGTCCACCTATCTCAGTGCCAGACAGAATTTTGTCAAGCCTCATGGCTTCACTTAAATAGATCCTGTCAATCAAGGTTCTCTTTAAACCTTCATACAAATGGACGGAGGTTTTTGTATGAAGTCTAGCACTGTTATAATAACCTCTTGAGGTAGAGCGGTTACGAGGTACTCATACTTAGTCTTGTCAGATATGATTTCTTTTGCTTGAAATTGTATTTCTGCATGGGCGAACCATGCGTCGGGACAAGTGGTCCAAAATTGTGGCAATTTTACTGACGTCACTTGCATTTCTGAATGCATTGTTGCATCGAATGGATTGACTAGATCCGTTTGTAATTGTATGAGAGGGCGATGGTCACCTTCGCCGAAATGAGAGAGATGTGAGAGAGGGTTAGAAGTATGTAAGGAGTGGGAGTTTGTCTGAGGTGGGGTGGTGCTGTGTGTGAAAGATTCATGATCTATTTTTAAAAATGTGTACCTAAAAATATGTTTCCTAAAATGTGTTTCCCTAGTGCAGTGGAGTGCCTACGTATGTAAGGCGATAAGTTTCTCACGACCCGTCTTACAAACGTTTTAAAAGCTACGGTGTGTGCCTCGTGAAAAGCTAGAATGATAAGACAATCTGAAAATATGTGATAAACAAAATTTTACATAACTTGCCAAAAAAAAAAAAATTTTAACATATAATATATAAATTTTATATAGAAAGAAAATTGTTGTTGCTGCCAGTGTTGTTGTTGTTTCCAATATTGTCGTTACAAATATTGTTATTGTTGCTGCTACAAATGTTGTTGTTATAAATTTTGTTGTTGCTGTTGTTGTTGTTGTTATTGAAGCGTTGCTGATTATTGTTGTTGTTTCTGTTGTTGTTGTTATTATTGTTGTTTCTGTTCTTAATTCTGCTTTTTCTGCTGTTGTTGTTATTGTTATCTTTTTCCATGAAAGTTGGAAGTATAAGCTTTAACTTAGCATATGTATCGGCCAAGTTGCAAGCACTAGTATTTTTGCAACGTATTGGTATTAGCAAGTATGGGACTATATAGCACTGTTGTGGGCCTGATGGATGTATCACGGTCTCTTGATAATGTTGTTCGAGATGTTTTTCTCTTAGCTTCTTTGGCAGCTGCAGCAATTGTTGCGTCACTTGTTTTGGTTTGAAGCCTTTTAGCAAGTCAATCTTTAACTTTAAAATTCGATAAACCACTGTTGAAATAAGTCAAGGATCTGGTGGCACTGCTGACTATATTTGGTAAGCATGTGTTGAGATCTGGCGATTTGCTTCTGAGGACTTAGAAAATGTTGCTGCGCCTGTTGTTGCGGTGCCAAAGTTGGATTGAGTTGGCGAATCGTTGTTGGTGATGTTGCTCTTCCTGTGGTTGATGACTCAAAAGTTGATGTTGCTGCAGACAGTGATTCTTAATGACAGAAAATTTTTAATGATTTTTAAGAACTTCTAATTCATAGCCGAATTAGAATTGGGTTTGAATTCTTTTCTTTTTTTTTAATGTTTGTGACAAATCTATATGTTTAGTGTTTTTCGTTATTATAGTTTTTTTAAATTTGTCAGATTTTTTAGAAACTTGCTTTTTATAATTTGTTTGGCTTAATAAGCTTTCGCACACACCAACTGTTCGTTTTCAAGTGTTCGTCTTTTTATTTCATGTTAAACTTAAGTCTTAGTATATAATAGTTCAATTCATTTACAGGTTTAAGGCTTGCTGTGTACACAGTGCAACCAGTAGTATTAATAGTAGTAGTAATAGTAACAATTTTAATTTTTCAGAAATTCAATATTAGATAATTAAATTAATTCCTACGAATTTTCATTAGCTGATCTGGCGAAACACCGGCCGCGTTGAAGGGTCGTAGGAGCTTCAAAATTTTTGTCCTAGCAAGACAGCGAGTTTGTGTATAGGCCGTTTATAGTTTCCGGCACTGGTTTTGATGGTTGCAACACGCACCTTGCCGTCTTGTCCAGTGGTTACGGCTTCTTTTCTGCCGAGCAACCATTGCATGTGGAGGGATGTGCTCCTCGTGCACCACGACCAGCTGTCCTATTGCGAGGTTGGGCTGCTCGACCACCCATTTGTTGCGGGACTGCAGGCTGAGCACGTACTCTTTTGACCAACATCGCCAAAATCTGCGTTTGAGCTCGCATATAATCAGCCATCTCTGTAAACATGCCAGTTTGTTGTCGGGCACGGATTCGGGCGGCAGCGTGTGCAGAGAACTCCCGATTAGCAGATGCGTTGGGGTTAGGGCTTCGACGTCGTTCGGGTCTTGGCTCATTGGGGTGATGGGTCAAGAGTTGAGCACCGCCTCGACTTCGACGAGCACTGTCTGCAGCTCTTCGTTGGTCAGAAGAGCGCTGCCCATTGTTCTCAGCAGCAGGTGCTTGGCAGACTTGACAGCTGCTTCCCATACACCTCCGAAATGTGGTGCTCTGGAAGGTATGAAGACAAAGTCCGTTCCTTGTTCTGCAGCGTATGAGACGAGCCTGGCCTTCTCCTTCTCGAATACCTCCTGGAGCTCTCACAACTTCCGGCTGGCTCCCACGAAGTTCGTCGCGTTGTCGCAGTACACTTTCTGAGGAAGACCGCGCCGTCCAATGAACTTTTTAAAAGAAAGAATAAAGCAATCAGAAGACAAATCTGTTACCAGTTCTAAATGGACAGCTTTCGACGTGAAACAAACAAACACTGCAATGTAAGTTTTTACTGGTGGTCTGCCGCGAATTTTAAGCTTAGTGTATATAGGACCGTAGGACCTCAGTAATCTACACCGCTTATTAAAAAGGGACGCAATGCGCTTACGCGATCAGACGGTAAATTTCCCATTATTTGCGTAAGCAACTTTGGCTTATATCGGAAACAATGTATGCAGATTCTTATGATCTTACTGCAAGCCTCTTGTGCATTAATTAGCCAAATTTTTTGGCGGAGAAGTGCGACAAATGCCTTTGGGCCAGCAAGGCAATTAGTTATATGCATATACCGTAGGTATATTTCAACAAAGTGCGATTTCTTTGGCATAAGCAGTGGAAATTTCGAATCGTAAAGTATTGGTGCGTTTAGAAGGCGACCGCCAACACGAAGTAGATTAAATGACTGACTTCCGTGTTCCATCTCGTGAATAAATGGAGTCAGTTTTTGATAACTGGACGGTAGCAATTGAGACTTTTTCAGCTTATGAAGTATATCTGAAAAGTCATGTCTTTAAATAACTTCGATTATTTTCAGAAAAGCCCAATTTAATTCCTTTGCAGTTGGATTGAGTGATATATTCCCGCTTCTTCTTGATTTGTTATAAAAACGGAATATGTAAACAAAAATCCTCAGTAATCTAGTATAAGACGACTGGCTAGAAATTAATTCTAAGATTCTATCTTCAGTTGGCTCAACTGCAAGTAGCACCGAGTTAATCTTTTTCTTTTCTAGATTGGTTTGGTCTGGCGACAAATCAAAAAGATGATTTTCAGGCCAAGTGCCTTCATTTTGAAGCAGATATATTGGACCATGAAACCATATGGAATCGTTTAATTCGTCAACATTACATCCTCTGGAGACTATGTCTGCAGGATTTTGCTTTGACGGCACATGTCGCCATGAAATTTCATTTGACCACTCTTGTATTTCAGATACTCGATTGGCAATAAATGTTGTCAGGGCACTTGGATGAGTTTTTATCCAATGCAATGTAATTTCTGAATCTGTCCAGAAATAAACATTCTCAACTCCACAATTTAGTAATGGCTTTACTCGCGTCCATAATTTAGCCAACTAATGCGCTGCGCAGAGCTCAAGCCTCAGCAACGATTTAGTTTTGAGAGGAGCGACCTTTGACTTTGCTGTAAAGAGTTCGGAATGAACACCCGTTGAATCATGGCTTCGAACATAGATACAACATCCGTAAGCTCTGACTGAAGTGTCAGCGAAGCCATGAATTTGGCACTTTGAGTTTGGATGCGTATATACATAACGCGGAATCGCTATTGTATGTAACTGTGTCAAATTACGTTTGAAGTTTTTCCAACTGGTATCGAGGCGCATAGGGATTGACTCGTCATAATCGAGTTTTTGAAGCCATAGTTCTTGCAATAAAATTTTTGCTTTTGTTACGATTGGGCATAGAAGTCCGAGAGGATCGAAAAGTTGAGCTGAAACTGACAATATTTTTCTTTTTGTGGCTCAAAAATCGTGAAAATTTTCTTCCAAATGAAACTTAAGAGCATCATTCTTCGGAACCCAATGTATCCCTAGCGCCTTTGTGCAGTCGGAGTCATTGAAATGTAGTGATTTTTCGAGTTTGTCAGCACTATCATAGGACGAGTGGTTTGAAAACCACTTTGCCAGCTGGAATCCTGCTGAATCAAGAATTTTAGTGACTTGCCTTGGAATCGTATCGAGATCCTCGAAGTTGTCAGCTCCAGTGAGCAGGTCATCTACATAAAAATCATTGCGAATGATCTTTGATCCAACTGGAAGTGATTCTCTGAATTGATCACTTAAGATATTCAAGCAGCGTGTAGCCAGAAATGGTGCAGAGGAGGTACCATACGTTACAGTATTGAGTTGGTATATTTGTAACTCAATTGCTGAATTTTCTCTCCAGAGAATAAGGTGATATTTTCTATCTGCCTCATCAATTTGAACTTGACGGTACATTTTAATAATGTCAGCAGTAATTGCGTATTTGTGCATGCGAAAGCGGATCAAAGTTGAATACAACTCTTCTTCAATCGTCGGGCCAACCATTAAAATATCATTTAATGACATTTGGGATGATGTTCGACAAGAAGCGTCAAACACTACTCGCAGTTTCGTCGACGTTGTCTGTGGTCGTAAGACGCATTGATGCGGTATAAAGTAGTGTGGACTACCAGCAAACGGATTATTGGTTAGAGACATGTGACCTAAGTCCCGGTACTCTTTCATGAAATCCATATACTGATCCCGTAGTTCAGAATCTTTCAACAGCTTTCGTTCTAATGACAAGAAACTTTTTTCGCTGTATCGAACGATATGCCGAATGAGCCGGGATCAGACTTGAAAGGCAATGATACCTTGAAACGCCCAGACGGTGTACGTTTCACTGTCGCGAGGAAGTTAGTTTCGCAAAGCCTTTGCTCAGTTGTATGCTTAACAACTTTCGACACCTTGGGAATTTCTTCTAATTCCCAGAATTTTTACACTAAAGAGTTATGTGAACAGCTGTCTTCCTCTTGGAGACTAATTAAATTGCAAACTTGAGGCTTACAGGTTTCTTTATTTTTATATCTTCCTGACACTATCCAACCAAGTAAGGTTTTCTGAAGCGTTGGAAGATCTGGACTTTGTTTAATTTGTCCGACTGAAAGTAGCTCAAAGAAAGTTTCAGCACCCAGAAGGAGATCTATTTTTTGCGGCTTAAAAAAGTACGGATCCGCAAGTTCAATATTTGAAGGAATGTTCCAGTTGCTTGTTGAGACTTTATGATCTGGCTGGTAGGTAGATATCGATTGCATTACCCAAAAGTAGAAAATTCCTGAGAGTTTACGCGTGACCTCACAGTAGTATTAAGTCTTTGATTTACTGTGGAATTTGTCTTGCCAATTCCGATTAACTTTAAAGTCCTTTCTGCAGTAACATATTGCTTTGCATCTGGATACTGGGTGTCCTTTTTTTAGCAATTTATGCACGCTGGAACCGATTTGGTGAAATCAAATCGTTGCGAAACAGGAAGCGCGGAAAATGGAGGACAAGAACTTATAGCGTGATCTTTCGATTTGCAAAATAACCACTTTCCGTCATGCTCAGTAGTTGATTTATTGCAAGCAAAAGAAGATTTAACATTCTTTTTTGAGCTATTGCTGACCCTGGATTTGGATGTTGAGGCCTCATCAGCACAAATATGCTGGTATCGCTTATTGAGAGCATTCTCAGTCACTCCATAAGGGCAGCTTACCATAATCTAGCTGTTCTTCCCATTTGGATTTCGTGACTGGATCGACTTTAGACATTACTAAATGAATAAGAACTGCATTTGTGATATTCTTATCATCTCCTATTGACAATAGGGAATCGTACAGCGCTGATACTGCGTCGATCATGGTACGTAAGGCAGAAGCAGATGGTTTATTGATCTCTGGAAGATCAAAAAGCTTCGAAATGCTGTCGAAAAATATAAGACAATTGTTGTCATAAACCTTTTTCAGACTAGCTAGAGCCTTCGGATAGTTTCGTTCCGTAACTTGGAAGGCCTTTACTGTACCTAGTGCTTCATCAGATAAGCACGATAGCAGATGATTGAATTTCTCAATGTCTCTCAACATGTGATCATTGTCCACTAGATTTTCGAAAAGGCTTATAAAATTCTTGTAATCAGAATATTTTCCACTGAATTTGGGAAGACGCATGTTGGGAAGTCTAAATTGATGTTGACTACATCCAAACAAGGTTTCTAGAACATAAGATTTCCTGTGTTTGCTTAGTATTTGCAAAAATGATGATGGAAACACATGCGTCCTCGAGACTTAAGCGAAACTCATCAGTGGCGTCGACTGACTCTATCCTTCTTTGATAAGTCATCGCTTGCTCAATATATGAATTGAGAATGTCCAAGCGACATTCTAATTCGAGAGGGTTGAAAGAAATAGTTTTCTCTTGTAAGGCCTGCTTCATTCTTAGAATGTTTGCCATTACAGTGTCTCTCTGTTTAATTAATTGTTCCGACCCATCATTGTGTGGAGAATTTTGACGCTTTGGAGCCATATTTGCGAATGTCCCGAAAAATTAATTGAACACAAACGCAATTTGCACTAAATTTGCGACCAAATCAAGTTGATTGTTGTTAATTAATTATTCTAAACTCAATGTTTAGAATTTACTTAGAATCTTCGGTAAGTAAAGTTTACCAAAATTATTCGCTATGAAAACCTTTAGTATTATAAATTAAAAGTCTCACACAGTAATTTGTCGAGTAAATAACAATGGGTAATACCGGAACAAAACTTCGAAAATTCTCAAAAAAAATTATTGAATACAATACAATACAATACAATACTGAGTACAATTTTTCTCAGTGTAGCTAATAAACTTGCTACTATTGATTAATTAAATATTCGCTTGAAATTTCAATGTGTTGTTACGCCGGGGAAAACGAAAGGAAAATCCCACGAAAGTTTTTACCTATTGAGCGAGGTGGCAACTCTATTCGCTTTGAGTGAAAAGTACAATTCCAAAGAAGAGAGTCAATGCATGTATGTGTGTATACAACGCAGTGTGTATATACTCGAACGAAAAAAATGCACTCGCTTCCTTGGTTATAACTGAAATTATTTTATAATTGTTGTATCACTCAACGCGTATTAAATTCGATTTTGCAATAAACACGAATTCTCAATTTTTCATTAAGATTGGTTTGAATTGCCGACGGGATTTCGACGATAAATATAATGGCGAACGTGATTATGACTTGAAAACTTATTATTATTTTTTCACTAAAAATATGCGCGATAAATTTAATTGTATGAATTCTGCGCTACGCACTTTGTTGTTGTTTCACGTCGTTTTTATGGTTTTAAGTTAATATTCATAATTTTTGTATATATGTATGTATGTATGTTAACGCAAAGAAAATAAATGCAATTAATTGTGCAGAAATTTTTTATTTAATAATTTCTCGTCTAACACAACGTTTGCCGGATTGAATCAGCAATGAAAGCCTTGTTCTTTTCTCTTTTAATAAAAAACAGATTTTAAATTTCGCACTTTCAAATCAATTGCATTCATATACCTCCGATTTTGAGACTTCCTTTTTGCAGTTGCAGCGACTGTTAAACATCGGGAAGCCGTTGACGTCAAGCAGCACGAAGGTTGCAACAGAAGCAGTAGTAACAGCAGGTTGTAGCAGCAGCAGAAGAAGCAACGGGTTGCAACAGAAATTGAAGCCAACGGTATTGGCTAACAACAACTCGCGGTGTTTCGGCACAATAATGGCACAAGTTATTATTATGGCGTTTTTTTGTTGTTACAATTTTAACGCGCGACAGCAGCTCTGGGGGCAACAAATTAAGCGACGAAAGAAACTTTTTATAACCAAAACCATGTTTTAAGAAAGTCCCTGCTCGGGCGCCATGAAAATTCTTAATGATTTTTAAGAACTTCTAATTCTTAGCCGAATTAGAATTGGGTTTGAATTCTTTTCTTATTTTTTAATGTTTGTGACAAATCTATATGTTTAGTGTTTTTCGATATTATAGTTTTTTTAACTTTGTCAGATTTTGTAGAAACTTGCTTTTTTATAATTTGTTTGGCTTAATAAGCTTACTGCACACACCAACTGTTCGTTTTCAAGTGTTCGTCTTTTTATTTCATGTTAGACTTAAGGCTTAGTATATAATAGTTCAATTCATTTACAGGTTTAAGGGTTGCTATGTACACAGTGCAACCAGTAGTATTAATAGTAGTAGTAATAGTAAAAATTTTAAATTTTCAGAAATTCAATATTAGATAATTAAATTAATTCCTACGAATTTTCATTAGCTGATCTGGCGAAACAGTTACTTTAATATTCAAATTGCGCGAATCCTTTTTATTATTTTGGCTGAACTAGCTTCTGAGCTAATGTTGGGGCTAGTTTGATTTGTTGGCAAGATTTTTACAAGGTTTTTGCAGGTGATAGCGTTGTCGTTATGGCTGATGATGCTGGTTGTGCTAACGGCTTTTCTGGTTTTTGTGTCGTGATTGCTGCTACTCAAATTTCTTTGATGGTATTGTGTTGCGGTGCTCCTGGCAGGATCGCCAATGTGGTTTAAATGAAAACAAGCGTTTTTTTATTTAATATGCGTTTATTTTTTAAGCATATATTTTATTTGAATTTTCTATTTTAAACAATTTATTTTTTGATCTGTATTTTAAGGAATACAATTATGTTATGAAGACTATATAAAAAATTTTTGATTAATAATTAATGACAGTTTTTGAAATCTTTAATAATAATTTGTTAGATAAAATGTGTAAGTGAATATTTTGTAAAGTAAGTGTTTTGTATGTTGTGATGTTGGTGTTTATATGTGGTGGTATTGAGTCACCACACACTCATCTACGATACATGCAGAATGAAGATCAGAAGAGGTGAAATTCCAGATAATGCAGATTCATCGAGTCCAAAATGTTTGATATATTTGGGTGTTTAGAATTAGCGAAAAACAAAACAATTGAACGCTTTAGATGAGGCTTTTTTGATGGCAAAAACTACGTTGTTGAGTTTATTTTACTTTATTTTTATATAACGTTTTACACTATGCGCCACTGTTTTTGTACATGGCATCCCACTATAATTCTCAGAGATTTTAAGCCTCTAAACACGAAAATCGTAAAAAAATTTTATGAATGCGTTGTTTTTTTAAATTTTACATTTTTTACATTTTTTTTCGAAAATTTTTGCATATATTTAACCGTATCTTGGATACCACTTATCCTGTTTTCATAATTAAAACTATCCACTTAAGCCTAATGAAATTTCCTGCACGTTTGTTCAACAAATTTTTCCATCTGGATGAGTAGTTTAGCGCTATCAAAAGAAATATTTTGAAAAAATGATTTGAAAATATACTCTACCATTTTGCAAATGCTATCATGCAAGACCATTTGCACCAGATTGTGAACAGCCCTATTAAGTATGATGAGCATGAGTGGAAAGTTTGTTCCGATTTGAAAGGCGTTGCCATTTTGAGTGGAGTGCAAGGTTGTTACACAAAATATCGTTGTTTTCTATGCCTTTGGGACAGTCCATGGTAGAAGAATACAGGTAGATGCACCAGATGAGAGCTTACTGCCGGAAATGTCAAAACGAAGCAAAACTATTTATTTCTTTTCTTTTGTTTCCATTGGCCACACAGCTGAATTTGACAGACATGGCAGTATGGAAAGAGAGCACAGTCAGCAGCGCTGTAACCATGTAACCATCCTTATACCATGGGACAGTCGAGCTCGTGCCGAACATTTCGTCAAGAAGGCCTAGCCAAAAAGAGAGGACATGAAAGTTTGAAGACACAACGTAATATATGTTACTCTGGGTAAAATAGAAAACAGAATTTTGCCACTTTTGCACATCGAATTGGGACTAATAAAAAACTTAATAAAAAAAAAAACTCTAAGCATTGAAGAATTAGCGTTAATTTTCTTAAAAACATTTTTTCCAAAACTGCATTGGGAAAAATCACGGAAGGTCTGTTCGATGGCTTTTGGATTTTTTTCCCCAAATCCTGGCGAAATAAAATATAAGCATGGCGTTTTCATCAGCAAATGAAAAACATGGATCAACGCTATCAAGGAACCTGGAATGACGACATGATGGGGGATTATATTTGGTTTCTCATAAGAGAAACAAATCCGGAAAACTATAGCAGGCAAAAGAGAACCAAGAACTATTTTAAGACTTTTATACAAAAGAACTCCTCTTTAAAAAATTTATTCAAAGTAAAATTAAATCAAAAATGTAAAAAACAGTAAAATGCCGAATTTTAGTACCTTCCCTCAAATGCATCTTCCTGCCCTTATTATTGCTTATTTTCTAAATTAATGAATTTAATGTATAGATCAAATAAATGATTTTAAACTTTTTGCAGTCTTCGATTTTTTATGAATTTTTAAAGACAATTTTTACTTGCATTCTTAGGTGAAAAAAGAATTTTTTCAAAACATTTCTTTTGATAGCGCAGAAACTACTCTTCCTTTTAAAAAAAATTGTTAAACAAACATATAGGACATTTTATGAGGCTAAAATTAATAGGTTAAATTATTAAAATTGAATAAGTATAAGATATGTTTAAATATATGCAACTTTATTGAAAAAAAACGAAAAGAAAATTAAAAATTAAAATCAAAAACCTATCCATAGAAAATTCGTTTTTCTATTTTTGTCTTCAGACACCAAATCTATAAGAAAAAGTATTGGGATGCCGTCAACAGAACTGTTTTTTTAATGTTGGCGCATAGCGTTATTAAAGATTTCCATGACACAATAAAATAGTAAATATTTTGTAAATAGTTTAATATTGAATAATTTTTTCCGAAAAAGACGAAAAAATATGATAAAAACTAAAACTGATTCGAAATTTAATGTTGTTATTTAATATATACTAGTATCGCCCGTGGTCGAAATTCGACCAACTGTCTGTTCTGAGCAAAAATGAACAATTAGCGTATGTTAAGGCACTCTAGTGTAGATTTGAGAAAACAGAACATTAAAAATGCGTTGCGAAGATGGCAGTACTCGTTTGTAATTTTTGTAGCCTTGAAGTTGGTGTACATTACATAACAAGGAAGAGTTTTTGTACCTTTGCTATAATCCTATGTCATTCCGTATCTTTGCTGGAAGAACCGCTTAGCAAATTATTATCAACAGAGCTTAATCGCTTCCGAATTAACCTCTAAAGAAGTAAAGTGTATGAGCTGGTTCTATTATTAATCCCACCAACATTTTTTTCAAACATATCCACCCCATTTCAGTTCAGTATTTTGGGACCTCCACACACCAGAAACAGTTCATAGGTATTATTATCCCTCAGGTGATTCCTAGCTGAGTCAAATGTATAAGATAGTTCAAATATGTTTTCAACCTCAACATTTTATTTAAACACCTATCTGCCTCTCATGGTTTCTCTAAAGATTTAGCATATTTTGTAAAACATAATTTAATTTTCTTTTTGGGCTCATTTTATATTGTTGAAACTGTAATTTTGTCAGCTTTACCCTTTTCCTTTAATTTATTTTATTTCTAATTTTAAAATTATGTTCTTCCAACCCCTACTTTGAAATCAATTACCTTACTGCAAGGAATGGAACCTCCAAATACTAAAATTTCCCAGAAGTATTTTTAAATAAAGACTTAACATTCGGTTTAGAAATGTTTGAGATATGAATTTCAGTAAAAATCAATTTTCAACGTTTTTGTCATTTGTGTGCACCCTGTAACTCCGTCCAACATTACGTCCAACTTTTTCCTCCAAATAAAGTTTTTAATTTCAATCAGTGATGCTCCATGTTGAATTTCACCCAAATCGGATAAATTCCGTCATATTTTATTTTACGGTACGTTTAAAATGCAATTGCTGTATATCGTTACTTTTCTTAATGAAAGACTTTTCATAGAAATATACGTTTGTTGTACTGAGAAAATCTTAAGTTTTCGTAATAATTTCGATATCAAAATAACGGGAATTTTTCATAATTCACTATTTGTAAAAAATTTTACAATCACAATATATATTCACACATGTTACATAAAATAAGTTCTTATTGTAGGTTATCCGTAAGAGATGGCGAAAAGTTCCTGCATCATTTTTTGCCCATCAATGTCTAAAATTCAATCTTACATCATCTTCTAGTTTAGCCTTAATTTAAGAATCGCTCTTTTTACTATTGTTTCAGGTCAAAGGTCACCAATATAAAATCCAATTATTTTGTGTAAGCCTTCTCAACCAGACTCGAGTCCTTCACTAAAAAGAAAATACACTTTCAACGCTCATATTTCGGGTCATGTTTCTGCACATCTATGGTGCAGTACCTTTCGAATGATACATGTTTCATTATAGAGGTATGAAGGTATGGGTTTTTTTTAAAATAAATAAGCGTACGACAACATTTGAGGTTCACATATTTATATACATAATAATGTAAGATTTTCATATACATATTTATTTTAAATTCGTGCATGACGCATTCGCCAGTATGTCACATACGTTATGGTAACTTTTTAATTATTTAGACAATTTCTTTTATTTTAGTTTCTATTTTATTTTTGGCAACTATGGTTTAGCTGAATTTTTTAAATAAATCGTTATAACATCAAAACTGGTAGTATCATTGTCGCATTCGTCACATTACATTTGATCTTTTTTCCTCAGTTAACCATCAAGAAAAGTTAGATAAAACTTATTTCTACAAGTTTACGAGGTCTTTAATTAATAAAATAATTTTTAAGAATAATTCATACTTACCACAATTTTTAATAAGCCTGTTTTAAACTTTTCAAAATGCGTGCAAAAATCGCGATGGAATCCCCCTGTATTGTTATTTCGCTATTAATTTAAACTTCTATTCGAAACCCGAAAACAGTAATTTATCTTCATTTTTTATATTTATATTTTTTATTTAATTTAATTTACGAAACCCGAAAACAGTAATTTCTCATTATTTTTTAAATTTATATTTTTTATATTAATTTAATTTAATTTATATTAATATTTTTTATTTTTTATATTTATATTTTTTATATTCATTTCAAATTACACACATTCAATGCATCTAGTTTAAAGTATGTTTTTGGCCCGCTTATCACGAAAATAGGTTTTGTTTGCAAAAAGGTTTTGTGAATAAGTTTTTGTGATATGTGCCATATATTATGGGCCTTACACTTAAATTACTAAACTGATTGAAAAACAATGTTGAAGCGATTGATGTAAATTTGATTATCTGTAATTTAATAAGGTTCAAATCAGACGATGTTTCTTACTCGAGATATGGCCTGTTCCAGACATTCCTGATATGGCATGTCAAACTGCAAAGCTTCCTCAAAAAAGACAGCAAAAAATAACACAAAAACTCCTTTTTCGAAAATCTTTTGAACACAGTAAGGTTCCGAAATACATAGGAAATAGGCAGTGCTATACTATATTAACTTTACGGTACTTACTATTTAGCACAGTCAATTAATTGGTATTCATTCGAACGTTCAAACGTTTGTAAGACGCCGCGATCCTTCCAAAGTTCTTCTGTGTGTTCATAAAATTCGGGCGGATAGTTAAAATCGGGACCTGTAAGTAAATTTATTTATTTTGTGGTTGTTATTCTCCAACTCAAAATTAAAAAAAAGTTATCCTCAAAGAACCTGTTTGAGGTTTAGTGTGCTCAAAGTGAGTACTTAAGTTTTGTAAATTAAAAATGTTTTGAATTGTGTGTAGAGAATATCTCAACCAGATAAGTCTTAATAAAAAATCGACAACATAAGGCAAAACAATGCGGTACCGTCAGTTTCCCTTCGATATGTTGCATAATTTTATTTAACTTTACATACATACGATTGTCGAGCCAGGAAATTTCTCTGCGTAAGTCAGTGTCGCCGCTATCAACTAGCAGGCATTCAATGAACTGTAATTTGAGCGGTCATCGTAGACTATTTGCCATCACACTGACGCCTTACTCGCTGACAGTCTGTCCTTACAACGAACGTCAATCCAGAAATTCCGGCAAGCGATGATTCTTTATAGTAGGTACGATATGACAGTTCTGGACCAAGGATTAAGAATCAATCCTTAATCCTTGGTCCAGAACTCTCATATCGTACCTACTATAAAGAATCATCACTTGCCGGAATTTCTGGATTGACGTTCGTTTTAATTAATCCTTGGTACAGAACTCTCATACCAATTATTAATCCTTAATCCTTGGTCTAGAACTCTCATACCAATCCTGGAGTAGGATTTTGTATGAGAGTTCTGGCGCAAGGAGCAGGATTTTGTATGCCGATTTTGGCTCAAGAAGCAGGAGCAGGATTATGGATTTACGGAGCAGGATCAGGATTAAAGCAAGTGGTAAAAAAGTGTAGGTGAATTTTGATGGGTGGTGAAAATGTGTAGCGGAATTTATATGGTGATGAGATCGTGTGGGGAATTTTGATGTATTGCACACAGGCGGACGGACGTAAGTCAAATTTGTAGGAAATTTTTATGGAGCAGGAGGCAAACCTAGGAATTGTTATTTCACATAAAGGAAACCTAGAAGAAGACGTAAGAGCAAAACACACCCTATGAATATAATGTAACGAACAAATTATTTAAACGTAACACACATGTAAATATAAAATAACACATTTTATAAAGCAGTAGCTATGTAGCAAAATCCATTTTCTATAGACAAACGAAAAAAATTATTTTTCATACTTACATCTATTTCATCATAATGTGCAATATATGTGAAAAATTGTTTCATCCCTTATGTTAGAAAAGTAAAATAAGATAAGCATCAGAACCACAAAGCAAATAATTATCAAACAAAAACAGGTCGATCTTTATATTGCATTGATTGAAGTATTCTAAAGAATAAAAATGTTATGTGTATGTCACCACAGGTGGTCTATGAGGAATGGCAGGTAGGAGGAATGCTGAACATGTTATCTTTTGAGGTTACTTTTATAAAAGAGGTTAATAAAATATTGCAATATTTTATTTCGAAATTTATAAAATCAAAATAACACACAGTAATATCCACAATTATTGCAAAAATGTCCCTATACTTGTGTAGAAAATTTTTGTACTATTCATATTTTTTATACACTTTATTATTTATATACACTGAAAAGCTTCTGAAAAAATGAATGAAGAAATCTTATTGTTGTTGTTGTTCAATGCTTTCTTAATGCTTATTATTGAATCAATCAATTTTATTTTGGTTTTTTTTTTTAAGTAGACTTTGAAAATAAGAATTTTAAACATAAATGACCACAATTTATAGTATTAAAATGTTGATATCTTAAATAATTATAGCTAATCTTTTTCCCTGAATATTGTATTAATTGCTTTGATGGATGCAAGTTTCCAAAGCTATCAAAATATTCAATTTCATTATGATTTTTCCTGATCTAGATTGACTATTCCACATTCTTTTTTAAATGGTTTACTTGGAAGAGCGTCACACATAAACACCCCTATAAAATGTGGAATATCTTTAGCATATTTCCTCAGATCTACATCAGAAAGAGCCCGTTTAGGTAGCTTCATAAAAAAATTTTGCTTATAAGGTTTTAAATAAAGTCCAAATCCTTTTTATATGGTTTTAGGAACATGCCTTTCCCCATTGCAATAGTTTCGATTTTACTGTTATGACGTTTTGCCTAGCCAGCTGCTCCTTTTCATTTTCAACAGCATTTACTGCTTTTGTTATGCCAGATACTCCATCAGTTAGATCGCCAAGTGCACCAAGTGCAGCAAATAGGTGCAAGTGGGAGAAAACCTCCAGATTTAGGTAGTGGTATTACTCGAGGTGTTTTTATTAGAGATTTTTTCCTTTGAATATATTATTCACCACTTTTCGAGAAATTTTTACAGCATCATCCAAGTTTTATGTTTTCTTTATTTTTATTTTTATTTTAGCACTTTTCAATGCATGTTTAAACAGTTGATGATCATTTATTTGAGATCTCTTAGTTTTATTAACGTCACCCATACCAAATTTTGTTTTCGCTTTCATTGCGTTAGTAATAAGCCAAGCGTTTGTTTTTTCAGCAAGACTACTATCAGTCGCGTTAACTTTTTGCCAAGACTTTTCAGCTAAGATTTTGTCGGCAATATGTCTTTTTTCTAAATCTTTATTGTTTGAGTATGTTATATCGTGTTGTCTACAAGCTGCATCTAAAGGGTTTATTCCATGGTCTCCTCTAGCTAAACGTTTTTTTAATTTTGTACCAAGTCCACAAAATTGATAACCAGGTAAACGAAGTTCAAATGAAAGTTTATTGATGATTTTATTTAGAATACCTTTCCCAATGAAGGATGGTAAAACGACTGATTATCTTTTTATAAATGATTGCCATAGAAATTTATACTTTTCAAATTAAAGGGTGACGTTAAAGTGGATGAAAACACATAAAATACCCTGTTTATATATGCTATCATTTAGTAGTTTTCATAATGCGATTCTTAAAACAACATAAATCGATTACCGTAAAGAATATTGATTCAAAGTTAAATACATCAAATGGAATACGACACAGTTCATTGCTACCGAAGTCTATTCCCGGACTTATTGTTGGACCTTCAAATTGTGCAAAAACTAATGTAATGATAAGTCTTATTGAAAGTCCTAATGGACTGAAATTTAAAAATATTTACTTATACTCATACCGTTCGTATATACTTATACCGTTCGTAAAAAAAGTCCTACATTAGACCACTTGCCGCTCAACATTGATATGCCGCTCAATTTTTATGTAGCTTGCGAGAAACAAAATCATACAAGATCTTACTTCTGCATGGGGCGTCATAAAGACGTTGATAGTTTTTGCTTATGTCAAACTTACACACGTATCCCAAAACACCTGATTCGTGAGTATGCTAATATTATTATAATGTTTAAACAAGATGAAATGAATATGAAACACATTTATAATAATCATGTTGGGTCTGATATGTCTTTTAATACATTTCACGAGTTATGTTCAATATGTTAGAAAGAAAAATATGGTTTTCTAGTAATTAATAAGAATGACCCCATTAATAATGGTCGCTATAGGAAAGGATTTGACTTATTTATAAGTTTATAAAAGAAACAGTATTGCTATTTTAAAATTAGTATATCAACTTTTACTAAACTGATCTGTACTATTAAACAGCTAACTGCAAAAACTGGCCTGCTTTATTGAATAGCCAACAACCAAACTATTCAATACTACAGTGTATTACTATCTGCTAGGACTGATTTATACTAAATTTATTACTCTGGTCTGTTTACCTTTTTTCTGTTTTGGCTATCAAAATGAATGAAAATTTAGTTAAAAATCATATTAAGACTCGAAATATTTTGAAAAAGAAGTAAAAGTCTTCAGCTCGGAGAAGTTGCAAATGATAAGCTATCAGAAAAGACTTTTAAACCAATAACAAACCCATTAAAAAAATACTACATTCGACTAATAATACTACAATATTAAAAACTGAAAAATATTCAGATAACTCGTTTAAGGATAATAAAGTTTCTACTAGCACACCATTTAAAAAGGACAAGCATGATTATACTAAATTTTCTCCAAGCTTTGTTAGTAAGGAAATCGATAAAAGTTCAGCCGCGTTTAAATCATTTGATGTTGAAAATTAGGATGATAATGTTGATAATGATATGGAAAATGGTAATGATGATGACGAAGATGATGTTGATAATGATATGGAAAATGATGATGATGACACCACCATTAATCAAAACCAAAGTATTAAATTTGATTTATCGCAGGTCAATTTTAATAAATTTGATAAGACGTACGGTCCTCATAAGGATAAAAATCAAATATGGAGATTGGGTAATGAATTCCTCACATTTGATTTGAGCAATATAAATGTAGGTAACTCGCAATGGCCTTTCTCATCAGGTTTATATGAACTATTAGTTTATAAGAAACCAAACAGTTTTAATGAAATGGATTTAAATGCTTATAAAAAAATATAAGAGATGACTAATGCTAATAGAAGATATTACAACGCCAACGGACAGCTTAAAGGAAATCGCTCAAAAAAATATACAAGGATTATAAGAAAACTATTCAAAAAACAAAAAGTTCATAGGGGCAAAGGTTTGATGAAGCTGAATACAAAAGAACTGAATTATATATATTGGGATGACCCCAACGAACTGGTTGATAGATTATGTCTTTTGATTTCATCATCAACTGCCGGTCACTCAAATCATAATAATGAAATAGTTTCAATTATTGAAGAATTGAGAGAAGCAAAGATTATTGTATAAATATGCTGCACAAATATAAAACAATCAGTATTCATAAAATGCCTATCGATAAGTTTGGTTATTACATCGGTACCTCTGAAAGATATCAAAACATACACACCAAGATTCATTTGGATAGTGATCGTAATTTCAACTTCAACTTGCGGAGAATAAAAAATATTGCTAATCCTATATTGGAATGCTGTAAATAAAATTTATATGAAAAGTTATTTTGAAGAAATAAAGAAACAAATTAATACATTGTATATAGAGAAAGACTTAAGGAAGTGGAGGATCGTTTTCACGAATTAATACAACAACAAAACGTATTGCTTACAGAAAAACTTATAGATTTAGAAATTATCTTAAGTAAATTAATACAAGATCAGAGTATCTTACAAAATAATCTAAATCAATCGCTAAAAGAAGAAAGATCGTGATCGGACTTCGCGAAATTGGAAATGTACAAGATAATTAGAAACAAAGATCCTATTTTAATTCCTTTTAGAAGTTGGGACTGTCACATAAATCCTATGCTACCAAAAAGTACAAAGGTCTTATGGAATGTAAAACTGGCTTCGCAAAATGAAAGACCTAGATTTCTCATAATTGGTTTACAAATTGAGAAGAGCAAAGAGCAAGGAAACACTTTTGATCATTGTAATATATCTAATTTCAAATCATATCTAAACTCTG
Organism: Dichetophora obliterata; assembly: GCA_963920525.1. Lineage (NCBI taxonomy): Eukaryota > Metazoa > Arthropoda > Insecta > Diptera > Sciomyzidae > Dichetophora > Dichetophora obliterata. The sequence continues at coordinate 144,819,453 of OY986437.1, forward strand.
ATTCATATCCCTATACTGATTTAAATAGTCGCTTTGAAATGGGACAGTATGCTGTTTTATTTATTTTATTTTATTTTATTTAAATTTTCATTACAGAGAATAAATCCTTACGCTGAAGATTACTTTAGTCTGATTTAAAGAGCATAAGTCACTAAATGTGTAATTAATATTTATATATTTAAAAGCTAAACTCAAGTTAGATGTAATATATATTTAAAAATTAAAGTGAAATTAGATTTAAAAATTTAATTAAAAATCAAATCCAAAATTTAATTATAAGTTAAAATAAAATCTACAGAAAAGTAATAGAATTTTAGAAGACTTTAATAGAAATATTTAAACAAATAGATACAAACAGGTTTAATGCAGCAGATACACTAACAGAAATACTGATGATGCAAAAAATAACAATTAAAGTTCTATATGATATGTATGCGAAATTTCAGAAAAGTTATTATGTGCGGGAACCTCAACCATTGCTAGTGTCTTTAGATATAAAGCTATTGCACCACTTATTGTTGTTGATGTAACACATCAAAATGAAGCCGTTAAAGTTGGACCTATTGATATACGAATTGAATTTGATACCGAAGCAAACAAATCGATTCTAGATATAACGTCAGACTGCTGTTTGATAATCCACGATCGTTTAGTCGAATACTCCCCCCTTACAAGTGAAATAAGAAGAATAATTAACTACAAAAAATAAAATAATTTTTTCATTATATAAAAAATAAGAAGTAAACGTTAAAATAGATTATTAACCTTTTTGATAAGAGTAACCTTTAGTTAAACGATAAGAACAATTCAAAATTGTATTATCGAAACTACAACAACAAATGTGAAATTATGAAATTGAGAAAAACTGAGAAATTGACACTTCAAATCTCATTGCCCCGGTGGTGCAGTGCGTTAGTGCGTGCTTGCACGGGTATCACAAAGATTTCTGATGAAGCCTTTAGCCGGGCCAAAATTGCAATAAGATCAGCTAGCTAGTGATTTTTTCCTTTTCATTTTGAAAAACTTTGTTGTTATTGTTGTTGTTGTTGTTTCTTTGAAAAGATTCGTTAGAACAATTAATTGTTCTAACTTTGACCTTAAGCTCAATAAACGATTTTTAACTATCAAACAACTAGAATTTGTATTTAAAATCAAGTATGATTTAAACTATCAAACATTTAGAATTTGTATTTAAATCATATAAGGTCAACATAATAAATATAGAGGTCATTTAGGAAAAAACTTTAATCAAATGGTAGAGCTCGACCAAACGGAAACAGCTGAAAACAAAATCAGCAAAAATCTTAAAAAAAACAACTTCAGTAAACATGTTTTGTTAGTGGAGACTTCCAGCATGCTGTTGGACTCCATATAATAACATAAGCATAGAGACTAAAGTAAAGCAAAAATACAACAAAAAATGTGAAATTATTAAATTGAGAAAAACTGAGAAATTGACTCTTCAAATCTCATCGCCCCGGTGGTGCAGTGCGTTAGTGCGCGCTTGCACGGGTATCACAAAGATTTCTGATGAAGCCTTTAGCCAGGCCGAAGTTGCAATAAGATAATCTAGTGATTTTTTCCTTTTCATATTGAAAAACTTTGTTGTTATTGTTGTTTCTTTGGAAAGATTCGTTAGAACAATTAATTGTTCTAACTTTGACCTTAAACTCAATAAACGATTTTAAACTATCAAACAACTAGAATTTGTATTTAAAATCAAGTATGATTTAAACTATCAAACATTTAGAATTTGTATTTAAATCATATAAAGTCAACGTATAATAAAAACTTTAAAAGAAATAAAAAATTATGTACCCCAATAATAATAATAATAATAATAACAAAACAAAAAAAAAACATTTATAAGAAACAAACATACTAATCCTACAATTTTTAATTAAAACATTGGTTCAGAATTAATGAATATAAAGATAATAAAAAACATAGAACTATTTTTATTTGTTTTATTTTTATTTCATTTCAGAGTCTGATTTTTTGTTGCAGATATACATATTCAAACATACGTATGTTTTTTAGTATCAACTAATAAACATACTATTACTGCTATTGTTACTGATACTACTACTGATACTGATACTAATACTGCTACTGCTACTGCTACTGCTACTGCTACTGATACTGATACTGATACTGATACTGATACTGCTTCAGTTACTGGTACTGCTACAGCTACTGCTACTGATACTGCTACAGCTACAGCTACAGCTACTGATACTGACACTGCTACAGTTTCTGCTACTGATACTGATACTGCTACAGCTACTGATACTGATACTGATACTGCTACTGCTACAGCTACAGCTACTGATACTGATACTGCTACAGTTACTGATACTGATAATGATACTGATACTGCTACAGCTACTGCTACTGATGCTTTTTTTTGCAGTAAGCAGCGTTCAGTAAGCTGTAGTTATATCAGTTATTACATACTAGCTACTAAGTTACTCATATCAAAATTTTGAGGTTATTTAAAACCTTATAAGCAAAATTTTTAATCAGTTATTACATACAAGTTGATAGTTACTAAGTTACTCATATCAAAATGTAGACTTTATTTAAAACCTTATAAGCAAAATTTTTAATGAATTTTAAAAACTAAACGGGCTCTTTCTGATGTAGATCTGAGGAAATATGCTAAAGATATTCCACATTTTAGAGGGGTGTTTATGTGTGACGCTCTTCCAAGTAAACCATTTAAAAAAGAATGTAGAATAGTCAATCTAGATACTTCAAAGGGACCTGGCACACATTGGGTAGCATACTGGAAAAATCATAATGAAATTGAATATTTTGATAGCTTTGGAAACTTGCAGCCATCAAAGCAATTAAAACAATATTTAGGAAAAAAGATTACCTATAATTATTTTAGATATCAACATTTTAATACTATAAATTGTGGTCATTTATGTTCAAAATTCTTATTTTCAAAGTCTACTTAAAAAAAAAACCAAAATAAAATTTATTGATTTAATAATAAGCATTAAGAAAGCATTTTTTATTAAAGAAATTATAACGTTTTGTTAATAGTAAAAAAAACCTGCAAACAGCAACAACAATAAGATTTCTTCATTCATATTTTCAGAAGCTAAAGTGTATAAAAAATATGAATAGTACAAAAAATTATAGGGACATTTTTGCAATAATTGTGGATATTACTGTGTATTATTTTGATTTTGTAAATGTCGAAATAAAATATTGCAATATTTTATTAACCTCTTTTATAAAAGTAACCTCAAAAGATAACATGTTCAGCATTCCTCCTACCTGCCATTCCTCATAGACCACCTGTGGTGACATACACATAGCATTTTTATTCTTTAGAACACTTCAATCAATGCAAGAGAAATATCGACCTGTTTTTGTTTGATGTTTATTTGCTTAGTGGTTTTGATGCTTATCTTATTTTACTTTTCTAGCATAAGGGATGAAAATTTTTTTCACATATATTGCACATTATGACATAGCTTCTGCTTTTTAAAATGTGTTATTTTATATTTACATGTGTGTTACCTTTAAATAATTTGTTCGTTACATTATATTCATAAGGTGTGTTGTGCTCTTACTTCTTCTTCTAGGTTTCCTTTATGTTAAATAAAAATTCCTAGGTTTGGCTCCTGCTCCATAAAAATTTCCTACAAATTTGACTTTTACGTCCGCCTGTGTGCAATACATCAAAATTCCCCACACGATCTGATCACCATATAAAATTCCGCTACACATTTTCACCACCCATCAAAATTCACCTACACTTTTTTACCACTTGCTTTAATCCTGATCCTGCTCCGTCAATCCATAATCCTCCTCCTGCTCCTTGAGCCAAAATCGGCATACAAAATCCTGCTCCTGCTCCTTGCGCCAGAACTCTTATACAAAATCCTACTCCAGGATTGGTATGAGAGTTCTAGACCAAGAATTAAGGATTAATAATTGGTATGAGAGTTCTAGACCAAGGATTAAGGATTAATAATTGGTATGAGAGTTCTGGACCAAGGATTAAGGATCAATCCTTAATCCTTAATCAATCCTTAATCCTTGGTCCGGAACTCTCATATCCTACTCTTTATTTATTTAATTTTTTAAATTGAAACAATTGTTTAATCAGCGCTAGCTTGCTTTGTTTAGCGATCGCTGTCTATGAGTTGGTTTAGCTATGATGATATCAAAAATGATGATTACACCATTAAAATATATCCCGATAACAGTATTCAATATAATTTATCGAAATTTAATTTGATAACACTTACAATATTTGATTGCATGCGAACTGTCAAATTGAATTTCATGATATCCAGATTTCATGCTATAATATTTACGTGGGCACTTCATCTTATGAAATTTCATTTTACAATCCAGGAAATGTGAACATTCCCAGATGTAACCAGGAAACATTCCATGGAATGTAGGAAGCATCTTCGTTGCACACTTCATTGCTTTTTTTACATAGCATGTCATTAGAGGGAAACATTCCTCTCTGCTGTCTTAAAAAGCAAAATGGAAGCAGTCCTCTCCACTGTTATGAAAATTAATGTGGAAACATTCCTCGCCCTTGTTATGAAAGAGTCCGGCCAGGATTCGAACCCGGGACCTCTGAGCGACAGTCAAGCGCGCTACCACTAGACTATCGAGGCCGCCCAGTAAAACATATTTTTTTTAAAACAGTATTTTGAAGTATTTGAATTCTATAAAGAGCGGATAGGAAACAATGATATCAATATTTTCTGTTGTCATTGCTTGACAATAAGTGAAAGTTTCCACATGCATTCTTAAAAAAGCGGTTTGGTAACAATATAAATTAAAAACTACCTATATAATTCCAAAAGAAATGATAGGTAATGTTTGTTCATCACTTCCATATGAAATTCTTCCAATTTTTACAATAGGTTTGGAAACAACATAAATTCAAAACTACTCATAAGCTTCCGGTGGGGAATGTTCCTTTATCACTTTTAGGTGCAAGTCTTCCGATTTTTCCTGGAGGGTATTTTTAAAAATGTACATAGGTAATAAATACAATAATGCTAATAGTGTAATTATAAGTGTTTATTTCAAAATGCATGGCAACCCTGGCAGCTGGAGCTTTTGCTCAACTAATGTTAAGCTCTCTTATTTTAATTCTTAGGGTTCGTAAGCTTTGTCTAGAATTTATGTCGGCACTTATACCTGTGCGCTCGTCGTGGTAAGTTGCTTAGTAAATAGCAATAAAGAAGTCAAAAACTAATTCTTTCCAGTGTTTATTTCCTTATTTCATATGTACAAATTTGTCCACGTTTCCAAGTTTCCACGGTTCAACCACATTCAAAGGCTTTTAAGCGACATTTCATCCAAACATTTGGTCCTATCGAACCGGATTCAGACATTTCATTCGAAGTTCAGCAAATCAATTTCGTTCCAAAGACGAAGCGCATAATCCAAACCATTACCATATCATTTTCACACATAAGAAGGTAACAAGGTAAAGTACATTTAAACTTAAAATGTTATTGTTTCAAGATAACATCCATAACTTAATTTGAAACAGAAAATTAAAGTTAATTAAAAAATAGCATTAAAATAAAAAAGGTGAAAGTCCGTTAAAAATTCTATATATCTATATATAAAATGTTAATCATATGTATGTATGTATGTATATATATTCTATACATATTTATACTTAACAGTTTTCAAAACAGTTTTTCGAGTTTTTTGTATACACAACGACACGTTAATGTACAGTGCCGTGCAACTAATTAACAACGACGTAACTTTCCATACGATCTTCTTGTAACATAAAATTTATAGGTTGGATGGTGTAAAACGTCATTGTTTTTTCTATATGGCAACTCTGTTGTCGATAAACTATCGAAAGTTGTTAAACTGAACCGTAAATAAATCCGTTATGAGCTTTTTCCTCAGTAAAGTGAAAAAACGACCGTGCACATAATTAGCAACGTTTAATTATTTTGGTGTTGAATATATTTTTTGGATAATCAAAGGTAAAATTTTAGTTAATTTATTAAAATATAGATTGTGTTTGAAATATTACGTGGTTTTTTAGCATTCTTTTTAATGGGTAGAAACAAATCTTGCGACGAAAGCACACGGGCCATAATTGTCCAGAAGCACAAGGACGGGCAATCTTATGGCCAAATTGCAAAATCTCTAAATGTCTCTGATGAGAAGGATGAAGGATGATTTTTAATGCTGTGCAATATTTCAAAAAGAATGAAACGGTAAAAAAGGTATCCCGAAAACGAAGGGCTCGTAAAACTACTGCCAGAGATAGTGCGTGAAGCTAAGAAGTTCCCTCAGAAGTCAGCAAATGAAATTCGTGTATCGGTTTTTGGTGCAAATGATAGCTCACCTTCTGTAGATACCATCAAAAGAAGATTGAGAGAATATGGGCTATTTGGAAGAATTTCCCGGAAGAAGCCGTTACTGTCTGAGCGCAACCGCAAAAAGCGGTTGGAGTTCGCCAAAAAATATCGCTACTGGACAGTGAATGATTGGAAAAAAATCTTGTTTTCTGATGAAACTAAGATAAACAGAGTCTCCTCAGATGGAAAAACTTATGTTCGTCGTCCACGGTCCAAGGAATTTGACCCCAAGTATACCCGTCCCACATTAAAACATGGTGGTGGAAGCATTATGTTATGGGGTGCAATGTCGTGGCGTGGTGTGGGCCCAATTCACAAAATTGAAGGTCGTATGGACCAATTCCAATACATTTCAATCCTTAACGACGTAATGTTGCCATTTGCTGAAGATCATATGCCCGTAACATGGATCTTTCAACAGGATAACGATCCAAAGCACACGGCACGTAATACAACAAAGTGGTTTGCAGACAAATTGGTGACTCTATTGGATTGGCCTTCATGTAGCCCTGACCTAAATCCAATAGAGAACTTATGGCAACAGTTAAAAAGGAAAGTTGGCTTGCATAAAGTGGGAAATTTCGGCGAACTTTACGAAAAAGCTAAGGAAGAGTGGGAAGCGCTGCCTGTAGAGGTTTGTCAAAAATTAGTTGAGTCAATGCCACGCAGATGCCTTGCAGTTATTGAAAATAATGGTTTTGCAACCAAATATTAACATTTCTGAATAAATATAAAATATAATTCATATTAAACAAAAGCGTTGTTAATTATATGCACGACCTTTTTCAACTTGTTTTTAGTTTATTCAAAGAAAATTGGCAATCCTTTTATTCATCGAAATAATAAAGGTTCCAATTAAGCGACAACCTTAAATGGACAAACTCTTCATAAAAAAGTTCAAAGGTTTTGGCGGAAAAAAAATTTTAAAGCTTATTTTGCAATTGCGGTTTCTGCGTTGCTAATTAGTTGCACGGCACTGTATGTACGTTAATGTATGTGGGTTCATCTAAAATAAATACTTAATTCTAAAACTAAAAAAAAAACAATAGAAAATTGTTAAACAAATAAAAGTAAATATACCTATGATAAAATTTCGTTTAAAGCATTTGCTTTATTTGCTTATGTTTCATAAACATTCATTTATTATTTCCATTTAACACAATGCAATTAATATTAACCAGAGCACAAATTATTTTGATCCCTATAAACAATTTAGTTCAATTTTTACAAATTAATTTGGCAATTTGGCCCACTGTAAACATCTAATTTGATTGCACTTACATACCTTCATACCTACCAACTCATATACCTACATATATACATATTCGTTGCTCAAAAAGAACAACTAGTTGGCTTCTTGGTGCAGGCGCTAAGCATACATACACACATACATATATTCCAACTCCGCTTTAAAACTCCGCTCTCCGAGCTACGCACGTGTACGTATGTATAGACAAAAAAAATCACCACTAGCTCCAAAGCTGCTGCACGTTTTTTGTCTGCACGGTAAGCTAACATATGTTCATACATATTTATGCATAAAAGCATTGCTCGATCTGTTTAGCAAAAATAAAATAGACACCACTATGTGAGAATCAATTGATGCTGCTGATTTTGTTCGGACATACGTATGTACATATTAATGCATATTAACTTCGCTCACTCGGTTATTAAGACATAAAATATTCACCACTAGTGAGAATTTATTGGTGTTGCTGATATTAAGACATTTGGCAACATAAGAATATAAATTCTTTCTTTCTTCTCTCACCAGCAGTATCGAAACAGCAATCAAAGCTACTACATCAAGTGCATAATTATGTAGATCTCAGCAAATATTCTTGCGAATGTATATAAACATTCTTAAAGGAAAGCAAGTTATCACTTCTAGAGCAATAGTAAATACAATTTCTTTAACATTTTATTGCATCCATACTTTCTTTAATATACAGAAGTGTTTCTTGAATATATGTCTAATTATTTCGCCAACATATTTACAACAATATTTACATTTGAATAACTCTATTAATTGTAAACAAATTGCAATCAACATTGTGTAGTGTGCTCTCGTTATACACACTGCCGACCCTAAGTTTCGTTGTTATAAACAGCAACATATTGAGTGACTAATAAGTTAGCACTGCATTATCGGCGTGTGCTGCACTCAGTGCTTGCGAATATTTTCATTACTCACTCAATATTGTTGACCGTGCCAAATTATCATTCGTCAAACCAAAAATATGTAATTTGAATCCTTTCGATGATTCAAATTCAATATGCAAGAACGAAACGCAACATAGTTTATAATTATATTAATTAACTAGAGAAGTATGACCATAGATTAACAGCCCTATTCTGGTTGTTAACTTAACAAGAAATAGTTAAGGAGCTCTTGTTAAGCTGCTTGTTATGTTATGTAAATGTTGGTATTCTTAAAAATCATTAACAACATAAAAGCTTAAAAAGCTTTTAAAGTTCACCATGCATGGTGAAAATCGATATGCCTATTGAAAGAAGAGATGCGCTATATAAACAGATGCTTCGAGTGCAGCTTGTGACTTTGCAAGCGCTTGAAAAATTTGCCACGGCTACTGAAAGATTTCATTATCAACACTTAAAATAAGTAAAAAATTCCTCCATTTTTCAGTTTAATGTATTTAAACTCAATATTATATTTTAATTTGTATTTTTTTATTATTTTCACAACAATTTTCTATCTAAGCACATACATTTCATTCGTTGTTAAGACTCTTTCTGTTATTAACAAAATTGTAAGGAAAAGAGCTTTTAAATTTGCAGCAGAATACGAAACCTTAACAAATTGTTAATATTAACTATTTTGTTAATGTGGTGAGCTTAGTTAAGCTGCCAGAATAGGGCTGTAAGACTACTAAGTAAGTTTTGTAAAAATGTTATAAAAGAGCCGAGATGGCCAACAATAAATCAGACTTTAATTAACTACACAAGTTGGCAGATCTCTGCCTTGTTCAGTTTATTTTAAACGTCTCTGTTTGCCTTGGACATAGTTCAAGTCGGCAAACACTGTAGCCTATAGCGAAGGCAAACTCTGCCGCTATAACACAATAATACGATCCTTAATATATCCTAAATAAAACGATATTAAATAAAATATAACTTGGTGATCCTAAAAAGTATATAACATGGCGATCCTGCAGCTCTAATCTGGAATCTAATTATATTGATGGAAGAATATATACCGCAGAAAACAACGACATCAGCAGCGAACAGCCCAATTCCAGTCTACATACTACAACGCATCGGTCCGAAAGCAATTTCAGTAGACGAATACAATAAAAGACAGTTGCGAAGGAAGGAAAAAAAACTAACAGCAATTGTACCGACGGAAATACCAATCACCAAGAAAAAACGAGGTGGCGCAAAGGCAAGACAACGCAAACGTCTGGCATACCTCGTAGCCATAACCCCCAGAACCACAGCAACCAAGCTGGGACATTGCAAACTTGATTTAGGAAGAAATCAACACTCTCCGCAAACAGAAAAACTAATGGGCAGCATTTTGGCTACAACTGGAGCAATAGTAAACCCACAAAACAAAGACGAAGACATGATGAAGGAAGAAATAATCATGAACACCAACAATAATAACAGCAATGGTAATAGCAACAACCTGGACAAAAGCAGCATCATCGAAATCATCTGTTTTGTATTTATAATAATCATTATTATACGTTACGCAATAGTTTATTTTAAAAACTACGTCAAAAAACAACTAATCAAAAATTCACACATTATTACCAATGTCTGAATAGCACTTCAAAAATAAAATATATTTTTACGATCAAACATTTTGTAATAGATGGAAAGAATAATTAAAGAGGCAGAAAGAATTTATAAAAATATAAGAAAAAGTTATGCTAGAGGCTACACAAGAGCCACATTAATATCCAAACAGCAACAGATAGAAGATTTAAAAGAACAATTTGACTTATTAGCAAGTCAAAACAAAGATAGCAAAGAATTAGTAGCTTTAAAATTAGAGTTCAGTAATATTCATTTAAATTCCCAAAAATTAATTTTAGAACAACTTAAAACAGCTGAAGACCATAATGAATTAGAAGAAGAAGAAGAAGAAAAATCTGATACAGAACAAACACCAATAATGGCATCCTTTAGTTTAGAAACTGCCTCAAATGCATTGCCCACTTTTTCAGGCAACTTTAATGAGTTAGATAGTTTTCTCATTACAGCTGAATTAGTAAATAAAACATTAAGTAGTGAAGGTAAACTAGATTTTTTACAGTATGTTTACCACGCAAAATTAACAGCTAATGTGCGCACCTCATTGGGTAGCTATTTGAAGCCATCAAGTTTTGAAATTTTAAAACAACAGTTGAAAGCTAGATACAAAGACAACACAACCATAGCTCAACTACAGACTAGACTTAACAATTTACAACAACGGAACCTACGAATAAACACCTACAAAGAACAATTACTAAATATAATAGAAGGTTTAAACAGACTAGGAGTTAAAAGTTTAGGAACGCAAGCGACAGAAGCCGAGAAAAACGTCGTAATAAAATGCAATAACAAAATTGCACTCGATGAATTTAAAAAGGGACTGAATGAAAACTTAAAAACAACCATTTACGCGGCGCGACCAAAAGATTTATTAGAAGCAACAGAATTAGCACTCGAACTAGAAAATGAGTCAATGACTTTGCCAAATGCAGTCATGCACTTTCAGCGGTCATTTAACCAACATCGAAACAATGTCAATAACCGCAGAAATATGAGACAGAATTTAAGCACACAACGCAATTTCAATTCATTCAATTCGAACAATAGGCACAATGAACCCAGAAGATATAACAATAATTTCAACCAAAATTACAATCAAAACGATTACTATGACAGAAATTTGAACCACAACAACAACGTCAATAGAAACCGTAACAACATTAATCGTTCTAACCAAGACAGAAACAGCAACCAAAACAGAAATCAAAACAACAACAGCAACTATAATGGCAACAGATACACAAATAACCAAACAAACAGAAACATACGCATAATACATAATGAGGGAAACTACCAAGGCTCGGAAGACACGGTTTTTCCAGACAGCCAAAAGTAAAGATTTTTAAAATTTCGGATAAAAATTCTAATTTTATAAAAATAAAATACAAGAACAACATAATGACTTTTCTCATTGACACAGGTGCTGATATTTCTTTATGCAAGCTTAGTAAAAAACTGAATGACGATTTTTATAACCCTGACGAAAAATGTAAGTTAACAGGTATTACACACGAAGAAATTTCACTAGGTAGCATAAATCTAAAACTTAATTTTCTTGCGAGAAATCTTGCGAACATGAGTTTCAATTGGTAGATTCAGAATTTCCAATCGAAACCGATGGTATATTAGGCAGAGATTTTCTGAATAAGTTTCTTTGCAAAATTGACTATGAAACATTCGTTATTTCAATTTTAACTAATGAGTCACATATAATATTACCAATGCACTCGAAATCACATAACACACTAATAATAAAAGTGCCACCAAGAACAGAAATTATTCAACCGATCAGATTACAACTAACCGAAGATAAGGTGATTTTTAATAAAGAGATACAAGAAGGTATTTTTCTCAGTAATTCAATAGCTCTCAAAAACGGAATGACACACTTAAAAATTTTAAATACAATAAATGTCGAAGTAATATTAAATGGTATTGAGTTGGGCATAATATATAAAAAAGTATCATTAACACTAACGCAGACGCACTCTCAAGATCCAACTAGACTCTGAAACTTTAAAAGAAATGATACCACAAGAAAACGATGAAAAAATAAAAAGAACGTTAATTATTACAAGAGGCATGGCAAATAAAGAAGCCATTAAAAATAATGAGGCAAATGATAATAGCAATGAAAAAATCTTTGTAGATGGTGACAATACCCAGAAGTCTGATCAACTTCTGATATGGGATTGTACATCCATTAGTGACGTCAAGAATATAAAGAACTTAAAGTTTTATATGGACAATAATAATGAAAGTAAAGTACATATTGAAAGTAATATAGTGCACGTAGCGATTAGCGATAATCCATCGAAACCAGTTTCGTTTTCGGAGAAGCTAAGATCTAAACATAATAATTTAAAAATGCATGCGGGATACAGCGATAATTCAACGAATCTAGATTCGATTTTGAAGAAGCTGATATCTAAAATGAAAAATAAGAATATTGAAGAACTAGCGCTAGCCAACAATGATAAAATATTCAAATTGTATACAAATAAAGAATTTAAAGAAGCTTATACAAAGATACAACAAAATATTCAAAAAGGAAAGAATCCTCAAAGTCCTCAATTAAAAATACTAATTTATAACCCACCAAAAAGGGTACAAGATGACCTTACGAAATTCAAACTAATCAACGATTACCATAACACAGGCCACCTAGGTGTTAGAAAAACATTAATAAAATTAAAACAAAGATATGTTTGGAAAAACATGGGTAAGATGGTAAAGAACTTTGTGTCACGCTGTGATATATGTGCAAAAAGTAAACAAACACTTCACACAAAAGAACCACTCACGCTAACAGACACCCCTAGCAATAGTTTTCAGACATTGTCAATTGACACTGTAGGACCATTACGAATTTCCAACGAGCACCGCTACATACTGACAATACAATGCGAACTGACAAAATTTGTAATTGCACACCCAATGTCGACAAAAGACGCAGACACTGTTGCAAGAATATTGGTTGAGCAAGTAATTCTAAAATATGGCCACTTTCAAGTGTTGAAATCAGACAACGGCACTGAATTCAAAAATGAACTAATGCGCAAAATATGCAAGCTTTTGAAGATCGAACAAATATTTTCGACACCATACCATCTCCAGACAATAGGCTCTCTCGAAAGAAACCACAGGGTGCTAAACGAATTTTTGTTGACAACAGCTACTGACCACGAATGGGACAAGTGGATCCCATACTTCACATTTACGTACAACACGACCCCACACATAGACACAGGATACACACCACATGAATTAGTATACGGAAAACTAGCGTCATTACCAAATGACATTTACAATTCACAAGCAAGGTTTTATGATTTCGAAAGTTACCTGAGCGAGATGCGTACTAGGTTGAATTTTGCTCTAAATAAGGCAAAAGAAATGCTCATACGAGCTAAACAAAAGCGTACTAATAAGAATTTGGACTACACAAATACACTAAGAGCAGAAATAGGAGATTTAGTTTTACTTAAAATAGAAGATAGGAATAAACAACAATTACCGTATAAGGGCCCATTTAGAATATTAGATAGATTATGAGTTAATACTGTGATAGATTATAATGGAGTACATAAGAAAGTACACAATAACCAACTAAAACCATATAAGGCAATAATTTAATACTTTAGCAAGATAATTAGTCAAATACATTGAAACAAAAAAAAATATTATATTACTCTATATCATATATATATTTATCATATTTTAATACTATTTTATTACATATTTTTTGAGAATAGATGACGGGTTTAAGAAAAATTATTGTAACCCCTAATTTTTCTCTTAAGGATGAGGGTGTAGTATGCTCTCGTTATACACACTGCCGACCCTAAGTTTCGTTGTTATAAACAGCAACATATTGAGTGACTAATAAGTTAGCACTGCATTATCGGCGTGTGCTGCACTCAGTGCTTGCGAATATTTTCATTACTCACTCAATATTGTTGACCGTGCCAAATTTTCATTCGTCAAACCAAAAATATGTAATTTGAATCCTTTCGATGATTCAAATTCAATATGCAAGAAAGAAACGCAACATAGGTTATAATTATATTAATTAACTAGAGAAGCATGACCATAGATTAAGACTACTAAGTAAGTTTTGTAAAAATGTTATAAAAGAGCCGAGATGGCCAACAATAAATCAGACTTTAATTAACTACACAAGTTGGCAGATCTCTGCCTTGTTCAGTTTATTTTAAACGTCTCTGTTTGCCTTGGACATAGTTCAAGTCGGCAAACACTGTAGCCTATAGCGAAGGCAAACTCTGCCGCTATAACACAATAATACGATCCTTAATATATCTTAAATAAAACGATATTAAATAAAATATAACTTGGCGATCCTAAAAACTATATAACATGGCGATCCTAAAAAGTATATAACAATTGTGTCCAGAAGTTGGCGACGTCGTACAACCTAAGTATGCTTACATATGGCTAACATCATCAACATCTAACTCGATTATATACATTTAATAACATAATTCCTGCTGAGTTTGTTCTTTAAAAGAATTTACCAAAATTGATAACAAACAATATCATCGTGGATTTTAAACTTGTATGGTTAAGGTTTTACAAATTGTGGTTTTTTCTTTATATGAACTTACACACCATACAAACAACAAAGAATTCAATCGCGTATTCCAATAGTACAATTCATTGCTCTACCTTTTCACGGGTTAGAAGTTATGAATATTTCTTATAAAACTTCTAGAAACATTTTTAAGCATTTATGTAATGTGTTTGATACTAAAACAGCTAATTTGGTTCCTTTTCTACCAGAATATAATGTTGAAAATATTTTCTTCAGAGTCATTTATTTGAAATAATTCAATGGATTGCGATATTTTTCTTAAAATCATAAAAAAAAAACACAGAAAGCTCCAATTCATTCCGCTCGGATTTTATTTCAATTTCAACTGCCTTTGTTTAAACCATCGATCATTTCACATTTCTATAGCATTTTTCAATTAAATAAAACCTTTTTCCAATTTACCAATTGAATGAAACCTTTTTTAAAATAAAACCATTCATTTACCATTTTTCAATTGAATGAAACTTTTTTCAAAACCAATGAAACCATTTTTCAATTGAATGAAACTTTTTTTCTTTCAATTTAAACATTTTCAAAAGTCAATTTAAACATCAAACAACAGTAATGTGGCTTCTGCACTAAAAACAAAATAGGAGCATTTTATTTTTTAATGGCGCAACAAACTTACATTTATTTTCAAGATTTTGGAATTGTTTGGAAGAAAATATATGCAAATATAAAATTCTATGGCAATTTATATGCTTATATTATTTAAAATATTTTTTTCAATTAAGTAAGGGCACAACAAAAAGAAAAATTCAATATTTAAAACACCCAAAAAATGCTAACTTAGGAAAAAATATTTAAGAAAAGTTGAAGCTAAATTAAAAAATACCCTTATTTCTTTGTGTAGGCTTACATTACTTGGTTTTGACATAAGACTCCTTAAAGTCGGCAGCACAGTCGCGTCTAATAGTACCTGGTTTAATATACCTTGATTATGAACAATCCTCGGATACACAAGTCATGAGAGACGGAAGGCATAGTGTTACAAAGCGCATGTTTTTTGAAGTTTTTGTCGCCATTCTCACCTATGTTAAACCCCATAGAAAAAGTGTTTTCTAAATTAAAATGGCACGCTCGTGCAATATTATCTGACTTAGGTTGCAAACAGAGTGAACGCCGATGCGGACAGGCAGGCAGACAGGCGCAGGCAAACTATGTGAACAAGCGAGACAAAAGTTATTTATGTCTCGTTTCTTTGCTTGTTACTGCCTGCGCCTGTCTACCTGCTTGTGTGAATCGGCGTTCACTCTGTCCGCAACCTTACTCACAGAGAACAGCATCGTTGACGTTATTAATACAAGCGTGCAACAAATTTCACGGAACGACTGCACAAACTACATAATGGACATGATTCTGCAAATTCCGGGAGCTATAGAACGTCAAAATCTTCATTAAATCATTTGGGCACTTCACAGCTCGTTGTAATATTTTAATATACTAATATTGAAATGAACTAATTTTTGACATCTGTGTGCATCGAAAGTATTAATTCTTAGTTTCAAAACAGCGCTGGAGTCTTTCATATACAGCTCAAATGTTTTGGATTCTATTGAAAGTTAAACAATTCAATTTAATATTCCACCCAACTCTTTTTTTATTCATTTAATACAGCTGTTCATGAAATAACACAATAACACTCTACGAAAGCATGCCTTAGAGCATGTACAAAAGTGGCAACATTTAACACACCGGTTTCACTTGTGTTTACATGAAAAACAAAAAATGAACAGGCAAAATAGCACATCTCAGAATTAGCACATTAAGCCCTTACTAGCATAAACTGTGAATTGCCCAATTAAGTTATTTTTTTCTTAATAAAAACCATAATTTTTAAAATATTTGCTTAAGTTTAATATAATTTAAAAAAAGTTTGAATAAAATTGAAAAAGGTTTAATTGAAAGAAAAAAAGTTTCATTCAATTGAAAAATGGTTTCATTACTTTTGAAAAAAGTTTCATTCAATTAGAAAATGGTTTCATTGGTTTTGAAAAAAGTTTCGTTCAATTGGTAAAAGGTTTCATCGATTTTGAAAAAGGTTTCATTCAATTGGTAATAGGATTCATTCAATTGGAAAAAGGTTTTATTTAATTGAAAAATGCTATATATAAACTGGTGCAAGCTCAAACTCATTCATTGGGAATTTTTTTCCATTTCAACTGCATTCGATTAAGTTATCGATCACTTTGTTCATTTCTGCGTTCCCCGGTGCGATTTAAATTAATTTATTTTGAATTATATTTCGATTTCAACTAATTTGTTTAAAGAATCGATTATTTCATATTTCTGCGTTCACTGGTGCGATTTAATTTTCCTTTTTTGGATTTTATTTTGATTTCAACGGATTTTGTTTAAATAATCAACAATTTCATATTTCTGCGTGCTCTAGTCCGATTTAATATTCCTTTTTTTGGATTTTATTTCGATTTCAACGGATTTTGTTTAAATAATCAACAATTTCATATTTCTGCGTGCACAAGTACGATTTAATTTTCCTTTTTTTGGATTTTATTTCGATTTCAATAGATTTTGTTTAAATAATGGACAATTTCATATTTCTGCATGCACTAGTACGTTTTAATATTCCTTTGTTTTTGATTTTATTTCGATTTCAATGGATTTTGTTTAAATAATCGACAATTTTATATTTCTGCATGCACTAGTACGTTTTAATATTCCTTTGTTTTTGATTTTATTTCGATTACATTCGATCTTGTTTAAATAATCGACAGTTTCACATTTCTACGTTCACTAGTGCGATTTCAAATTCATTCGTTTGAATTAAATTTCTATTTCAACTTAGTTCGATTAATTATCGATTACTTCACATTGCTGATTGGGATTTAATTTCTGTTTATAGTTCTTTTGTTTTTAACTATCGATAATTCTACATTGCTGCTTCCACTAAGGCAACTTCAATTTCCGATTGGAATTTATATTTCTATTTGAATTCCTAAAGTTTCAAATTATCGATAAGTTTTTATTTCTGCTTCTACATCATCGATAGCAATATTTTTACCTGCTCATATTCCATTGCGGTTTGTGAATAAGAAGTTTTTCTTAATTTCAACTTCTTCGATTCCTATAGTTCCTTTTCTACTAAAATTTACTGCTCTGCTTCTGCCATAACAATGGCTTCTCTCGGTCACTTTATTCGATTAACCGACACACTCGTGGAGTTTGAAACCGATTTCAGTTCCAAACCAGTAGCAGTTTTTTCAAGACACTCCTTAGAAGTTCAACGTGAAGAAATGAAATCTATTTGGAACAAAGTCAAGACGGCATATGAAAACTGCACGAAGGACGTCATGGAGGATCACAGCGATGATGAATCTCCCGACCTTGAAACAATGACGTCTCGTTATCGTAATTCCTACGAAACGTACGCACGCTGTATCGCGAAGATAATCGAAATCTCTGAACAGCTTACGTCACAAGCAGACTTACCATTCACCAGTTCTAGAACAAACGCCGTTTCGACTCCGAGCAGCAGTTTTCATCTTCCGCCGTGTGACACGGAAATTTTCAACGAAGATTACTTATTCCGGCCAACATTCCGGGATATGTTCCAAGCTATCTACATCAATAACTCTAGATTAAGTCCAGTGCACTGCAGTGGAAAAATTGTTCCACCTTAATCAGAAAACACGAGGTGAGGCTCGTGACATAGTCAAAAAAACTCCTCTAACCAACAATGGCTTTATTCTAGCGTGGAAGAATCTGAAGGATCGTTTTGAAAATAAGCGGATCCTAGTTAATAGCCAGTTGCGTATCTTATTTAATCTCCCAGTTGTGTCGTCTGAATCTGGTTCAGAGATCAAAAAGCTCCAAAGGGAGATTAATAGTTGTATTTCTGCACTTCAATTGTACAATATTTCTATAGATAATTGGGATGCTATTTTCATATTTCTGTGTTCTTCCCGCCTTCCTGACCACACACTTGCTCTTTGGGAGCAATCGATCCAAAACAAAACGGATATTCCTGTTTGGAAAAATCTTGATTCTTTCCTCACCAGGCGATATCAAACACTTGAAACAGTAGCTGACATATGATCTTCTACGAGTTCCAAGCCTCCAACTTTAAAAAAAATCTACTCCAAATCCACCTACTTCTACTCTTAAGAGAGTAAATACATACCACACAAATGTAGGTACTCCTACATGTAAGTTGTGTCCAAATGATCACCATACCATCCGATAGTGTCCACGATTTCTTCAAATGCAGCCTGCTGAAAGAATGCAACTTGTTCAAAAATACAGACTTTGCCTAAATTGTCTAGCAAAAGCGCATTCCATAAAAAACTGTAGAAGCACTCACATTTGCTTCACGTGTAACAAAAGACACAATACGTTGCTGCATATGGAAAAGTTTTCATCGAATTCCAGTCCATTTCCTCGCCTTCCATCCAATTTACCTATACATTCGGAAGGAAATGTGAATAGTTCAAGTCAAAATTCAATCGTGCAACGCTCCCACACATCTCAAATACAGTCCACTAAAAATTCCGAGTCTGTCAATAATATTCAGTCCTGCTTTTCATCCAATTCCAAGGGTATTCTCTTAGGTACCGCTCTGGTACATATTTGCCATTTAGGTACTACTTACACTGCTCGAACTCTTCTGGATTCCGGATACGAAGGGACTTTCATTACTGATCGCTTATTTAGACTTCTCAAACTTCCAAGTACCTCTGTAAGTGCTCAAGTTTCTGGATTGAATCAGGTTATCTCTGGAAAAATCCAAAAATCGTGCTCTTTTATCCTAAGTTCCCCTATTAATCCAAATATACAGATAGAAGCAACAGCTCTTGTTCTACCTCACCTCACGGGAAGTCTGCCGACATGTTCTTTAGATTCGTCTATCCTATCAGAACTTCCAAATCTACGATTAGCTGATGCAAATTTCTTCAAAAGTTCACATATTGATCTTCTTATAGGATGTGATCTTTTTCCAGCCATAATTCTGGACGGTGTTCAGAATCGACTTGGCGGCTCCTTGTTAGTACAAGAAACCATCTTTGGATGGATTTTGTCGGGCCCAATTTCTGACAAAGTGTCTGCTGCTTCGTCCAAAGTCGTATCATATTACAGTGAAGTCGCACTCGACAAACAAATCTCACGCTTTTGGGGGGTGGAGGATCTTCCACAAAAACACCATATGACCGATGCTGAGCGTTTTTGCGAAGAAAGTTTTATTCGAACTACAAAGAGAAGAGATGATGGTCGATATGTTGTTTCTCTGCCCTTCAAAAACGAGCTCCAAAGTGGTTCCAAACTGGGGTTCTCCAGATCGATTGCTAACGCACAGTTTCTCCGAAATGAAGCCAGACTGTGCAAAAAAGCAGACTTCAAAACTCAATATAACACTGTTCTCCGTGAATATTTGAACTTTAACCACATGAAAATGGTTGCTTCTCCACGAAATTTCTATCTTCCAAATCACTACTATCTTCCACACCACGCGGAGATAAATCCTGAAAGCACAACTACCAAAGTTCGTGTTGTGTTTAACGCTTCCAATCCATCATCAAACGGTATTAGTCTCAATGACATTCTACATACCGGTCCAGTTCTCCAATCCGATTTAACACTCCTGATTTTAAAATGGCGTTGTTATCGTTTTGTGTTCAATGGTGCCATCGAAAAAATGTATCGCCAAATCCTGGTAGAGCCCTCTCAAACAAAATTTCAGTGTAATAAAAGAGCGAACTAAAAGATTATGAGCTACAAACCGTAACTTTTGAGGTCAATTGCGCTCCTTACCTTGCGATTCGTACACTTTTGCAGTTAGCAGAGGACGTTGAAGAGCAATATCCACTTGCAAGTAACGTTCTCAAACAAAACATGTACGTTGATGACGCTCTAGCAGGGGCTCATGATCTTAAAACTGCAGTTCAATCTCGAGATGAGCTCATTGCGGCATTAAAATCCGCCGGTTTCTCATTAAAAAAATGGACGTCTAACTCCAAACATCTTCTTAAAGGACTCCCTCGGGAGGACCTTCTCAAAGAAGATTTTCTTCAACTGGATGACACAAGACATGTCAAAACTCTTGGAGTTCGTTGGAATGCTCATTCCGATTCCTTCTACCTTATTACTAAGCATATTCCTTACAACGACACATTCACAAAACGTGAAGTGTTATCCGAAATTGCAAAGTTATTTGATCCAGCCGGCTGGTTAGCTCCATGCATCGTATATGCTAAAATGTTAGTGCAGCAGATATGGCTTACGAAAATTGATTGGGATGAGAATATTTCTGAAAATTTACTCCGAAAATGGCACTCTTTTATCACGAGCTACAAATTCATAGATAATATACAAATTCCTAGGTGGATAGAGTACTCTCCCGGTTGCGATATCCAGCTTCACGCATTTTGTGACGCTTCTGAGAGGGCGTATGCAACAACCATTTATGTTCGCATAATTATAAATTCAGTTGTTTCCACTCATTTACTGGCAGCAAAGACAAAGGTAGCGCCAGTAAAAACCATTTCATGTAAATTCAAAAGCTACAGTAAGTTTATTAGTTAGAGAAATGTAATGTAAAGTTTGTTATTTTATACATAAATTAATAAAAAAATGTCTCCTTTTTTTTTTAAGATTCAATAAACCCTGAAGAAGGTAGAAAATAACTACCGAAACGTCGGGAAAAGATGAAATAAAGTTTTTTATTTGCATTTCACCAAAGACCAAAAAAGCCAGCAACGTTTATTTCAAATGAAATTATAATTGGTCAAATATAACATCAAAAGAAACAATCGGAAGGCCTGCCGATAACACGCAAGTAATTGAATCGTTAAAAAATGAGGAACTTTTTTGAACATATTAAAATCAAATACGACAGCGAAACATGTATCAGACTAAAAGACTACTGCCGACAGAAAAAGAGACTTGCGAAGCAAAAAGAGAGATTAAAATTCTTATTAGAATGTCAAGAATATGACATTGTACCAAAACATCTATAAAAAAAAAACTTCACATATGGCGCAATTTTTTACATCAAACGAAGTTCAAAACCAACTGAAGAAAACTGAACATATTTTTCTCATCAAAATATTAAAACTTGAAATAAAACAAACCAACATAAACATCAAGACAGTAGAAAAATCTATTTTCAAAGCAGAAATAAAAATGAAAACAACACTTAATGACAAAGAATACAATAAATTCGTAACAAAACAGATAGGTATGTACAACTACATATTAGATAGGACGCGACAGACACATTCGTCTAAAATAGAAAAACTAAAAATTAAACAATTAGAAGAATTTGGACTCATATATAATGAAAATTGGTTTATAAACAACACAACATTAAATTTTCCTTATGAAAGCAAATGGCTTCTCTCACTAGGAAGGAAATTTGCACTACCCATCAGCAACAAAAATTTCTCTCCAATCAACGTTATTGCAGAAATAGAACAATGCATAAAAACAGTGGAAGACGAAAAAGAAAAGGAAGATGCCAGATCGAAGGTTGCAAACAGAGTAGCATCTTACAAAAGAAAAATCCGCAACACTACAAAAGAAAAATGTATCCTAAGAATATATGAAAAGACAAAAGTATTCATAAACAAATACAAAAATGAAATAGTCATCACACATGCGGACAAAGGAAACAAAACAGTGATAATGTACAAAGAAGAATACAACAAGAAGATGGAAAAGCTCTTAGCAGACAAAAATACTTACAAGACTATTAGAACAGATCCGACGGATAAACTTCAGAAACAAAACAATAACATAATCAATGAGCTTTACAAACAAAATTACATAGATCTATGGCAAAAATATAGACTAATGTGCCCAGCAGCTTCTGCACCAAGACTTTATGGTTTACCAAAAATCCATAAGCGAGATATACCATTACGACCAATTTCATCATCAATGAACGTTCCATGCTTTAGACTTTCGAAATATATTGGAGAAATTCTCAAAACTATTACCTCAGATAATTACAACATACGGAACTCTTTTCAACTAAAGGAAAAGTTGAAAGACGTTATTTTGGATGAAGAAGATATTTTAGTTTCTTTTGACGTTGTCTCATTGTTTACCAATATACCCACATATCTCGCAATAAAAACAATCTTGAAACATTGGGACAAAATAGAAAAACACACAAAAGTTCAAAAAAAACAGTTTTTAAAATTACTTGACTTCTGTTTAAGAGACAACAATTATTTTAAATACAGGGATAACGTATACAGCCAGATATACGGCATGCCAATGGGTAATCCATTATCACCAACTATAGCAGACATCATTCTCGACGACCTATTGGATTATACAATACAAGAATTAAAAAAAGAAGGCATTAAAATAAAATTTATAACCAAATATGTAGACGACATTTTTGCGATCATTCGGACAAACGACAATAACATAATTTTAAACACACTAAATAAATACCACAACAAACTTCAGTTCACTGTAGAAAAAGAATCCCAGAACAAATTACCATATTTGGACACCGAACTACATAAAATAGACCAAAAAATAGTTTTTAACTGGTACATGAAACCGACCGCATCGGGGAGAATAATTAACTTCAACTCAACGCAGCCTTTTAAAATGAAAATAAACACGGCAACAAATTTCATCAACAAAGTAATCGACATCAGCGATCAAAGATTCCACACAGATAACATAAAAAAACTTCAAACAATTCTCAAAATGAACAATTTTCCGAAAAATTTAATCAACAAACTAATTGACGACAAAATCAACAATAAAATATACTGGAAAAATCCAAAAAAGGAAACAAATAAGACAGGTGGCAACACTCAAAAATACTTTGCAGTAAGATTTATACCTACGCTAACGGAGAGTAAAACACTGCATACAATCATTAAAACAGATAACTCCACATACGCACATAAATCAAACTTTACTCTTAACAACATATTTACGAACACGAAAGTCGCGATAGAAAAACAACAACAGCACAATGTTGTTTATGAAATTGGATGCAAAGGGAATGACAATGAAACCTGCGATCTGGTTTACATAGGGACAACAAAGATAGCGCTAGGAACACGGATGAAAGAACATAAAGCAGACATCAAAAATAACAAACTATCGACGGCTTTGTCGCAGCATGTTTTAGAAGAGCAGCACACAGCTGACTTCGACAACATAAAAATATTGGACAAGGAGAAGAAAGAAAATACACGATACACGTTGGAAAGCTTACGAATTCAACAAAAAATTGCAAAAACAATGAACAATAAGGAAGATAAGGACAACATCAATCAAACATACAACATTGCAATTTAAATTTAGTGTGTGATATTTTCTCTAGTTGTTAAGTTTATTATACTGCTCATTATTTATTTTACAATTTTTTGTTCGTGCGTGTAATACAATTTATCTATTTATTTATTGTCGGGCCGTTGCAATAATTGTGCAATGTAAATTCAAAAGCTACAGTAAGTTTATTAATTAGAGAAATGTCATGTAAAGTTTGTTATTTTATACATAAATTAATAAAAAAATGTCTCCTTTTTTTTAAGATTCAATAAACCCTGAAGAAGGTAGAAAATAACTACCGAAACGTCGGGAAAAGATGAAATAAAGTTTTTTATTTGCATTTCACCAAAGACCAAAAAAGCCAGCAACGTTTATTTCAAACCATTTCACTTCCAAGACTCGAACTGTGCAACACTTTTATCTGACATGGTTGATCATATTTTTCCAAAGCTCGAATTCCCAAAATGTAATAAGTTCTTTTGGACTGATTCCACGATTGTTCTAGCGTGGCTTCGAAAATCTCCATGCCATTGGGTAACTTTCGTTGCAAACAGAGTTTCTAAAACTGTACAAGGCGTTGGGTCAAGCAATTGGTTTCACGTTGATTCCGCTTCAAATCCAGCAGACCTGGCCAGCCGTGGAGTACTTCCGCAGGATCTAGTTGGTAACGATGTGTGGTGGCATGGCCTTGTCTGGCTTAAACTTTCTCCAACACACTGGCCAAGTACGAATCCAGACGATTTCACAGAAATACAGCTTGAAAAGAAAATTTTGAGGACATAATCGAACGCTTTTCCACATTGCTAAGAGCGCAAAGAGTGCTTGCATATCTTTTCCGATTATTTCATCATAGTCATACAAAGTTTTCTTCCAATTTCCAAGAAAAATTGTTACTTGTAACTTCCCGAGAGATTACTCAAGTTAAAATGTGATTCTTTCTCAGAAGGTTGCGTATCCTAATGAGTACCTTAATCTAACCAGAAAACAACCTATAGCAGCATCCAGCTGTCTTTTAAACCTTAACCCGTTGCTCGATGACTCTGGGCTACTAAGAGTTTGCGGTAGACTTGCTTCCTCCCCCGCACTATCTTACGATGAACGGCATCCAATCATATTTCCATATAATTGCCATTTATCTCGCCTTCTGGTCCAATTCACTCATCAAATCTCACTCCATGGAGGTAATAAACTAGTTTTGCGACTTATTAGACTGCAATTTTGGATTCCAAAAGTAAAAAATCTCATAAAGACAATTATTCACAAATGTAAAGTGTGCGTGCTGCACAAGAAAAAGGTCCAAGGTCAACTTAAGGGTTCTTTGCCTCCAGAAAGAACTGTATTTTCAAGACCATTTACCTATACCGGCATGGACTTTGCCGGTCCATTTGATATTAAAAATTATACTGGCAGAGCTTGCCTCATTACGAAAGGGTATGTTTGTGTCTTCGTGTGTTTCTCTACCAAAGACATACACCTTGAAGCGACATCCAGCTTGTCTACTCCTGGATACTCCAAAATTCCTAGCGGCCTTTAGTAGATTTGTATCTAGACGAGGCTGTCCACTCCAGGTCTATTCCGATAATGGAACAAATTTTGTCGGTGCATCCAAGGCATTAATAACTGATTTCAACAAAGCTTCTCGAGAAGCACTCATATCCCCACTTATAGCAGCCAAAACCTGTCATGGCATTTCATTCCTCCTGGTGGGCCTCACATGGGCGGATTATGGGAACTGGCGTTAAGAGTTTTAAAAAGCATTTCCGAAAAATAGCCGGTTCCTTTAAATATACCTTTGAAGAGTTTTCCACACTTCTTTCCAAAAGCGAAGCTTGTTTAAATTCTCGACCTTTATCTCCAATTTCAGAAAATCCAACTGATCTTACCTCATTGACTCCAGGTCACTTCCTTGTCGGAACTCCAATTCTAGCTCCACTGGAACCTGATTTCCAGGAACAGCCTATTTCTATTATTAATCGATGGCAACGGCTTAAAGCTCTACATCAGAATTTATGTTCTCGATGGAAACATGAATATCTCAAGGAGCTTCAAAAACGAAATAGATGGAAAAGGCCTGAACCAAATTTGGATGAAAATATTATGGTAGTTATTAAGGACGAGAATTTACCACCGAACCAATGGCGACTTGGTCGCACCACGAAAATTTATTATGGTGAAGATAAACGAGTCCGAATAGCAGATGTCTTAACAGAACGAGGCATAATTACGCGCCCTATAGTAAAACTTGTCGTTCTTCCCGTAAACTGACATTTTACTCTATTCTATAATCGTATCATTTCCCTATCCTTTTCTCCCGCGCTTTTATTATTTAATATCATTTAATATCAGTTTATTATCATTCATCATCGCTCTTTCTACCATTTTATAGACAACCATATTGTCTATCGAAAGCTAAACGCGACCATGGTCGAATCTCCAAGCCATATCACTCTTCTCATCACTCTCTCGTCAATCGAAATCTGGTCCGTCACTCCAAACAAAAGGACTTTCCGTGCCGTATCTGTGAAGAAAATCACGCTCTCCGCTTTTGCACTGTATTTCGTGCAATGAATACGGAGAAAAGGATGCGCATTGTACTTCTCCACAAGTATTGTTCCAATTGTTTAGCACTTAAGCATTCCAATGGATCATGTCGCAGCAAGAGCGGTTGTCATTACTGTCGCGGAGATCATCACACACTGCTTCATATGCACGACCGCCTACGAAATCCACGATCTGTGGTTTTGAATGAAGACATTCCGTCACGTACATCCATCGCATTAATACTCTCCCAACACATCGTCACATTTCTGCCATCAGCTGTGGTGCAGCTTGAAGTTCAAGGAAAACGACACTTCGTGCGATCTTTATTGGATCCTTGTCGTCCACTGAGTCGCATTTCTTAGGAACTCGTAAAAAAATTGAGGTTACCTATAACCACCGTTGGTGACCAAAAAATAAGTTCCATCCTTTTGCGATCACCACATGATCCCAACTTTTTAATAGAGGCAAGTGCTCGCGTGGACAACCGCATCACCATGCTTACTCCTTCGAATCAAATCCAGCACGGACAAATTCCATAATGTCGTCCTTGCTGATCCAAAATTCTTCAAGTCAGCTCATCTATCAATCATCTTAGGTGCTGATCTGTATCCGAAGATAATTTTACCTGGGAAGCCCAGTACTAGTGGACTTCCTGTGGCACAAAATACCGTGTTTGGATGGATCCTATCGGGATCCTGCGCTCTTTAAATGATGACAGCATTTTTCAATTTTATTTTGTATTACTTGTCCTTATATTATTTTCTATAAAATACCGTACATTTCACATTTTGTTTCAATGAATTAATGGAATGTAATTTGATTTATATACTGAACTGTAATCTTAAACTTTTGAATTTCTGAATTATTTTTGTTTTGAAATTGCTTATTTAACGCTGAAAGCTATTATCATATGTATTATTTATGTTATCATTTCATATCAAGCGGCCTTCAAGAAAATTTATTTTGCAGCGATACTGCAAGGCGGGCGGCGATGTTTCAATGTATGGCAACCCTGGCAGCTGGAGCTTTTGCTCAACTAATGTTAAGCTTTCTTATTTTAATTCTTAAGGTTCGTAAGCTTTGTCTAGAATTTATGTCGGCACTTATACCTGTGCGCTCGTCGTGGTAAGTTGCCTAGTAAATAGCAATAAAGAAGTCAAAAACTAATTCTTTCCGGTGTTTATTTCCTTATTTCATATGTACAAATTTGTCCACGTTTCCAAGTTTCCACGGTTCAACCACATTCAAAGGCTTTTAAGCGACATTTCATCCAAACAATAAGAATAGTTTTTGATATTCTTAAATTCCTATTAGGAAGTATTGTTAAATAAATCAAAAAATTTTAATTGTGTTATTAAACACTCATTAAGTGGGATGGAAAATATAAATAATAATAATTTAAAAACAAAATACAATAGAACAAACACAATTGATCAATAAAAGCTAGATCAAAGTCCTTAAAAGGGCTGAAATAGCCAGTATTTTTTTTATTTTTGTTTTTTTAAAAACAAAATAAAATCCAAATATGAAATGAAAATTCGCAACAGCAGGAATAGGGCATGGCATTAATATGTCTGTAGCTTAGACTTGAATGACCTAGACATCTACAAGCGTTTGTTTCTGGGTTTTGAAAATTGCTCAGCTACCTAATCTCAAAATTATTTAGACAGTATTAACCCGAATTACCCTGAGTTACTGAATTACTAACGCAAATATAAAGTGGTTTAAAATAAAATAAGTACATTTTAAGTGTTTGTGTTTGGGTTGCCAAATGGCAACGACAGGGTGTTTCGGGTTAAGCTGAGAATATAGTCTGATCCAATAAAATTCTGGATTTTCATAAGCGTCAAAAAAAAAAAATCTGATGGACTCCTATCATCATTTAAAACTTCTGACGGATTTACTGACGATCCCGTCGTAATTTGTGGTCTATTTACCAATCTCTTTAAAGAGCCATTTTGTTTAGACTCTTTTAATCCTGATGAAGAATATATGAATTCTACACCCAGGGTTTCGTTGGATTCTATATCCTTTACTTCAGAGGATATTTTAAAATATATTAGATCGATCGATGAGGATTTTAATGCTGGACCTGACGGAATTCCTGCCGCAGTGTTAACACGATGTGGTTTCGTTCTAAGCCAACCACAATGTTGTTCAATGAATCAATTAGCGAAAGTAATTTTCCCCTTTTTTGGAAAAAATCTTTTATAAGTCCTATTTATAAAAAAGGTTGTAAGAACGATATAAACAAATACAGACCTCTCGCGAAACTCTCGTCATTTCAAAACTTTTTGAGCGGATCGTGTATGATCGTGTGAAAATTCACAGTGAAAAGGTAATGACAACTCATCAGCATGGATTTGTTACCGGAAGATCCTGTCTATGTAATCTTCTTGATTTTACAAAGTTTTGCTTAAATTCATTTTATTCAGGTAACCAAGTCGACTGTATTTACACTGATTTTAGTAAAGCATTTGATAAACTGCCACACGACCTAATTCTATTTAAACTAAAGTTAATGGGTTTTCCACAATTTTTTGTAAGCTGGATTCAATCGTATCTGGCGGAGCGATCTTATCAAATACGATTTCGAGACGTATTGTCAGCTGAATTTATTGCTGAATCAGGTGTTCCTCAAGGTAGCCACATTGGTCCACTTCTATTAATTTTAGCCATTAATGATGTAACCCACATCATCAAACACTCTCATCTGCTCATTTAAGCTGATGATATGAAAATATACAGAACAATAGATGCTTAAGGCAATTCAGATCTACTCCAGTTTGATTTAAAATCCTTTGAAGTTTGGTGGTCTAAAAATAATATGTTTCTAAATTCGGATTAATGCCAAACAATGAATTTTCGCGATAAAGGCCTAATTTAATGTTTGACTATAAGATAAATGATACTACTTTAAATCGTTTAGATTCTGTCAAAGATCTTGGTATATGCATGGATTCTAAGCTATCGTTTAGCGTTCATATTGATAACATTTGTAAAAAAGCATCTTCTATGTTCTCGTTTATAAGACGCTGGGCCAAAGAATTTAATAGTATGATTACAACTACAACGCTGTATTATTCTATTGTGCGTCCTCACTTGGAGTACGCAAGTCAAGTTTGGTCCCCAAGTTTTGTTTCTGTTCCACCTAAGCCAATCATTGCAGTTCCACCAACTAAATCAATCTTTGTTTCTCGCTTAGCAGCGGATACAACAGAGGTTGATATAGATTTTTTCATTAAATCTAAGTTGAATTGTTTCTTGCATCTTTCGGTTCATAAATTCAAATATTCAAATGTAAAATCGATTACTTCTTTTAGATGACCAGTTCCAGAAAATTTATTTAATTCTAAAGTTAATGTAAACTTTTGGCCACCAAACACAATTCTACGCGAATTTGAATTTAAAAGCAATCCAAGACCGGTAAATGTTGCACATTTGTCGCGTCCCCGAAATAGCCCTGAATCTCATCCAAGAAACGATTAATAGTATTAACAGTTCTCAATCAACTCTCGTTGTAAACAGATTGTTTGTTAACTTATCTGCGAAAATTTTTAAGATAATCCAGTGTGTTTGAATATTTAAAACTAATTTCTGTGTAAACTTGTACTTTTTGGGACATTTGAGGACATTCTCCAGTCAGGTTTTTGTAATTTTTGTTTATTTTTGCACTTAATTCTATTAAAGAAGAAAAATAAAATTTGTTTCTGACAAATTTTTTTTTTCATAAGCTGTGGAAGCTAAGTTTATGAGTTTTGTGTTTACATTCATATTCGCTTGTTTCTGTTGTTTGATTATTTGTCTCATTTTTACATTAGCAGTTGTGCATCAATTGTATTTTAATTTTTGCTACTTGCTTTTGTTAATCGCTGTATACTTTTAGGCACTTTTAGTACAGGGTGGTTACAAAGCTAATTTTTCTTGTTTTTTCTTTTTATTCCTATTGATAAAATTTGTTAAAATTGTTGCTTCTCATTTAAGTGCAATGTTTTTTTTTGGCCTTATTTTCGTCATTTTATCTTCATTATTTTAATATGATTTGTGCTAAGCCTGGCTGCTCTGTAAGGAGTGAAACTGAGCGGCTTTTATCATGCTGGTTATGTGATAATGCTGTTCATACCAAATGTGCAGGCGTGACAGGCCGAGTTGCGGATTGTATTGAGGAAGGTAAAGGGTTGCGTTGGTCTTGCGAGAAATGAAGATTGGCTGACATCAACTTCTACAAGCTTTTCAAGCAGACAAAGCAAGGCTTCTCTGAAATAAGTAAGGAACTTTCTTCGCTTTCTGCAAAATTTTTCAAACATCAGTCTCTTTTCGACGATTTTAAATATATTGAAGAGTCAATTCCTTCTCCCAAAAGGAAAAAAAAACACATGTCTTTGCGTAGTAAGCAAAAAACGGATTCAGCTCCAACTCTACATTCTTCTGTACATGACATTGCTGATGACATGGACATTGGTGGTATAACAGCCCCTCCACCTATTTTAACTTCTACTTCGAATACAGCAAACATATCGATTTCTGCTCCTTTGCCAGTGCTGGCACCTCCACCTTCATTGCCAGTCATGTCTTATGCCCAAACTGTTTCTCTTTCACCAACTTTGGTATATTCCCAGGTTGTTCCTCTTACTACTCAGGTTTCTGTTCCACCTAAGCCAATCATTGCAATTCCACCAACTAAATCAGTCTTTGTTTCTCGCTTAGCTGCGGATACAACAGAGGTTGATATACTTTTTTTCATTAAATCAAAGTTGAATTGTTCCTTGCATCTTTCGGTTCATAAATTCAAATATTCAAATGTAAGATCGATTACTTCTTTTAGATTAACAGTTCCTGAAAATTTATTTAATTCCATAGTTGATGTAAACTTTTGGCCGCCTAACACAATTGTACGCGAATTTGAATTTAAAAGCAATCCAAGACCGGTAAATGTTGGACATTTGCCGCGTCCCTTAAATAGCCCTGAATCTCATCCAAAAAACGATTAATAATCCGCAAGTCTAAATTAGAGCTTGTGTATCAAAATGTCAGGGGTCTTAACTCCAAACTTTCCGATATTTTCATAAACAGTTTTGATTTTGAATATAACATTATAATTTTTACAGAGACTTGGCTTCGCTCTAATATCTTAAATTCTGAAATAATGTGCAATAAGTATCAAATTTTTCGTAAAGATCGTCATGATAAGATCGGTGGTGGTGTTTTGATAGCTGTTCAAAACTCGCTTGTATCTGAAGAATTGACAATTCTTGACACCAGTGACATTGAGTTCATTTGTGTTGCAGTTAAATTAAATAATAGTATTATTTATGTTACCTGCTCTTACATTCCTCCTAAATGTGACTTAACAATGTATTTAAAACATTTACACGCCATCGAAAAAGTTCATAATTTGTTAAAAAATAAAGGCGTTCTTATTGTGCTGGGTGATTTTAACCTACCTTTTGTGACTTGGAGATCGTCTGACGATTCTTAATTTCTTACTCCTGTTTCCAATAGTGATTGGATAAATGATTTCTTAGATAAGCTGTCTGATCTGTGTCTTCAACAAGTCAATGATATTTTAATCATAAACCACAGAACCCTAGACCTTGTATTTGTAGAAAGATGTACTACTGTTAATCTCCATTGTTCGAATCCCGTATCTCTTCCAGAAGATGTACATCATCCAACTCTTGAAATAACAGTTTTACTCCCCCACGAAAAAGAAGATAAAGTAACTTCTGATGCGCGAAATAAAAAAGTTTATAATTTTAAGAAAACGGACTATGTAAAACATAATTCCTTACTTTCGCAGATTGATTGGACTCCAATTTTAACTAGCGGAACATCATATTCCATGGATTTAAAGGATTGGAGAAACACCTTTTTTTTGGGACGGACAATAAGAAACACCTTTGCAGAGTATCATTGAAAAACTGTACAGAAGATTCGACGTCATAATATGAATATGATGTTCCGTTAGTTAAAATTGGAGACAAACAACCAATTTTAACACCCTGGCTAACAAATGATCTAAATGCACTTAAAAATTTAAAAAATCGTTTATTTAAAAAATAGAAAATATCTGGTTCTAGTTTAGACTTTGCTTCCTATTCTTCTTGTCGTTATAGATATCAACTATTAAATAAAAAATGCTATTCTGCTTATATAATTAACATAAAATCTCAATTTAAAGATGATCCAAAACTTTTCTATAGTTTTGTTAACTCAAAACGTAAAGCCTCCAGCTTTCCACCCCTTATGAAATTCAATCAGGAAGAATAATCTTGTGACAATGTGATTTCTAACATGTTTGCAAACTTCTTTAAATCAGCTTACTCCGATATACCATTTAATACCAGCACTGTGTATCCTTTTCTCCCGCCAGTTAACTCTTTTGAAACTCCTGTAATGGACCCAAATATTGTTATATGTTATCTTCGACAAGTAAAATCTTCTTTTACGACCGGCCCTGATAAAATTCCAAGCTGTATTTTAAAGCAATCTGCTACAAACCTGTGTACTCATCTAACAAACATTTTTAATATTTGCTTGCATAGTGGTTATTTTCCTATTATATGGAAGGATTCTTATATTATACCCCATCATAAATCTGGCTCCAAGATAGATGTTTCTAACTATCGAGGAATTGCAAAATTAAGTGCAATCCCCAAGTTATTTGAGAAAATTATAACTGATCAATTAACCCACTCCGTGTCTTCCACCATTTCTGTCTTTCAACATGGTTTTCTGAAGGGTAAGTCCACTACAACAAACGTCTTAGAGTTTACTATGCGTGTTATAAATGGTTTTACTTTGGGACTGCAGATTGATGTTATTTATACGGACTTTAGCAAAGCTTTCGACAGTGTTAATCATAATCTTCTTTTGAAAAAACTCCACCTTATTGGGTTTCCTGTCACATTATTAAATTGGATAAATTCGTATTTATCTAGACGTACTCAAAAGGTTTTATAAAATAATTCTCTTTCACAAAGTATTTCGGTCACTTTTGGCGTTCCTCAGGGCAGTAATCTTGGACCGGTTTTGCTTTTACTATTCATTAATAATCTTCCTTCGGTAATAAAACACTGTAACGTCTTAATGTACGCTGACGACGTGAAACTTTTTCTTTGTTACAAATCACCCGAAGAACGACATCTTTTACAATCTGATCTAAATAGACTTGTGGACTGGTGTAGCTTAAATATATTAAATCTCAACTTAAAAAAATGTAAGCAAATGAAATTCTCGCGAAGATCTGCTAGTAACATAAATTACACTATAAATAACTCGATCTTGGTGTTATTATGGATTCAAAACTTCGCTTCAATCTCCACGTTAATATGGTTATAAATAAGGCAAGAGGAGTCCTTGGTTTCATTAAAAGATGGGCTAAAGAGAATTCAGTGATCCCTTTACTACTAAATTATTATATACCTCTCTCGTAAGGCCAATTCTTGAATATGCATCAGTTGTATGGAACCCACAATAAAATGTCTACATCGACGCCATAGAATCCGGTAAAAACAGTTTTTACTTTTTGCTTTACGTCATAGTCGTTGGAACCCCAATATTATGCTTCCATCGTATGAAATACGCCTTAAAATTATTTTACTACCTTCCCTAAGAAGCAGAAGAATGATACTTAATGTCATGTTTCTGTATAAATTACTTCGTGGCGAGATTAATTCGGAATATCTCATCTCAGCTCTAAATTTTAACATTCCAAGGAGAGGAAGAACTAGACATTTTCTGTTTTTCAAGTTGAGTCAGTGCAGTTCTAATTACGCTCTTCATGAACCTTTACGATGTATGTGCAGTGATTTCAATGATAACTTCAACATGATTAATTTTTCTGATTCGGTAGACGTCTTAAAACGGAAAATTATATTACATTTAAATAATTAAATCAATTTAACTTCATTCTATTATACCTAACGCAGTTTTATAACAATGTAATATTGCTAATTGAGATTGTTCTGTTTCTCTTTTTTGTCTCGATATTATGTTTTCTAAAGTAAGCACCATCAAATATGAATCGTTTTTAAAACTTACTTTTTAATTATTCAATATTTTAATTTTAAATCGAATTGGGATTTACGTGCTCAAGTGGTTTCCTGATTTGAAATTAGACTGAACTCACACTATCACCTGGATTGGTGTGCCAGAGTATATCTCTTTTCCACACAAGTTTATGCCTGTGTTGGCCCAAATGCATATCCAACTAATTGGGATTTTGATTTGACGGATATGAGATTTATCTCATTTCCACGTAGGTCTTTGGGTTGGACAAT
Organism: Dichetophora obliterata; assembly: GCA_963920525.1. Classification (NCBI taxonomy): domain Eukaryota; kingdom Metazoa; phylum Arthropoda; class Insecta; order Diptera; family Sciomyzidae; genus Dichetophora; species Dichetophora obliterata. Next base: position 144,854,309 of record OY986437.1, read on the forward strand.
GGCCGCAAACCAGTTAAAATGAGTTTAGTGTTTTGGATTGTTTTTGAAATCAGGATTGTTTTTCGGGTACCTTAAATTGATAATCACTATAATTTAATTCGATGTTGCTTATTTATATAGAATAAAATATACTTAAATACGCGTTTGTTATATATTAAATTTTTAAATTCCGCTGAAAAGCCAATTAATGTGCTTAGTGGAAAATCTTAACTGCCAATAGGGGGTATGTTTTAGTACGTAGGTGCATTCTGTCTGTCCCGGTCTGATCCGGGCAGTTTCTAGAGTGTAAATCGTGCATGCGTATAGGTCGGGTATAAGTATCTTTGGAAGATTCATACCTCCGGGCGAATCCAAAAAAAAAAAAGTTGCAATGTTCATATTGAACGAATAGAAAGAATTCAAAAACGTTTTGGTTGGTTTGCTCTAAGGAGCTTAAGTAGAACTGAAACTCTAAACCTTCCTTCTTATGAGGATCGTTTAAAACTATTAAAAATGCAATCTTTAAATGATCGAAGGAAGTCTGCAGATATCGTCTATTTACACCAACTCATAACTGGTGTGTTCGATTCACCAGAACTCCTAACTCTTATAAATTTTAACACTAACCGTAGAAGCAGTAGAAACGCTAACAATTTAATTTACTTACCTTTTAGTAGAACAAATTATATGGCTACTGCTCTTTTAAATCGCATGAGTACCTTTGTTAACAACTGTTGCTTTTTTGATGTTAATTTATCGAAAGGTCAACTCAAAAGTAGATTGAAAACTAATGTATGATTAGATCTATGTAATCGCATGGTTAGTTGTTATGTCTTGTGTTGTCGCTGAGCCCAACCCATATTATGGTGGTTAAATTTTTCAAAATTGTTTTGGACCACACTTATCGATATCGTTGAGATATTTTTATGTTATTTGGGCTGGTTCTTAACCTGATTTATGTGGAGAAAGTGCGAAAAAGCTGTAGTAGCTGAACTCTATTGTTTTTGCATGTTAAAAAGAAGAAATTTAAATTTTAAATTTAATTTAATATTCAAATAGAAGAAAATTCAAACTTTAGAACTAAAGTTCATGGATTTAGCAAAACTAAAAATAAAAAATTTAGAAAATTTAACTTAGCTAATGAACGTAGAAATAACAAAACTTCAATTTTAATATGATCCAGATCTAAAAACCACAATTTTATTTTTTTCAAAAACAGGTAGTTTGTTAAACAATATGATGTTGGGTTGTGCGAAAAACGGGTATCGTTATGGCTAAGCGACCATTCCTTCTAAAGTTATAATTCTCATATATTGAGCTTTGCATGTACCCACTTCTTTAAAAGAATATTTTTAAGACTTGATAATAATACAAGTGTCTTACCGGTAAAATCATTAAACGTCTAAAAAGGTTAATTGAAGACGAAAAACGATTAGCGTTGCATCTTTTTGTAGTGCAGCACTTGATAGAAATGGCTTGTAAAAGTTTATGAAAGACATAATTTCTCCATTCGTAATTCCATTTGAAGTTTTTTCACTTTTTTAATGCTTTTGCAATACTTTTTTGCAGTGGTTCAAAATGCTTGAAAGGTTCTTAAAAATGCACACACTTACATATTTACTGAAAAGTGACAGCTCATCTCAAGAAATATTTCAAGAGATAAATTTCATGATATGAGCAGTCTACACTTGCGATATTTCTCATGAAATTCAATTTGACAGTTCGCTTGCAATAAAATAATGCAAGTGACAGCTCATCTCAAGAAATATTTCAAGAGATAAATTTCATGATATGAGCAGTCTACACTTGCGATATTTCTCATGAAATTCAATTTGACAGTTCGCTTGCAATAAAATAATGCAAGTGTAGACACTGTGTTAAGATAAAAATCAAATATAGAGATTGGGAAACTAACCCATAACTTTTAAATTAAGCAATATAAATGTAGGTTACTCGCAATGGCCCTTCTTCACATCAGGTTTTTATGAACTATTCGTTTACAATAAACCAAACAGTTTTAATGACTCGGATTTAAATGCTTATAAACTGCATCAATAACAAATATTAGAGATGCTCATAGAAAAAATAACAGTATCAATGGACAGATTAAAGGAAATCGTTTAAAAAATATACATCGACTATAAAAAAACTATATATTAACTGTAAGGTTTTACTAATCTTTGAGGTTTTACTTGAATTGAAATAACAAGAAAATCCATACGGTCATGGAGAATTTGAACAGGCAGAGTGTGCCTCTGGTTCACGCTATATCCTTGCTAATTTTGTCCAAAGACAAAAGTTAAAAAAAATATATGCGTCGTTGGACAGACGAGTGAAGCGAAGCTTTTTCGCATTTTAATAGATTTGATAATTTAATGTTTTTTTAATAATATAATTTTTAAATTGAAAAATTTTAAATATCAAAAAGTTAACTCAAAAAATACACGTTAATATTCACAATAGTACATTTTATTACATTACATTATTATTTTATTTGATTCCATATTAGATAATTTTTAATTATTTTTATAAATGCTTAGAATTATTATTATGGAAATTTATTAATGGAATTTATTTATAATGGAATTTATTTGTCTCTGGGTGACAAATTTGCGTTACCAGTAAATAAACAAAACATAACACCAATACAAATAATAGCGGACATGGAACAAAGTATTCAAAAAATTGAAGATGATAAAGAAGAGGATGTTGACCAGAACCAAATTGTCACAAAATATTATAGAACACAAACGGAAAATTAAAAACATAGTTCAAGAAACATTAATCTTGAATATATACGAACAAATGTTGTGACTCACAACGAGGCATTCCCCAAAATATTGTCTTTCTACTAGTGGCCTAGTGCTGGCAATGAAAGTTGATCCACCGCAACAACTAAGCGAGCGATCAACATTCATTGCATTGCGGCACTTTTATATGAATTCAATGCCAAGGCCAGTAAAGAAAATAAATGAAGTCAAGTAAAATAAAAATAAGACAATAAAATGAACACTGATCTACCGCAACAACAACTGGGCGATCAGTTTTCATTTTATTGTCTTATTTTTATTTTACTTGACTTCATTTATTTTCTTTACTGGCCTTGGCATTGAATTCATATAAAAGTGCCGCAATGCAATGAATGTTGATCGCTCGCTTAGTTGTTGCGGTGGATCAACTTTCATTGCCAGCACTAGGCCACTAGTGAACTAGAACAATTTACTTCTGTGCGGCCAGCGTCAAATGCTGACAATGAAAAAACCAGAGATAAATTAATTTTAATATTTTATTGTTGTATTTAGCATACACATATTTTGGCTAAGCGAATAACACAAAACAAAAATAATTTAAATAATAATTTATCGCTGGGCAATATGACCCAATTACACATGTTATACATGTTTATATGTTTGTTCGGCCCAAGTTGGCATCATTAAATAAGTATGTATCATTATGTTTTAAAATAAGAATTAATTGTAAGCAAACAATACAAAACTAGATTAAGAATTTAATAATGAAGTTAATTTAAGACAAAATATTGTGCAAGAGGCGGAAGGCAAAATTATGCAACCGCTGATTTATCAATAAGTCGAATTAAGTATGTAATAAGTATGTAAAACTTAAGAAGAAGCGCGGCCAGATATGTTATAAATATCTGGTCCCCGCTAAAATAAAGAGTTCTTCAGTGAATGGATTTTGGATGTATACAAGTGTTTTCTTGGTTCAGCAGAAGTAAAAAGCGAATTCTGAGGGTTAACCAATTGGATACAAGTAACAGTAAGTATATCAAAATCTCAACGCCTGAATGCACCCAAGGATAACGGCGAAGGAGATATTTTTTTTTGAGCATATGCCAGTGGCGCTCTTAAGCGCCGGCAGCAAACTCTAGGTAGGACGTCGCTCGGCGACTGTAGGATCTACGAGTATCCTCTCAGAGGGGATACAACAAAAATGGCGCAGTCGGTAGGATCCTTCTGTCCACGGGGACAGCAAGGATGTTAGGATCCTTATTGTTACAGGAACAATAAGGACAACTTTGTTTGTTTAATTTAAAAAAAAATTTAGAGGAGTACAATTTAGATCCTTCTGTTACAGGAACAGCAAGGGTGGTTTGAAAAAAATAGATATTTTTCCTTTTGTGAAAAAATAAATAGGGATTCAAAGTGATCGGTGGGACTTTGTTGTTACAGGAACAACAAGGATATTTTGGAATAAAATTTTTTTTTTTGGAATTTAAATGTTTGATTGGATCCTTATTGTTACAGGAACAATAAGGATATTTTTTTAAGTTTTTGTAAAGTTTTAAACGAATGAAATTTTTTGATAGGAAATTTATAAAAAAAATTTGTTTAATGTTTTAAATAATAATAAAGGATTTATAACGATGAATTATAGAGTTAAACTGTTGGGTATGTTGAAAAAAATTGTTTTTGGGCAAGATGATAGTTTTTGGCATAAATGTCTGTGGGATTTTTTTTTTCTTTGTGGCAGTAGGACTGACGTGAGTCCTACTGGAAATATATTATTGATGGCGGATCCATCTTCCACCACCTCTCGGAAAGGGGATGGTAGGAATATTTTATTTTGAATATAAAGGTTTAAGTTTCGTTTGAACCCTTTTTAGGAATTACATTTTTGGTAAAATTTTTTTTTAGATAACACATACTGTCAACAACTTTTTGGATCCACTAAGTGACAATCATGAGGACTGTACCAGTAGAACTTTTGAATACCATCCTGGCAAACCAAACCTGGAAGCAGATTTTATGGAAAAATAGAAAAGGAACAAATAACCGTAGAAGATTTATCAACAGAGAAGAGAACCAGTCAACGTCAAGGGAGTCCAAAGTGGCATGAATTTTAAAATTTTTTATAAAATATAGAGAATAAAAAGAAAAATCTTTTAAATATAGTTAAGAATATTTCTATTACAAAATTCGACTAATGTACGGCAAAAACCTTAAATAAATGGGAATTAAACAAAAAATATAAAAATGTGTTTTGTAAGCTTTAAATTTGTATTTGTTCATGTACCTCATGGCAGGAGGAGAATTCGTATTTTTATTGAAAACTATCACACGGAGTGTTAGAGTAAATTTGCAGGAAGCAAGACAGAAGATAGACCAGGATAAGATTGAAGAAACGGACTGGTTAAACGAACAATTATGAATGTTAACGACATAGCGAAAACGGTGAATAATTTGGTGGCCTTGTTTTCGGGTACCGAGTCACCGGCGGAAGTTTATAGATTCATACAAGGATGCGAGTTGGCATTCAAGGCAGTGAAACCAGTAGATGCACAGGACTTCACAGATTGTGTGAAACTAAGGCTACATGGGGAGGCATTTGAGTTTTGCAGGAGTAAGAAATTTGGTAAGGTTGAGGATCTCTATGGGACAATCAAATCGAAGTATCTTAAGGAGACAACGTATAATACGTTGATAATGGAACTATCGCATTGCGTCCAAAGGCCGGGGAGAGGTTAAGTTCGTTCGCAAACAGAATAAGCGACATAGAGTCTCGGGGTAGAGATCTAATAGGTGATGACGGTATCCTGTGGGAACAGCTCAGTAGTTCGGTCGTTAGTGCGTTTAAAGTAGGAGTCTCCGACCCGAACCTCCGAACGATTTTATTAACGACAGTTTGGGTCTCGCAGCGTTAGAAAAAAGGGCATTAGAAATGGAGATCATGTTAAAAGGAGGTGAGCTGGGGAGAACCGCACAGGGCCATAATAACTATGGGCAAAGGTACCAGGGTAAACAGGGAAGGGGGTTTCCCAAAGAAAGAGGTCAAGAACAAAGATGGCAGTTTAACATACAGGAGGAGGATATAAAACAAATGACGAATAGCGGATCAGCTATAAGGTGCTCATTTTGCCAGGAGAGAGGGCATACCAGGGACGTGTGTAGAACAAGGAGAAACACACCGTATTGCGAAAAATGCCAGGAATATGGGCACGAAAAGGGGTGGAGTTGTGCCCAAGAATTTAAACCCAGAAGTGATAAAATGGCTGGAAAGGGATATGAGGGCAATTTTAACTCAAAAAATCCATTCAGAAATAGTGAGGACAAGAGACAAAAACAGGGACCCAACAAAGCGATTGAATGTAGATGGTGTAACAAGTTAGGCCACGTGGAGAAAGACTGTTACGCCAAGAGAAATTGGGAGAATAGGCAGGGAAACTTTCAGGGGCCCCGCAAAGGCCAATAAGATTGGGAACCCCGAAATAAAAGAACACTTAGGCCGACCAAGATAGTAACAGATCATTCGATATCTGAAAAGATTGTGAATATCCGTACATCTAAGCCAATTGAAAGGATAGTAACAGATAATTCTACGTCTGAAGAGATTGTGAATATCTGTACATCCAAGCCAGTGGAAAGTTAAGTAACAGATCATTCAGTAGTAACAGAGAATTTGACATCCGAAAGGATTGTAAATTTCTGTATACCTCATTCAGGAAGGAATGTAGAAAACATAAGCCCAGAATCGATGGTAACTGTTGCAGGCGACATCAAAAAAGGTTATATAAACTCTCGGGGAAATAAAAGAAAAATTCGATGTGGTATTCAAAAAATTAAATGGAAATATGAGAAACGAAAAATTCAATGTGGTAGCAGGGAAGTTAAATGAAAATGTGAGAAAGGAAAAAGTCAATGAGGTAGCAGGAAAATTAAATGGAAATATGATAAAAGAAGAATCAGATGTGGTATTCGAGAAATTAAATGAAAATATGATAGAAGAAAAATTCAATGTGGTAGCGGGAAGATTAAATGAAAAAGTAGCACAAGAGAAATGCAATGTGGAATTAGAAAAAGTAAATGAAAATATATTAAATGATGGTTTGCACAAAAATCTGACGGTACTGGAGAAGAAAAAGGGTGAATGTTTTGGAATCTCTAAAGTTAATGATGTATTTATAGAAATTCCTTGCAAGAATGCTATAAATGGTAGACTCATTCTACTTGTAGATTCCGGAGCGGACACGAGTTTAGCTTAACAAAACACCTTAAGGAGTAGTTTGAAACGGAGAAATGATTTAAGTTCAAGTAATTATAGTATAGAAGTCGAAATAAATGCTACAAAAATCCCCAAGTTAGTGGATCATAAGCAAAAGATTGCACAAAGAGGTTATTTAGGTGAAAATTTGGTAGACGTCACAAATATTTACAGAGTATATAAAACGAAAAGAAAAAAAAATTATTATAAAAATATAAAATAAAAAATGTACGGGAGAGGGAAAAATAAAATAAAATACATATTAGGAGTAGAATTATGAGAATAAAATAAATATTATATTATAAAAAATTTAGTATAGTTGTAAAGAAAAAGGTTCATATACAACAAAATTTAAAAAAAAAAATTTACATTAAAAAGCAAATTAGCAAAGTAGTTAATGTAAAAGCACATTTGTGGCCAGAATACGGCGATGTCAAATAAATAGAGTAGAGGAAAATACTTACTGGAAGAAGCAGATAAGAGAAAGATGGGAAAAAGACAGTAGAAATGAATAAATGTCAGCCAATGGAAGATATTAGTGAGTATATAATAAAAGGAAGATATAGATAGAATGATTATAAAAGAAGAAGAAAAAATAATGAATAAATTAAATGAAACAGTTGAGAGCCAAGATATGGCAGAAGAAAAAATAAGAAATGGAGAAAATCTAAAGTAAAAGGCAAATGTGTTGGCATCTTCAAAGTGAATGACGTTGTTACAGAAATCCCTCGCAAGAATTAAATTCTAGTACAACACATGCTACTTGCAGATCCCAAAATAGAGCCACTTTATTTAAAATAATTCTGTAAGTTTTGTTTTGGATTTAAATTAGTCGTTGAAATATATAAAAAAAAAATCAATGGAAAATAAAGAAATTTGATAACGTCAAATGAAGACGTAGTAAAACATAATAAATAAAATGATACAGAAAGTAAAGGGAAAAATAATGAAAAAAGACATATTATTTTTACATAAAGGAAAAATGATAAAGGAAAATATTATTTTACAAATTGAAAAAAAATAAGACTTCACGAAGAAAATGAAAATTGAAGCAGTAAATATATAGATTAAAAGAATAAAATAAATAAATAATGGAAACTTAAGAGAAACGAAATTCTCACAACGAAAAAAAAATTTAAGTTATTAATTAAAGATATTGAATTAGAGAAATTGAATAAAAGTAAAAAATTATTGTTTTAAAGAACAATGCAAAAGAAAAGCCTATATATATATATAAAATTTTTTTTAAATATATTGTACTTATATAAAAAAATTTTTTTTTTAAAGTGTCACATAAAAGAACAATATAAAATAGAATGCGAGTTCGCATATAAAAATCGAATAAATACTATAGAAATATTAAAATATGTAAATGTTAAATACAATAGATTCATTAAAAGCATGTATGTTTAACAATTGTGTAAATTAAAAGAAAAGTAAAAATCAATTTTAAAATAATTAACGAAGTAGGAAAAATTAAAGTAGTATAAATATGAATAAAAGATGTTTAAACTAGATTAGGGAACATCGTATATTGTTGCGATTGGGGGTGCAACCATAGATGACACCGATGGACCCGAAATAAGCGTTATCAGAGAAAAAAGCAGTGAGCAGAAACAACATATAAAAGGAATAGAGCAAGTCACGCAATAAACTTCAACCACGAGAAGTGTGTGCTGGAAAGCCAACAACAGAAAAATAAAATAAATAAATTTATTTAAAACAACAAAATTTAACAATTTTTTACAACAAAAGTTATAAAAACTTTGTTCAAAGCAGCAAAATTAAGAATTCAATGCAACAAGAGGCATAGAAATATTTTTAAAATCTTGAGAACGTAAAACAACAAAAGGTATAACACCCTTATTAAAGCAGAAAAAAAAATTTTAAAATTAATAATAAAATATGTATAAATAGCCTTCATAACACAACGACAACAACCAATTGATCTAGATTTGGCAAAATAATGCTATAAAACAACAAAAGGTATAAAAACCTTCACAAAACAACATTTTTGACAACATAATATTCTAAAACAACATAAGGTATGAAAACCTTCGTAGAACAACATTTTTAAAACAACAAAAGATATAAAAATCTTACTAAAATCAGTTAAATAATACAACAAAGGTATAAAACCTTTCTAAATTTTTCTAAACTCAGAAAAGTAATACAACAAAAGGTATAGAAACCTTTATAAAGCAACAAAAAACAAAAATTTAATTTTAAAAGACATAAAAACCATTTTAATAGTAATGAAAAATAATTAAGAAGTTAAAACAACAAAAGGTATAAAAACCTTTCTAAAGCAGAAAAATATAACACCAAAATGCATAGTAACCTAATAACAGCCTGAAAAATTGATATAATAAAGAATAAACCAGTTTAACCAGCAAAGACGGGAAGTCCATCTTTAAACGAAGACCAGGTTAACCAGCTATAGGGCTTAAAGCCTCCTGGCAAACAAAAACAATATCACCAGCACACACACTTCAACAGTATCTGCATCGAAAACTATAACCGAAAAGAAATTAAACGCCGTGACAGTTTTTCCGGCGCACCGATGGACAACGCTGAAAATAAAACATAAGAAAACAACAATCAAGTTGCCAGGAAGTTAGGGATTTATAAATAAATAATAAATAGATAAGTAAAATTGTAGAAACAATAAATTAAAACTTAATACAGAAACAATGTAAGCATAATTCAAATAAGAAAGATGAACACGCAATGTAAGTCAGATGTTAAAACAAACATTTATTAACAAACAACTTGTTGACGCAATATTAAAGCGGCAATTTTTGAATTGAAATTAAGTAAGGAAAAATAATATAGCTTCAATGAACAAGCATACAAACAACATTAACAAAGAATAAATTGACGAAAATTTTAACATTTTCAAAGAGAAAATTTTCTTTGTGTAAGGGGGAGGAATGTTGTGACTCACAACGAGGCATTCCCCAAAATATTGTCTTTCTACTAGTGGCCAAGTGCTGGCAATGAAAGTTGATCCACCGCAACAACTAAGCGAGCGATCAATATTCATTGCATTGCGGCACTTTTATATGAATTCAATGCCAAGGCCAGTAGAGAAAATAAATGAAGTCAAGTAAAATAAAAATAAGACAATAAAATGAACCTACCGCAACATCAACTTGGCGATCAGTTTTCATTTTAAGACAATAAAATTAAGCCAACAATTTACTTCTGTGCGGCCAGCGTCAAATGCTGACAATGAAAAAACCAGAGGTAAATTAATTTTAATATTTTATTGTTGTATTTAGCATACACATATTTTGGCTAAGCGAATAACACAAAACAAAAATAATTTAAATAATAATTTATCGCCAATTACACATGTTATACATGTTTATATGTTTGTTCGGCCCAAGTTGGCATCATTAAATAAGTATGTATGATTATGTTTTAAAATAAGAATTAATTGTAAGCAAACAATGCAAAACTAGATTAAGAATTTAATAATGAAGTTAATTTAAGACAAAATATTGTGCAAGAGGCGGAAGGCAAAATTATGCAACCGCTGATTTATCAATAAGTCGAATTAAGTATGTACTAAGTATGTAAAACTTAAGAAGAAGAAGCGCGGCCAGATATGTTATAAATATCTGGTCCCCGCTAAAATAAAGAGTTCTTCAGTGAATGGATTTCAGTAGAATTAAAAAGCGGATCCTGAGTGTTAGGCAGCAAACTCTAGGTAGGACGTCGCTCGGCGACTTTAGGATCTACGAGTATCCTCTCAGAGGGGATACAACAAAAACGAAAAATTTTATAAAAAACAACAATGACCAAATAATAATTACAAAAGCGGATAAAAATAAAACAACGGTCAAAATGTACAAAGAAGAATATAAACATAAAATGGAACAACTTCTTAAAGACAAAACAACGTACAAAATAATTACCACCGACCCAACACTAAAACTAACAAGAAAAAAAAACAACATAGTTAATGAACTGTTTAAGGATTATATAGAATTTAAAGATAAAATTAAACTTTACTGCCCAGCAGCACAAGCACCAAGACTATATGGACTTCCCAAAACCCACAAGCCCGGATTTCCTCTCCGTCCCATCTCTTCATCAACAAGTGTACCATGCTGTAAGTTAGCAAAACATATTGGACACATTTTTAAAAATATAATATCTGACACATATAACATGAAAAACGCTTCTGAACTGAAACAAAGATTAACAGACATAAGCATAAATGATGACAAAATTCTAGTATCCTTTGACGCAATATCACTATTTACTAATAAACCGATATACCTGGACATTGGAACAATAATGGAAAAATGGAGCAAAATAGGACAAAAAACAAAAATCTCAAAAACCAAATTTTTAGCAATCCTGAATTTTTGCTTAAACGAAAACAACTATTTTATATATGATAAGAAATTATATAACCAGACGTTTGGTATGCCAATGGGTTACCCACTGTCACCTACAATTACAGACATAATATTAGATGACCTACTGAATATCCAATAATTCCATAAAGGAATTATTTAAACAAAATGTAACAATTAAATTCATGGTAAAATATGTCGACGATATCTTCGCAATTATTAATAAAAAAGACTGGGATATAGTTCTTAAAACCCTCAATTCATACCACAATAAGCTACAATTTACGATAGGAAAGGAACAAAATAGAAGCATACCATTTTTAGACGTGAGACTCCATAGTGAAAATAATAAAATAATTTTCAACTGGTATGAAAAACCATATTCATCGGGACGCATGATGAATTTTAAGCCAACAAGACAAAAAACCAATATGGCAAATAATTTTATAAACAAAGTCTTAACAATAAGTAATGACCGGTTCAAAAGCGATGGTATAAACAAAATTAAAAATATTTTACACAAAAATAATTTTCCTCATATAAAAATCAAAAACCTTATAAAAACATTTTTAGACAAACAAAAATACCCAAATAACAATAAAAACAGGAAAACTAAATCGGATGGCAACCCTACTCAATATTTTGGAGTCACATATATACCCAAATTGACAGACAGTAAAAACTTACACAGAACAATAAAACAACAGAACTTTTCTTACGCACACAAACCGAATAAGACTCTAAAATATTTGTTCACCAACACTAAAACAAAAATTGAGAAAGTGAATCAACAAGACGTGTCTACGAAATCGCATACAAAGGAAAAGATGGAGCGGCATGCAATCTAGCATGCATTGGAACGACCAAAAGAGCGCTGGGAACGAGAATTAATGAACATAAATCAGACATAAAAAAAGAGAAAGAAACGACAGCACTAGCACAACATATTGCAGAAAGTGGTCACACAACTGACTTCGACTACGTAAGAGTAATTGACAAAGAAAGAAGAGAAGCTAGACGATATCTATTGGAATCTCTACGTATTCAAATGAAAGAAACAACAACAATGAATACAAAAGAAGACAATGATAATATCAGCTCTGTGTACACCACAGCTTTAAAAGCTTAACTAGCTGATAATGTTTACTTTCTGTCTTTCGTCATAAACATTAGTCATGTCGATTTTTCTGTTTTGTATTAAAGTTTAAAAGCTTGTTTAAATTTAAAAGTAAAGTGATATATACATGGTTCAAATTGATATATAAATGTTATCATAAAAAGGTTAAGTTTTAATGTAATTAATTATTATTAATTGTTAAATGTTTTAGATAAATAAAAGACATACCCTGAAGAAGGAAGGAACTTCCGAAACGTTGAAAAAAGTTAAAGAAAATCTTTTAAAATTGAATTTAAAAAAATTTTTTCAAAAAAGTTGCGTGAGCAAAATAGCCCACATAGATGACAACATACTAATTAATGGAATTGTTGGTTTTGATATCTAAAATAGCAAACGCATATTACATATCATCGATATATCTAACAAATACTGCATCAATAGTTGCCCTCAACTGTCTTGTGGAAATATTTGGATCGCTTATCATTCGTAAATTATATTTAGCAGAAAACATTGCTTTAGTGCCTGTGAACATTTAAACAATTGGTACCTTATGATAAGTTTCTCCCAGCTCAATGGAGCCTGCTCGTGTTTAGCCAGTGATGAGGGTAATTTTTGGAGATTTCAAGCAAATCACGAAACAAGGCGTAAAAAGCTTCGCTTCAAAAATGCACTGACAATTATTTATTTACTGATTTTACAGCAATTAGAAAGTGCATACAGGAATAAGAAAAACAAAACCATATGATTTTATTTATTTACTAGTATAAAAGCCGGTCCTACGACAGGTCCTTCGCACACTTTCTTTTTGGAGCCTTTTGCCGAGATTGGTAACAATCATATTCATACATAACTTTACAAACTGGGCTTGCAACCTTCAATCCGTAGCAACACAGAAGAGTAGACTGAACTGTTTTGAGGAGATGCTAAACTCTACTCTTCAGTAGTATTGAGTGATTCAGCAGTGAATAACCCACTGTTTAAGTCTTATATGATTTGACACTTGTCTGAACAAATTGGCAAGAATTTCTCATTGGCCATTTTATCATACGACATTAAAGCAGTAAGTATTTTTAGATCAAGCCTATAACTCTACCATGGGTTGTCGGCTGTTGTATACTTTTCATTAAAAATGTGTGTTGAACTTAGAATTATTTATGAACTATGTGATGATGACAATATAATTTCTTAAATTCATATTACACATTTTTTACTTATTATTTGATATGGTCCTTTATATGAGGCTTGATTTTTTGTCTATTTTTTACTTTAAATAATACTCTAATTAGCGGTTTGTTAACTGATTCCCAACTCATTAGCGTAATCATAAAAATTATAAATTTTGTTGTCATTATTAAGTTTGTCAGTGGGTACACTAGGAAATTTTTCGAATATTAGTTAGTAATTAGATGAGTAATTTTAACTAAATTGAAAAATTAAGAAAATTTATGCAAGTGTAAGAAACTGTATAAAAATTCAATGGTCGCATTCTGCGGGGTCAACTGTTAGAAACTCTTGTGTTTAAACTTGCTGGTTAGTACTATTATAGGAGCGCTCACTAAAACTGATCAGGTATCGGACGCCATTTAATCGAGCGAAAAATTTTTATGATACATGATCACAACTGTTAAGTGTATAACTTTCAGATGCTGCTAAGCCGCTGTAATAAGGAGGGGTGCAAAATTGACAAAAAAGTTTTTTAAACATAATCTATTATATAATGTAAAACTTTTTGTACATATATAATTTGTTTTTTAACAGGAACGCATAATTTAATATCAAAGTGTATATGTTTTTCAATACCGATAATTGAACAGAGCGGCGCTCCAAAACAAAACAAAAGAAAAAAAATACCACTTTTTATTTCTTTGATATGTATTGTCTTAGCCCAATAAGGACGATGATGCCATATCGCATCACTAACTCGGATGTCGCAAAACTAGCCGTTCACATAATAATTAATTAAAAATCAAAATTAGGTAAAAAATAAGCACATGTGTGAAAAAATTGTCCCGCCTTTAAGGCGTTAAAGAGATTGATAAAAAAATGTCCGTGGCCTGCCAGTTTTATATTAAGAAATAATTGAATTGAGTCTACAATTTTTTAAACGGCGGCCTGCTAGTTTTATATAAAGAAATAATTGAATTGAGTCAACAATTTTTTCATATTATATAAAGTTTTGCTATATGAATGCCTTAGTAACTAAATAGGAACAAAAAGAATTTAATGGTTTTTTGGAAGTAGTCCGTAAAGTATGCAATATAAATCAGAGAGTGTCTGGATAGGTTTCAATTGGAACTTTAGAACAGAAAAAAATCAATATAAGAACTTAAAAATGTATTTGAAGCAATCCGAATGCAATATGAATGATTTGTTGATTGACTAGGTAAAAACCTATTCAATCGTGCACAGATTACTAATACTTTAACCTGTTGTTGAGTTGAGGATTGATTTGAGGAAGATTCCCAGCACTTTAATTTAACCAGTAATCAAACCTTTATCTACAAAACAATAATAAATTTATTGATCGAAATTACAAAATATTTATACACAAAATTGGCTTACATTAACAATAAAATTACAACTAAACAAAACTGCTCACAAGTGCACATAAGAACATTTTAAAAAATAACAAAAAATGCTGAAGTGCTAAACTGCACTAAAGAATAAGGTTCATGACCGTAAGTTGTTGACTTAAATTTGCCCTACTTTTGTATTGTGTATATTAAAGCTGTTTTGATAATAGCGATAGCAATACTGAATTATATGTTGTTGGCCTGAAATTATGCTTATGTTGACAAACTTCATTCTTAAGTTCAGTTTGAACAAAACAAAAATTGTTTGCTGAAAGATTTTTTGTAGTTGATTGCATAAATTAAAACCTCAGATAATGCTGATGATGGAGCTCATTTTGGAGCTATTGTTGCTACAGTGGTAATTTTTCTTCTTTCGATATCATTGGGTGTGTCAACAGGTTTTGGTGTTGGTTTGAGCCATGATTCCTGACTTTCATATAGAAATAATGGTCCAAAAAACCACATGGAACACCAGCCGAATTTTTCAGGACTGATTCTTCTTGAAATTATGTCTGCTGGATTATTCTTTGATGAGACATGATGCCATTGATCGATGTGTGACATCTCTTAAATCTTGCTGACTCTGTTGGCGACAAATGTGTGTAGAGAGGTAGCTGATGATTTAATCCATGATAGGACTATTTCTGAGTCTGACCAAAAAATGAAGGTACATCCTGAAA
This sequence comes from Dichetophora obliterata, assembly GCA_963920525.1. NCBI lineage: Eukaryota > Metazoa > Arthropoda > Insecta > Diptera > Sciomyzidae > Dichetophora > Dichetophora obliterata. The sequence goes on from OY986437.1 coordinate 144,870,027, forward strand.
GATCCTGTTTCACTTTTTCTGTAAGCTCGACTCCTAAAACGGCCGTACATAATTCCAATCGAGGAAGCGTTTTGTAGTTTTAAGGGTGCTACCCTTGATTTTGCGCAGAGCAAGTTCGATGTTATGGTTCGATCCTTGTACGTTGTTCTCACATAAATACGCTCGTTCTGAGGCATCAGCAAAAGTGTGTAGTTGAACCCTTACTTGTGGTTTTGAATGAAAGATGTATCGAGGTACCTTTAACTTATTGATTTTCAGTATATTTTCTCTGAATTTCCATAGCTCTTGCAGGAATATTTTTGCGGAAACGATTGGCCAAATATTCCTAATGGGTCGAATATTCGTGCTAAGTCTGAAGCTATCACTCGCTTAGAAATCGGTTGAACTGGTGATAAGTGTGCTCGTCCACACAATTGATCAGATTTTGGTAGCCAAATAAGACCTAATGTTTTTGTAGCTTATCATCCAGATTAACTTTTTGATCCTCTACCGATATATTTGCTAGTAACATTGAGTTGTCAGAACACCACTTGCGGAGTTTAAAGCCAGCTTCCTGAACCATTTGTGTAAGTTGTTTCTGAGATTCCAGAGCTGTTGCGATATCATTGGCACCACTTGATTTTGATTTCGTCCACATAGAAATCTTCAAGAAAAGTTTGTGCACTTTGTGAGAATTTAATCATGTTCTGTTTTTCTAGATATTGAAGACATTTTGTAGCAAGATATGGTGCTGATGTTGTTCCGTAAGTCACTTTTTTAAGACAATAGTATTGAATGACTTGAATCGGGTCCTTCCGCCACACAATTAGCTGTTGAGCTGTGTCCTCCTTATACATGCCAATTTGTCGATACATCTTTTCAATGTCGGCTGTGGACATATATCTATATGTTTTAAAACGCAACAGCATTGAAAATATATCACTTTGGACTGTGGGACCCTTATGCAGTATATCGTTTAAAGCCTGGCCACTCGACTTTTTGCTGATGCGTCAAATACGACTCTGACTTTTGTGGTTCTGCTATCTGGCTTTAAAACGTAGTGATGAGGTATAAAGTAATGAACATCTTTTGACCATATTTTTTCCATATGACTCAAAGATTTATACTCGTCCATGAATTTTATGTATTGAGCTTGCAATGAAGAATCTCTTTGCAACCTTTTTTCGAGGGAGAGGAATCTGTGAATAGCCATGTCCTTTGATTTTCCAAGAGCCGTCGGACTTTCAGCAACGAGTAGGCGTGTTATGAACCGGCCATCAGTATATCTTCTAATGTTATTGACAAAATGATTTGCACACTATTTTTCAACTGGGTTCATTATTAGTATTGTTGAAATCGTCGATTCGCCAAAATTTTCTAGAATGGCGTTAAAGTTATCTCTCACAGTTGCTGCTGTTGACACTTCTTCTACCAATGACAATTCATCCAAAGACCGTGTTTTGTAGGAGTGGTAGGTTTCCGTTTAATGTTTGCAGATATGGATGAAGTAGGCTATGATAAAGTTCAGCACCAATAAGCATTTAGATTCTTCCAGACTTGAAAAACTCGGGATCTGCTAAGCGTAAATGACTTGGGATATTCCAATTTGTTTTTTATAGATCCCTTGTCTGTTGTGACGAAATAAGTTTCGGCATAACGATGTCAATATTCTTTTGTTTACAAAATATAGCCAAGTGATTTACAAAATTTGATGCTTCTCCTGTAAACTGTGTTTTTAAATGCCACATTTATTCTGTGTTTGACAATGGTGTCTTATGAATTAGTTCAGTGAACAACTCGTGCAATTGGCTCCACTTGAAGAAGTCTCCGTCAAATGTCGGAATTTTTACCTTTGGAATTGGTAAAGTGCTTCTCGTTGGATGTGACTCATGTTGGTGAGCTGGTTAGTTAAGCATTAAAGTGATTTCTGTTATTTTCAGATGCACTTCTTGCTCAAGTTCTTGAAATTTATCTGCATTTAAGCCTAATGCAACTGGATCGGAGTGTTACTCCCAAATGTTGTCGTCAATTATGTCAAGTATGTCGTGCCATAATTGATTCAAAAATTCCACTTTCCGGTCATAATATCGTGAAGATTGTCCTTCTAAGACGCTAATGTTCGAGAGCCTTGACTCTAGGAAGGACATTTTCCGATGGTCCTTTCTAATCAGGCCATAAGTTGGATTCTCATTGTTGGAGTTGTCTCCGCCTAATGCACCTTCTTTTGGATGCCGAATGTTGTCATCATCACAGCCTTCTTCACTGTCTATTTCCAACGTTTGGATTTGTTTATGAAAGTGCTTCATGTATTTTTCGCAAAGCACTGTCAGCTGCGTGTAGTAGTCCTTAATAAAGTAATCGTGACTGCGATCTTTGCATTGACTAAGCTCTACATTGTTTGCCTTGAATTTAGCATGTATGGCTTGCAACTGGTTTAACCGTAATTTGTAATATTTCAAATCTCTCCAAACTTCTGGGTCCTTTTTGAAGTTGCGAATGATTCTTTCAATCTCGTCTCCAAGCTGAGATTGTGCGATGAATAACTCCTCCATTATCCATTTAATTGTGTGTGTATTAAACTGTAGTAAAATTCTGATTCTGAATGGTGTCTGTCGTGAATTTTTGATCCTGCACAGAAGATCACGTCGGGGTCACCAATGAATTATTTCTTGATTGACTAGGTACAAACCTATTCAATCGTGCACAGATTATAAGTACTTTAACCAGTAACCTGTTGTTGAGTTGAGGATTGATTTGAGGAAATTCACAGCACTTAAATTTAACCAGTAACCAAAACACTTTAAAACCTTTATCTACAAAACAATACTAAATTTATTGATCGAAATTACAAAATATTTATACACAAAATTGGCTTACATTAAAAATAAAATTACAACTAAACAAAACTGTTCACAAGTGCAGATAAGAATATTTTACAAAATAACAAAAAATACATCAATATCATTGGCCATAATACGCACGAAGTAAGTGCAGCATTCTCTTAATTAGAAGTTGAGTCAAGTCGTATGAGTCTGGCAATGCATGCAGATAAGACGAAATACTTGGTGTCAACTAACAGTCCCAGCGTCTTGGAACCCACAATACAGTTGACAATACCTTCTTTGAGGTAGTGAAGGACTTCGTCTATCTGGAATTTAGCATCAACTCAACCAACAACATCAGCATTGAGATCAAACGAAGAATAACCTTTGCCATCAGGTGTTACTTTGGGCTCAGTAAGCAATTGAGAAGCAGAGCCCTCGCGACGAACGAAAATCGCGCTCTATAAATCGCTTATCATGCCACTTTATCACTTTATGCATCATAAACCTGGACGCTGAGTTCAAATGAAAAAGACTTTAGGAGCCTTTGAGAGAAAGATTCTTCGTAATATCTACGGACCAATCTTCGTTAATGGCGAGTACCGAATACGGTGAAATAATGAACTATACGAGATGTGCGCTGGCATTGACATAGTCAAGCGCATTTAAATCGAGCGGCTTTGCTGGCTAGGTCATGTTCAGAGCATGAAAGACGGTGCTCCAGTTGAGAAAATATTTGATTCGGTACACAGCGGCGGTCAACGCAGAAGCGGACGACCAAGTAGAGAACAACCTGACGAAGCTTGGAATTTCAACTGGCGCCAGTAAGCGAGAGACAGAAATGGCTCGCACACATTCTTGACTGAGTATGAGACCAAGACCGACAAAGGGTTGTAGAGCCAACTTAAGAGACAGAAGACATCTTTGAACGCATTTTCTGAAAAATCTTGTTTTTCAAATGTTAGCCGGTAATGTAATGTTTTTCAAATGTAATATTAGCCGGTCTTTTTAGAGCAATTTATAGAGCGAAAAATGTGAAAAACGGTCCTAAGAATTGGCCTGTCCGCCTTTTTTGTAATTTGAAACTATCTATTGATATGTATGTAGGTAGGTTCAAGTTCCAATAAATACTATATGATTTATAACATTTTTCGTTTTTTTATATCAGGTGACATGGACGTGCTGTGCGATGGAAACCGTTTGGGTACCTTTTGAAGCGAAGCTTCTTACGCCTCGTTTAATGAGTTGCTTGAGTGAAATCTCAAAAACGACACTTTTTTCCCCATGCACCTTTTTCTTAGAATTGTTTTCGTTTTTTACTTGCGTCTATTACAACAAGAGATATAAACTTAAAAATATTTCTATGTAAGCGTAAGCAGTGAGAAAGAACTCGCACCATTTCGATCAAGAGTTTTACACACTTACCACTACTCCAAAACCCTTTGTGTCATGAAGTGATTCATTCAATATTAAATATTAACTGAAGTTATATTGCAGTAGATGACAGGAATTTATTAAAGGGATTGTGCATTAGCTATCCTTCATATTCTATTGTGAATGCGTGAAGGTATGATGCAACAGATTACAAGAATGTATTAAAAGATTGTGCATTAGCTACCTACATATTCTATTGTGAATGCGAGAAGCTATGATGCAGCAGATCCTAATAATCGATCAAAAGCATTAGGCATTAGCTATCCAAAACAATATAAGTAGCAAGGTTCCATTGAACGGGTTGAAAATTATCAAAATTAAATTGTTGATCTTGTTCAAAATGGCGCTTCATGAGACGCTCTCAAGGAAAATGGGCATGGGCAGTGTTGTTGATTTTGACTTTTGGGATCTGAAAAATAAAACCCAAGAATATTATTAACCACTGAGTGCAGCTATGGCTGGAACTAGAAAAAAAATATGGAAAATTGACAGAATGGCGCTTTTGAAAACTAAGTTCTTAAAACAACTTGTTATTTAGTGTAAAATATACGATGTTTTTGAAATAAAACTTTATTTTTAGTTTCAGAGATAGCCACTAATGTTATGAATAGCATATTTAAATTTCAGATGATTCGGCTGAATAGTATTTGTTTTTTCTACACCATGCCGAAAAAAGTAGTTTTGAGAAAAATGAGTATAAAGAGAATGAATGTAGACGAAACACTGTGGCTCGACATCTACTAAAGGGCTGTAGAATAGGGCGTATCGAATTACAATTTTTTTTCGAATTTCACATTCTAAGAGGTTTCAAAAGTTGCATTGGGTGGTCAAGATTCCCAAAAAAATGTTTAGAAAAAAAAGGTTATTTTCCTCTCCCGCAAGGACAAAGTTGTTTTTTGAGAAAAACAGTAGAAAATCACGATCTGAAAATGCTTTAATTTTTGTAAAAAAAACTACATATGTCTTAAAGCAAAAGTAAATACAGACTTAAACTAACTATATTTTGGCAAAAATTATGCTACTTTTGGTTTTTACCCACTGTTTACTGTGTGAAGGATATTCAAATCTAAAGGTAAGCTCGAGATAGCACAGAACTTTTAATTGTCTAAATTTTGGTGATATTGATTAGAGTGTTAACGTTTTCCTTGAATTTAGCGAATTAATAATCTGCATATTTTTTGCTTATGCATTTTCCCGTTTCAAACGTATACTTGAATCCAATTTTTAACGTTTTCAAACAAATGAATATAAGGTTTTATATCTCGGATTCTGCAAATAGTTTTGAACGAAACCCTGTCTTAAAATATCTATTTCAAAACAGCAGGAAAAGACCACGATTTTTTCCCTATTTTGATATTTGAAAAAAGTTACTTCAAACATGAAATGTAACAATTTTGTTCATATCTCCTTTATGGTTAGTATTCATTAAAACACTTCTTAACAACAATTGCTAATTCAATTGAGACCCATCGAATGGCAAACTCAGAAACTCCAAATTTTAGTATAACATTTTTGTGAATGGTGAGTTAGGTGTTTTAACGAAATAATAAAGTTCATACCAGGAAAGAAAATTTTTAAAAAAATCGAAATCGGAAATAAAAATCGTGGTCTTAACTTGGTGTTGTAAATTGATTCTCTTGGACAGGGTTTTGTTCAGAAATATTTGAAATTCAAAAATCAAGAAAGACGTCATATTTGTAAAAACATTGTTAGTTAAAGTCCACATTTACTTTTGCTTTAAAACATATGTAATTTTTCCTACAAAAATCAAAGCATTTTGAGATCGTGATTTTTTTACTGTTTTTCTTAAACATTGTCCTTGCAAATTTTTTTTTTTTGAGATCTTGACTACACAATGCAACTTTTGAGACATCTTAGAATACGATCTAAATTTTTCGATACGCCCTACTGTAGAAGTGAAAAAACGTCAGACTTTAGAAATATTAAAAAAAAAATCAATTTCATAAAAATTCTAGGCCTTAAACAATGCCGTTTTGATAAATATAATTTGCGAATGATAAGCGATCCAAACATTTGCACAATACGATTAGGACAACCATTGATGTAATATTTGCTGGGAATATCGATGACATTATATTTATATAATATACGTTCGATATTAAAAACCAATAATTTCATTAACATTTACAAAAATAATTCAAAATTAATGTGAAATAATAAGGAAAGGTAATAAAATTTACTGGTGGGATTTTTTTATTTAACATTTGGGCCTATTCTGCCAGATCTGTTATTCTGTTATGATTTTTCTTTTATGAATTATAAAAGATGCCGACCATAAAAGGATCTGTTAAAATTGGTATTGCTGTTAATAAATTAAAAAAGAAATTAACTCAAGTTGAAGAAGTTATCGCTTCTAACGTCTAAATTGAAAATAATTTTACAAAATTAGCACAAAAGAAGAATTAAGAACTAGCATTGCCGATTTTATTAAATTGCTTGTTTTAAAACAATGTTGGACTGGGAGGACGACCCAGAGCAGAAGCTCAAGCTTCAATAAAAGTCGTCACTGACGCAGTTATGGTGAAGGTGGAAGCGGAAGAAACAGAGGTGACCATCTAGGTTACAAACATAAAAAGCAATGTGGAGACGGCATGTTGCGGTGGCCAAAACAGCTATTCAAATAACAACTGTCGTGGCGGCGATAGCGGTAGCTCATCCTACCAACGATAACATGTTAAATGCAAAAGGAAGCGAACTAGTAACTACGATGGAGGCGATGTTCGAGGTTCTTCATACAATCGACAGGATAATGGACGCAACAATGAGTTTAGTAACTATGAACCAAAAGATGACGACTTCTACA